>JAODKL010000044.1:5091729-5112457 GCA_026780765.1 Petrocephalus schoutedeni
GGCTTGCACATTGAGGCTGGCGTGCATGCACCGTCTTCGTTTCCATCGTAGTAGGATTGCATCATTGCAGGACGCGAGGCTTTTGTTCTCGTCCACCTTGTAGTGCCGCCGATAGTTCGGTTCGCATCACACGCTAGTGCCAGCGACCACCGCGCGTTTCGGATCCGATTCAGTAGCCCCCGCATCGACTGCCAGTTATTGAACAGGTTGGAGGGCTGTGCCGAATCCCCAGCAGCACGCCATGTAAGCGCACTGCGCGCCTCCGCCGAGCCCCGCTTGGGATTCACGATTCGTCGGTCAGCACGGAAACAGGTACGCCGACGCAGCGTCTCTAAATGGAGGTCTGCCACCTGAAAGCCTGCCGTGCGCTCGGCTTGGGGAAATCACAAGCGCTTGTTAAAATTAATCAGAACGTGGATCGAGCGTGTTCTTTTTGTCGGTGGGGGTAAAGCTTAAACCTCCGGTTCGGGGTCAGGTGCTTATATATAAATATGCACGTTACTGGCAATCGTGCATTGCATTTATTTTTGTTGTTGTATTGCATGCATCCGATCCCAAAGACATTCGCCTTCCCCAAGGGACGATCTTTGCAAATGACACAAGTACTTCGGTGTCATGTTGCTCCGGATTTGGTTAAAATGAAAAATTAAAAAACACCGCTAAATATGTTTGAATAAGCATTCGTGTATTTGCGCAGTTGATGGGGAAAAGCGCGGGATGCTGTTTTGCAGAAAAAAAGGAGCAGATGTCATATACGATTTATTGTATAATGGAATACTGGTTACAGAATACAAACGGAATTCGACTAGAACATATGCAGTATAATAGCCATTTCTGAGTTCACATTTTGCATGCCATTGCACCAGTCACAATGAAAAATACGAATGGTCGACGTGATTGTCTTAAAAAGATCTTGCATGAACATATTAACATGAACGAGTAAAAAAAATTGCGTGGCATTAAACCGTTGGTGAGAGCTGTTCGAAGCTGTTCGTTTCCTTGCTATGAGCAATGTTGGTTCTGTATGTGTATAATATTAATTTACAGTAAGATTCGGTTGTGGGTATGGTTTATATTATTTTTGCGTAGCACTGTGATAATCAATAGTGTGTTTTTCCCCCTGTATTTATAGAAAGTCTCCGCTACCTTGACCAGAATAAGCGGTTAGAAGATGGCTCGAAGGACTTATGGAAAGGCGCGGGTCCGCTCTGATAGTTATTAATGGAACAAAAAACATGAATGTATTTATATTGCATTTACTGCGTCAGGAAGTGAATTTTAAGAATCGGGCAAAGAAAAGCACATTTAAAATTCAATGTAAGGGATTTATTGTTGCCTAAAGGAATAATTTTTGTAATTTTAATATTGAACATAACAAATTGTTTCTGCTGGTTTATATGGGAATATAGTAACTTGTCCTACCACTACGAAATAGGGTGTGAAAGAAACCTTTCATTGGGCAACGTTTACAAAAGTTCATGTGCATTGATTGTACTGGCATCCCATCTGGGGCGTACCTGTGCCTTGTGGCTTAAGCTGCCTGGGATAGGCAACAACTACCCTATAAAGGATAAAGTATACGCAATACTTCTTTAAGAGATTTGAAATATATGATAATGGAGTTTTCTGTATATGTGATAATGGATTTTGTTTGTAAAGACAGCTCTGTTTTTTCTGTCCTGTTTCTCTTCAGAGATGCTCTTAAAATATTCAAATGGAGCTACCAAACAGCCCAATGGAAAGTGGTGCAGCACCTCCAGGAGGCAGCCCAGGGGACTGCGAGATGGGACAGAGTCCCACAGCTGTTAGCGACGGCTGCAGACACAAGGGCCGATCGCGTGCCACCACCCCAGCATGCCCATCCTCTCCCAGCAGCCAGGGGACCGACCTGTCCCCTTCTCCCACCAATACCCAGTCTCCTGGTTGGGTACGACGCAGGGTGGTCCGGAGGAGCAGGACCCACGACTGCGTAGCGGGCATGGTGCTGCAGGCAGGAGGTGGCCGATCGCGCAGATTCGGGAGTGCGACACCCACCGGGGACGGCGGGAGACAGTTGGTCAGCAGCGTCAGCTTCTCGGGATTGGGGGCTTCCTCAAGCGGCAAAGGCGGGCTGTTGAGGGAGAACCGCAGTGCCTCCAGCAGCAGGGACATCATAGATTACCGCAATCTCACCCCCCAAGTGCCCTTCGTGCCCTCCATTGCCAAATCTATCCCGAAGAAACGGATATCTCTGAGGAAATCGAGAAAAGCTATCAAAGACCTGCTTGGAATCAGGCGTCACAAGCGGGAGAAGGTACTCTCTCCTTGTTTTCTCACTCCAGGAAGAGGAGACAAAGCAGTGGTATCGGACAACAGGGGTAAGGTGACCCAGGAAGGGTCCAACAATGGCCTCTCTGGTGTCCCTGACCACAATGATGGCCTGTCTGACTCCTCCATTGAGCTGTACAGCAGTATCTGCGAGGACGTGGCATCTCTCCAGAGCTTTGGGTCTCACACAGGCTGTGGGGAGATATTTGCAGACGAGGAACACCACCTCCCTGTATCTCTTCCACTTGAGGCTGGCCTGAAACAAGACCCCGACAAGGATATCTGCGAGTCCAAGAAGGCCAGCCCTGTGGTGGGATCCTACCAGGGTGGGGTGGAGCAGATGGCATCTCCAGCCCATGCAGAGATCCTCGACTTGTTTGGATTGTGGGACAGTTTGAAGAGTAAAGAAGCCAAGGCGGCAGGCAGCCCAGACCTGAGCACTTCCACCCTGGCCCAACCCATTAGTCAGCAGTCAACTCCTGACAGAACTCTTCTTCTGACAGACCAAAAGATGGTAGATTTTTTACCAGACAAGGGGACACCAAAAAGTGACAAGCAGGAAATAGTATCCACAAGTGACGAAGGTTATTATGACTATATCTCACCTGGACTGGAGGACAGCAGTAGGGGGTCTGTCACGCCTCACCTTTCTAACCGGTTCCCCAGGGACAGTTATAGCGGCGATGCTCTTTATGAGCTTTTCTACGACCCCAGTGAGTCCAAGATGAGCCCCATCATTGATGAGGACATGAGCCTATCAGAAAGCATTCTTTGTCAACCCGGTGACCATCCTCAGTCCATGTACAGCTTCCATGTTGGAGCAGAGGAGAATCTGGCCCCACCTTTGGCTCTAGATCTCGTCAACCAGGAGCTCCTACAGAGCAGCTGGAAGGGGAAGGAGTGCCTGTTGAAGCTGTGTGACACCGAGATCTCCCTGGCCATGGGAATCATGAACTGGCTAAAGCAGAAGAGCAATCAGACAAGTCCACCGGTGCCTGTGTGCAGCGGGATAGATGTCGAGGCAAGTGCTTTCCCTCCGAATTGCAATAAACTCCACTGTGAGGGTCAGGATGTGATGAAGAACCAGCTGGCCATTAAGGATCCTGAGCCGGTATCCCCAGCTGTCAAAGAAAGTTTAGTATGCCTACCAAATCTCAGAAAGGATGAACCCAATATAGCATCCCCCGAGGGCGATATCCGAACACCAGCGAATGGGTTTTGCTTCCGAATCTTCAACAAGGACTCACCCTTAACACCTAATTGGGACCTGAAGTCTCCCACACTCAGGTCTCCAGGCTCCGTGGCAAGTACTGTGTTCCTGCTTGCAATTAACAGGGAATCACTCTGCAACTCTTGCAAGAGGTTGTTGAAAAAGGGTTCCAAGGAACTGTTCCTGTGCACTTCCTGCATGTCCTTGATTGAGCACATCAAGACCTCAGACCTCTTAAGTCCCGGCAGCTTCCAAAGGACGGGATCCCTGCGAAGCCCTTGCTCATTACCACGAGGATTCCTTGAATCTCCCATCAGCCCCTGCAGGTCAGAAGGTGATGTTAGCCTTATGCAGCTGCTGGAGCAGTGCGTGTCCCAGGTGTCGACCCTGAGAATCAACGGAAACAAGGTTGACGGGGGCCCAGAAATGGTGCCCCCATTAGGCCAGCTGGGGGAAAGCAAGCAGGATACAGAAGAGAAGGATGTCAGAGAGGAGAAGAGCAAAGAGCAGAGTCAAAAGTATCTCAAATCCAAGCAGAATCCAAGAAGCCACAGCTATGGTTCCAACAGTGTAGACAGGGCACTGGCTTCCGTGGCCCCACATGGAACAGACAGCCAGGATGCTCCTTCCCTCCTAGAAGCCAGTAACTTGGGCCTAGTCACAACCAACAGCTCAGACGAGCTTGTTCTCCTGAAATGCCACAGCTCCTGCTCAGACATGTCGGGGGTTCTCTTCGACACCAGCCCCACGCAGGCACCCAGGCCCACGTACCTCCCCCTCTCCAACGCGGCCTACTCTGAGTTCACCAGCAGCCAGGGTCACATGGTCACGCGAGGTGGGGCCAAGGGGCAACCGCGAGAGAGGCTGCGGCGACAGAAGAAGTCCGCCATTCACCGCGTGGAGCCGTGCGGGTACGTCCTCCAGGAGGAGAAGAAAGCCGACCGCAAGCGCAGGATGAAGAAATGATCATAAACAAGTGAGGCTGACTCTGAGCCGTCCTCCACTGTAGCATTTGCATATTAATTCATTGTATATTAATTTTAAGGCTTTGTGATAGGGGTGGCAGTGGTTAGCACTGTTGCCTCACACCTTTTGGACCAGGATTCAAGCCTCCGCCATGGCTCCATGTGTGTAGAATTTGCATGTTCTCCCCATGTCATGGTGGGGTTTCCTCTGGGTATTCCAGTTTCCCCTGGCAGTTCAAAAACGTTAATTGGAGTTACCAAATTGCCCGTATGTGTGAGTGTGTGAGTGACTGGTGTGTGAGTTTGTGCCCTGCGATGGGTTGGCGCCCCATCCTGGGATGTTCCCTGCTTTATGCCTGTAGCCTCGGAATAGGCTTCGGACCCCCCGTGACCCTAAATAGGACCTAAATGGATGGATGTAGGCTTCACAAGAGTTGAAAAATTTGATGAAATTAAGCCTGAATATGTTGGAAAACTTGCACAACTAATCTTTAATACAACGTTGTCTGACTTTTGTTAGTTTATCAGATGTATTTAATGTAGCTTCAACGTTAAACATATATTATACTTCATTGTATTATAGAATAATGTTTCCTTTATAATAATTTTTTTAAATAAATGTGCTTTATACTGAGAATTAAATGGCTCAGTGCACATGCAGGAAACTAAGTATGCAAGATAATACTGAGATAAAATTAGCCTCAGTTAATTAAATGAATTAAATGTGGTTGTTGATCTTTCTGCACTAGGGGGGAGCGTGCGCTGTGCTCTCTGTCGAGCTGCCCAAGGACACGAGTGTAAGCACTGTACTGTGCAGCAGCCACTAGGCTCTCTGAAACTCTAAACCGCACACCAACCTCCCATTTACCGGTAAATATCCGGCTCTCAAGTCAGCAAAGAACCTAACTTTTTAAACCACATGGAGGCTAAATTGGAGGTTGCGTTTGACAGGTTAGCGCCACGGTCCAGATTGTATCCTGCTGACGATTAGCCCTGTGATTGTGTTTGATTCATACAGAAAATCACACATGACCCTGGTGTTCACAGATTCTCTTAGGGATTTTTATGACTTCTGAGCTTTGACCATACATCTGTTTCAGTCGAGTATTAAGCGATACCTGTATATGGAGCAGCCAAACTGTTTGCACTCGTTGTATTGAAGTGAATGGAAAACCACTGACCCGTGTAGAAAACAGGAGCAAACCCAGAGGAGCGAAGATGTAAACATGCAATCTAGCTAAATGCCTTACTGGTCATGTTACCATGACAACAACGGGGAAGCATCATCGTCATGGAAATGGAGCATTTGCCTGTTAGGCATTGCTTTAGCATGATCTAGATGGTTTGAGAGACATTTTCCGAAAGGTTTTAGGGGATAGGGGAAGGGTGACTATATAGAATTAAGGAAAAATAATTTGGATGTTGAATAGTTGTCAGCATGACCTACCTGCATCCCTGTTGTGCGTGGTGCAGGCTTGACATACAAGAAGTGCTGATTGGATGACTTGGATGAGTAGAGGGGATCTTAACACTGTAATTATTGAACCAGCAGCAGCTTGCGGAATAAATTGATTGGGCGGTTATGCTGAAGGTCGCTTTGGTCTATAATTATCCTGCCTACACTAGAACAAGAGGAATGTGTTGTGAGGGATGAGGTGGTGGAAAAACAGGAACAGAGGGATTAAAATCTGTGGCATTTGTGTAAAACCTGGAGGCGGGGCTACGAAATGACGAGGGGAGTGTTAACTGGGGTCAGAGTTTGTGATTTGATTGGCTTTCATTCCTTGGTCAGGACATCTCCTATTCTCTCTGTCCTGTTACATGCCATCATGTCACATTGGAAACCAGCAGCACTGTTCAGATCAGGCCAGAAAAAATGCACTTCCTTCCCATTCCTGTGTCGCCTCACCTTCTAGGGAAAATGTCAATTCCCCTTGAAAATCTCCCTTTTATAAACCCCCAGCATTTTCGAGCCTCGGAATCCGGGGGTTTGTCCTGGCTGGAGTGCTGTCAGCTTTAATGGAAAAACGACAGTCATTACTCTGCTTTCAATCTGCGGCCCTAAAATATTCACCCATCAAGGGGGCCGCCAGGGATTTCGGTTTGTTGAATATTTCACGATATTTAAATGTTCTCTGGGCAAGGCGGACTTCGACCCAATTTCCAATGGACAGCAGCTTGTGTGACAGTAGTAGCCAGTACACAGGAACAGAATCCCGCCAAGAAATCACAGCCAATACTCATCTTTCTTAAAAACAGTCTGGCTTCTTACTCTCCCGAAAAAAAGAGAGAAATCCATTTTTTTTAAATCATCCCTTTTTTATTCTTTGGATTTGGGGAACAGAAGATTTGCAGATAAGAGGTCGTTCCAGGAACTGCCGGATTCAGAATTTGGGATGTGAAAATAAATCATGTTTTATCAGTACAGAGTAACAGGACAGAAGGTTTTCAGAGCAAGCTGGCGTGGCGGTGTGGTGTAATAATGCCTCTGGTTAGCTCGGCATTAGAGGGGTGCCTAATCGCTCCCTGCGTCTGTGCTCTGTTCATTCGCAATTGTCCCCTTTTTTCCAGAAGTTTCCAATAGCTCTTCATTGCTTTTCAGTCCCTCCTGTCGCTGCATTAATAATGGAGCAGCCCGGCTATATAAGTGGAGGTGGAGGCGCATAGGATGAATAATGAAAAGGGGGGATCGGGGGCACAGTGCAGGAAGGTCCCACCGGGAGGACAGCGCCTTCAAGGGCACTTTTTCTTGGACAAAGATTGACAGAATTATCAAGTATGTCACTTAATGTTTCCTTATTGCTGGGGCGAATGTAAGATTTTTTTCTATAGTAGTTGGCGGGGGGGGGGGGGGGGTATAAGGTATAGGAAGGGGCCATAATTCATATGGAGGGGCCAATATAATCATTAACCAATGATATGTTTTGAATTGGTGAGTGACAGGGCAGCGGGCACCGTGGGAGCCAATCAGCTTTTAGCTGGGCCAAGTGCCCCTGTGGCCCCGCCCCGGTATACATCTCTGCCTCACTGCAACCCGTTGATGCTGGAGGCACCTTAAAAAAGTTTGATGTGGAGACGAGGGCGACGATCAGGGTCTGGCTCAGGAGATACAGGTTACCACGGTAACCCCATCAAGCCACCACGTCAGACTTGGACTGTATGTCTGGCCAGTGGGGTCGGGACGGCTGGGCTGTAACAACGGGACTGCTTGCCAGAAGCCTGCTTTGATGTGTGGTGCAGGGTTTTTGGGGGCATTCGGGGGGAACAGGCCCACGTTGGGCCACATGGATATTTTATTGGCCACTGTATCATGATGCTGAGTGAGCCTGAATTGGCAGGTGGAGCTGCAGAATATATTGGTTACCGAACATCCCGTGGGATCTGTTTAAGCTCAGTTTAAAGCCGTCTGCTTTATTTACGCTCGTCTGAGGACGACAGGAAACAACGAGGCCAGTGTCTCTCTCCGGCGCTCACTGACGTTTGTCTCTGCCTGGCTTTTGTTCACCTGCCAGCGGCAGTGAGATCAGTCTCTAAGTTCTCTGCTCTGGCATGCATTGTGAATCCTCGCTGAAGTAGCAGGTGTGATCTTTGGAGGGGGGGGGGGGTAGAGTGTGTCCAAAGGCATTTGGAGGGGGGGGTGACTCTGCCTTTCATCACTGCGCGTGCGAGTTACCCATGGAAAATGCCACCATTGAGCCATTCGGGATGGAGTGCGTGAGTGCATTTGGCCAGTGCCAGGCCTCAGTTTGCACAAACGGCAGCATTCAGGGCGAGAGAGGCAAGGATTTGGGCGAGAAAGAATTAGCTGTACCCCTGGACCCCGTCAACAGTGGCCCTCATTCTCAGCACTGCCCAGCAATGTTGTCTTAGCCACCAGTGTTACTCCGTGCCGGTGCTGGCTGACCAGCTCCCCGCAGAGACCTGCCTGTGCAAACACAGCTGTTTTTACACCTGGAACAATGTTACGGGTCCATTTGCGCCTCAGACCAATTGCCGTTTTTATCTGTGTTGGACACATCTGACCCGAGGACAGACCGAATCTAATGTAATACATCCAAATTTATTTCTTTCAATATGTAGGAAGGATCACATTGTGGGTTTTATATTGTCAGTATTTGCGAGGTTCACTGAGTTAATTTTAGTGCATTTAATTTCATCTGCATTATTGCAGCCTCTACGGAGTAAGCGAGGAATAAATTATTCATTACATATTGAGTTTGCCTTCTAAATTACGTGTTTGTCGAATGGAACTATTTTTATTGTAATTCTCTCTTATGGCCACACGATGGCAATATATACACGCGTAGGCTGTGATCAAATGTTTTCAGCACGGCCCTGTAATAGGTCAAGATCTCCATCCATCCATCCATTTTCCAACCCGCTTATCCGTTCAGGGTCGCGGGGGGTCCGGGGTCTATCCCAGAAGCTATGGGCACGAGGCAGGGAACCCAGAATGGGGGGCCAGCCCATCGCAGGGCACACTCACACACCACTCATTCACACATACACACCTACAGGCAATTTAGGAACTCCAATTAACCTCAGCATGTCTTTGGACTGTGGGGGGAAACCGGAGTACCCGGAGGAAACCCCTCAATGGCACGGGGAGAACAGGCAAACTCCACACACATGGAACTGGGCAGGATTCGAACCCCAGTCCCAGAGGCGAGAGTGCTAACCACCGCACCACTGTGCCACCCCAGGTCAAGATCTGTTTACATATTTTCAGTGATAATAAAAATCACATCTAAAAGACTCCCATTTAAACTTTTTCTCACTTTAAATGATCCCACATTAACACCCGCTCAAATTCATGCTGTGCATAAATATATGCGGGTGCTTGCTGCCAGGTGTCTGAGATAAACAGCTGAATTAAAGTTCAGCTTCATCAGACCGTGGACTGAGCCGCTGTGATGTCTGTGGGCAGATGCCAGCACAGGCCTTTATTTGAGTAATGCTGTGCACAATGAGAAGCTGTGTGCCCTCGCCGGACCTTAAACGCCACGGCGAGAGCAGCAGATACGGGGTGGATGAGACGGGCCTTTCTGGTGTCCAGTTTGGGGCTTAAGGATCTAGCGTACTCTCAAGTGACAAAAGCCCAGCTGCAGTCAGTTAGTAAAAGCAAGCATGCACGGCGGGGGACAGTGAGGTCTTTGGAACCGCGCGGAAAAATTGAATAGACGGCGTAACTGAAGTGTGTCAAGGTCCCTATCCTTAGAGCTCGTGGATTCCTGTCAGGCTAAATGGGGTGTGTTGTTTTAGTGAATCCCTGGGTGTACTAGGTTGGCTTCGCGTCCCTGGCCCTCTCTGCCCTGCCTGTCTCATTACAATGTAAATGAACTTGCACGGGGGGGAAGGCACCAGGCTCGTGTGTCGGTGCTGAGCTGGACAAAGAGCCGTTGTCCATTTAGGTGGATTTCCCGAGTGGAGAGGAACAGACGGCAGCATCCTAATTTGATCTGAGTGAGAGGCCAGTTGCTCACCACTGGCTGTGACCTGACTGTCTTTTCCCAACAGAGACCGGGCAGAAGTCCAGGCCAGCCCTGCCCCTGGTTCCCGACGACACCCGAGGCCTCTGCTCTGCAGTCCCGTCTCAAACCTCTATCTAGGACTCTTCTTTCATTTGATGGCAGCCCACCTTTCAAACTTTTTTTTGTTACATCTACCAGTCAAATCTATGAACTGTGTGTGAGTCTATAAAACATGTATCTCTTCTGTAGGTAAAAGTGCTTGCTGACGATCAAAGATGCCCAGCTTTTACTGACTGCTGTACTGACATAGACTAAGCCCATCGCTGTAGGGAGAAGCAGCAAATAATGTTTTCTATAGGTTTTACACTGATCCACGGTGTTTGTCCAGTTCAAGGTGTAGAAATTGATTATTCGTCTGACCTTTGTTTTTCCACAAAGCCTTAACATGTATTGACGTACTATAGCAAATGTTAGAGGAAAATTAGGACTAAATTATTACCAGTAAGTTTTGACGAATAGCTGAGCATGAAATCCGCAACGTAGCACTATTTTCTCATCAGGGTTCGACTGTTTCTTCTTGGTTATCCGCAGCAATGTTATTTTAGTGATTAGTCACAGTGCATTGTGGGAACACTTTATCGCAGTCCGATGATCACAGGCCGCCTTCAATCAAGCCCTGTGTTTTCGAGTGATTCCAAAGCTGTTCCTCTGTGTCCTGTCTCCGCCGTCAGAACAGACGGTTCGACACGGAAGCTTTCTGTGTCCCGACCGGCAATTGAGAGCTTTGTTTTGACCACAGAACAAGATTGTCCAAAAATATTTGCCTGTTGCTTTAAGGACTGCCCGGCCTGACTGTATGCGCCATGCCGCCTTGACCACACTGGCCTGTTCTCAGGTCTCGGCGAGCGGGTTGAGTTCCCGAGAGACCAGGGCCGGCCCTGTTACTTAATCTGTAATGACTTACACCCGTTTAAACATTAATAGCAGTAGAAACGTCATGGGTTTCAAACCTACATAATTGTAGTCCAGTGTGCTAAGCAGAGCTGGCTGAGAGCAGGTGGAGATGGAGAGGTTAGTGGAGAGGGTTCTATTCTGCTGAAGACTGGCAGTAAATGAAAGGCTGGTATTCCGTGCCAGCCTTGGGGGGGGGGGCTCTTGGTTCAGGCACTTCACTGTGGAAGTTTCTTCCTGGGACTAAGTGCAGCTATTACCACCCCTCCCACCACAATCGTGCACAGCAGGAAAATTCCAGGTCTGCCTTTTCCTCAGGCATCTGAACATCCACCTCCCCAAAAGTGAATCTCCTCTCGTCGCCGTGACTATTCTGCATTCCTGTGTTTCTTACTTTGTTCTGTGGATCCACGGGGCAGAAGTGTGCCTCTGGCCACATGTAGATTGCTCTCCATTTTCATGCAATGAATGCAGCTACTTTGGACAAACTGAACTCGGAAGTCCAATCATTTAACTACTGTGCCACCCGCTGGCCAGTAATGGTTATCACACACATAGATCAGCATTTTCTGTTTCTTGGGGTAGCTTTATTTTTAGCGTGGTAATAAAGGTACGTAAACAGCACAAGCTATTTTTTTCCCTATTTTTTTCATGGTTATGGTGTGTGCTCTCTGTAAATAACACCATGGTATATTAGGGTCCAAACTCAGAGTTGATACACTCATTAAATGTGTTCACTCAGGATGTTTTTTTTTTTTTGCTTTTAAATAAGGATAATTACTTTGTTCTGCGTTTTCGGCATGCTACAGCAGCGTCAGGCTGATTACGACACCGACTTAATGTGATAAATATTTAAACAAAAACATACAGTACTAATTTGTGAAGGTGAAGAATGCTTACGTCTGCATGCCTGTTATTAGTACACTTTAAGTGCAATACGTTGTTTCTATAAACCGTGCCACCTTCTGAAATCCAGCGTTTTTGGGAAGAGCCCAAAAAAACGTAATTTTGTTAGAGGAAGTTGGTTTTTTGTGCACTAACCATACAGTAATTAAAAACGTTTTCTACTCTTCGATCATATTCTGAATCCGATATGTAAAACGTAGTACAAATGTAAAGTATGCAATGCATTATAAATAATAAAGACATTTATGAATAAACATTTTTCCCGGATGTGAGTTTTGTAGTGTGGTGATTAAGAGTTAAACCCAGAGGGTGTGGGCAAATCGGGGGGGATGACGTCACTTTGGACTCCTGCCACTGTCCTGGGTTCAGTGCTATTTCATACTGATCTCATACTGTATTTATTGATGGGGGGGGGGGATGAATCCAACACCTATTGGTGTACGCCACTGGGTATTATAGTATTATTATGCGTATTATTATATCTTAATAACCCCGATTGACAGTATGTCTGCATCGATGTCTTTACCGCCCAAGTGGATCTAGCGAAATGCATTCTGTGGGGCTGGATCCCGAAGTTCTGTTTCGCTATTATAATTATTTATCAATGTGCCATGCGCTGTATTATTTAATAACCCCTTTTTAGATGATGCCCGCGGGAAGCGGGTGTTTGCTATGCGCGGCATGCCTTGTATGTTCCCCTAATGAACGTTTTAACAGCTGAAGGATACTCACACGTGGAAAAAAAAAGTCCAGTTCACTGTATTTCCCGGGACCAGGCAGCATTTAGGGAAGGGAATAGAAACAATACGTGGGTTTGTCTGCACGCCGCAGCTGCGCTGATCCTCGGGGAGGCAGACAGGGGCTGGGATGTGCCCTTTTTAAGCAGCGATCGTTGACATGCACTTTTAAAAGCCCTCTTCCCGACACCTGCAAGGCTGCGAAGGATGCGGGACTTTGCTGCGCGGCTGCAGTCGCCAAAACACCTTTGAGGAAAGTCTCGGGAAAAAAATGCGCATTTGCTGCCAGCCTCGCTTAACCGAACGGATCTTGCTCAGCACCTGAACGGCATCTAATATTCATCAGGGCAGATGAGCAGGACACCCGATCGGCTTTTGGGCCGCTGACGTCCGGAGAGCCCGGCGGTGCGCAGCGGCTCCTGCGCCCGGAGCGCCGCCGTGACTCAGCTCCGTCTGCGCAGATCTGCGCAACGCCGCCCGAAATACGCGCAACATGACCTCAGCGCAATCTGCCAAACGCATCTTCTGTTAAAAATCCGCCGTATCGCATGTCGCCTGCCTCTTTCTAGCAGATCATACAGACAGAAGAGGGATTAACGACCCACGGCTTTTTTCCTCTTTCTTTCTTTGGCCACAGGAGTCCTGGATGCTTTTTTGCGGGACTGTTATCCCGGGACTACATTTATCTTGCTCTCCATACAATCACAAAACAACAGCTTCTTTCAGTGCTTGCTTTTTTAAGACTTCACAGCCAACAAGGCTTTTCAGACCTGGGATACGGGGCGTTTATTATTCTTTTTTTGTTTTGTTTTGTTCCCTTGTTCCAAACTTTCCTTTAAACACCGTTAGAAATTAAGCAAGCTCCCCTTTTTTGGGGGAAATTTTATGTATCCGAGAAAGCTTGCGCTGTCAGCGTAGTCCGGGGCTGAACCTATTAGTAAGATTTAATAAGAGATTTCCGATTTGGATGCTGGCAGTTATGTAGGTTGGGTGAGGAGCGAAGAGATGGATGACAGCGGCGCACATGGCGACTCCGCCGGGGAGGGTGGCGAGCGGAGCCCGGCAGGTGCTTTGGACGAGGTGCAGATGCACCTTACCTGCCTGCCCGAGCGCTACATGAGGGCCAAATTCACCCTGTCAGCATATATCCTCTGCTGGACCGTCCTGAAGTTATGCCAGGTAAGAGGGATGTTAGAGGGAACGAAACTGAGCTTCCACCAGCTTCTCCAGATTGCTCATATCATCTTCATGCTGACAACCCGATGACCCGTTATTATATATTCAGTGTTGCTCACAATCTGCTCCGCACTGACCATCAAGCAGCGAAATGTTTCCAAACACCAACAAGTAAACAGATGACAGTAAAAAAAAATACACATATACAGGCTGAGACAGCATCTAGTAGAAATAATAAAAGACTTAAATCAATTTATATGCTCTTGAAAAAGTAGGTAATTATCTCTGACTCTCATAAACTTCTGATTACAATGGAAGAGTGATGTGTTATGAATATGTGCTAAGGAGTATTTACATATACAGTGTAATTGTCTGTTTATTAAGTGAATTGAAGGCTGGTTACTATACGTTTTTGTTCACCCGTGTTTGTGTAGTCCTGTTGTCTGCAAGAGGCTATTATTTGGAGGTGGGGGGGGTCGACGAACACTGCACAGGTCAGGATGTTTAAATTTAGCGGGAGAGGAATGCATTTATGTCCAGAATGTCTGGATGAAATCTCCACAGCTTTAGGGCCCTCTATGCCTGATGAAAACACTCTGGTGACAGGGTACAGGCGGGTCTGAACGTAAAGCTGCGACAGAGGGCACCTCAGCACACCTGACATATGGCTCTGGTTTCACACAAAAACACATTCAAAGATGGTGGCTTACTAGGTGGCAGTGTGGCCCAAAACCTCAAACACGGGGCTTTGATTTAGGCAAATTGGTGACTCAAAATGTGACCTATGATGGCCTGCCATCCCGGTGACATTGTACCCAGCCTCCTGCCAGGTTTTTCCTGGGATAGACTCCACACTTCCTGGGTAATTGGTTACAGAATAATTGTACATCTTGGCAAGACCTTGCATGCAAATTGGAAGTTAAAAAGCTTTAAAGTGAATACAGCTGGCTTGCTTGTGCTTACAGAGGCTACTATAGACTTTCCAGGGAACGGGATTTGCTTAGCCACAAACGGGCATCATTTTATTGCTGAATAACAAGCAGGTTGTGGCCCCGTGACTCTTTTTCCGGTATTGCTGCCTAACCGGGGAGTCGAACGTCCCATTTAGCATGGGCACCTGGTGCTCTCTTGGGTCACCAAAAGGGACCAGGGTGTCACCATGTTTTGTTCATGGGAGCGTACAAAATTAGAACCGGCCTTCAACCGCAACTGCCGTGGCCTTTTCACTCTCTGCTGGTGGCGTAAGAGATTAAAATGCCAGTGGAGTTTCTGCGAGAGTGTTAGAAGGCTCCACATCTGCTCTAAAAATAGCGGTAGGATTTATATATAAAGGTCCAGCCTGGTCCTGCTCCACACGGCCCGTGTCTGTCCGTTTTTCCGTTCGGGGCACGTTGCCCGCACCTGTTGCACATCAGGGAGTCACCTGACGTGACTTTTTACCAAGACAGTTTATTTTTCACACGACCCGCCGGCAGCATCCAGGGCCCAGGAAGTTTCCGCCGTTACCCCTCGTAGGAAAATAAACATTCATGGGTAGAAGGGGCCCGGCACTTTATATGGACCCCAAAATATGAAATTTGTGGGTCTGGTCAGCAAAATGTCCCAACCCCCCCCCCCAACAAGGCAAACCCAGAATTTTAAGCCATGCCCCTAGTGACTGTAAACTTATTCTAGTTAATTGCTTATGGCATCGTTGACTTTCTAGTTTCTTTAAAGTATAAACAACTCTTTTTTTATGACGGTAGCAGGAAAATTTAACTTCTCAATGTACTGTAGTGAAACGTGAGCATGACGTGACCTTTATGGGTTATTTTCGCATACGGATAACTGGGCAATTTATGAGCTGCTGCTGCTATTTTTCCTCATGGTCCATAAAGAAGCCTAGATGCAGGCTGTCAGGTGACCAGGACTGTCTTCTCAACTTTACCTGCATATTGGGTTAGCTCTGATCAGCTGCCATACTGGCAGGGGTGTCAATGCCGAAAATCATGCCCAGTGTCTGCCTTGTTGATGTACATCCCTGATGGTGTTCCCCTTTTACATGGCACCGGGACATTTTTACATCTGTTTTTATTTAGCAGATGTTTTAACCCAAAGCAACATTTTCAGTAAGCAGGATCAGATAGCCCCTGGAGCAATTTGGAGTTAAGGGCCTTGCTCAAGGAAGCAGTGGTGAAATCACTCTGCCGGCTTTGGGATTTCAACCTGCAACCATCCGATAGCAAGCATAGCATCCTAACCCACCTGAACCGCTTTGGCTTCCGGTCGGGACTGGACCGGCAGCTGCAGGAGAGGTCAAAGGTCACCGTAGCAGAAATCTCAGCACACCTCGTCCTCGCTAAACGCCCACGTCCGCCAACGGGAACGGCGGGAGACTTGCCTGGCAGACAGAGCGGAGGGAGTTTCCCGGGAAACCGTGCCAGTTCTAACCCGCTCGTGAAGAAGCGTATCAGTCACCTATGGCATGTCAATTCACGTCAGACACGTGAACCGGTTTTCTTAAAAGTGAAAGACGTTCGGAGTGTCAAATTACCCTAGAAACATTTAGGCTTAGGACTGCTCGTGCACGGAATATTTAAAATGTTTCAGAGCTTTAGAAACACCAGGTCGGGCAGTGTGTGTTTCCAATATGCATCCATGCTGCGTAATATGTTTTACGGAAAGGTAAGGGTTATCAGGCTAAATTAGTGAGACACCAGGTGATTTCGATAAACAGACTGAACAGTTTTCAAGTAAGAAACGTGGGTGTGGTATTTCGCAGCTTGTCCGTAACAGTTTAAGGGACTTTTTGAAAATGCTTGCTACCTGCTTTTATTGCCAGGATACTTCAAGGGCTGTGAAGTAGAGAAGAAAAACCGTAGCCAGTTTAGCAGATTTCTTTGCACCGATGTGGGAGGAGGGCAGCCTGCACACATATTCTGGAGCAGTGTTACAATAAACTGCCTTGTTTTGCAACGGAGCGTAACCCTGCTTAATATGCCGGCTTTTCTGTTTTGCAGAGGCTAGGATGCACGCAAACCAAGGGTCAGGTAAGCTTTCCTGTCATCCTTCCTTTAAACTTTTTCTCTCTTTTTTTAATCCACAAAGGTTTGACAGAGTAAGCTGGATCCTACACTTTATATATAAGAACCAGTTTTATTTTCTTCTATCTGAATATGCAAAGTCAGGGCGTAGGCCAGTGGGAGAAACGGAAAAGCGTCAGTGATTAAGCTCTCCTTCCAACAAACGCTCCCAGCTGAATCAACAGAAATATCACCCAAACAAAGGCCCCGGGAATCTTCCCCCGAAAAAAAGATGTCCCCATTTCCGCGTGGTGTCAGTTGTGTCTCACCACAGCCCGGGTGTGTCGTTTGTGTGCCCGTTACCGGAAACGGCGGGCCAGAGATGGGATTTCGTCCGCAGACTGGTTCTCAGAGATGGCCACTGATGAGATGCCCGTGTGCTGGACGGTGTGCTGCCTTTTAGCATCTAAAAGCACGTATTCAGCTTCCATGACAGCTGTTCCCAACCAAAAAAGGAATATTTCTTATATTGTTTATGTCATCAATATGCCCCATTATTGAACCACATTCAGTGGTAACTTGAGGTTAACTGATAGTCAACTTGGTAAAAAAAATACAGATTACCCTTGTTGTGTATTATAGGTATATTTTGAATTTATTCAATCAGTTATTACTTTGTCCACATATATTTCTATTTGCGCTGCAGAGGATTGTGGGTAAAACAGAATGATCCTGTACCTGAAATGCCGTTGTCAAGGTGTCTGGTGACGAATGAGCCTTCCTGACATTTCTACAGCTTAGTGTACCGATGAGGGGAAAATGTCTCTGTTGGCGTTTCCGCATGTCAGGGCCATGAGGGGACTTCTGCCTGGGATCAGTTTGGTTCCATAGAAGTTCCAGTATCTTAGTGGGCCCACTCGAGGATACCTAGCGGAACATAGCATAAAAGAATGCAAGCGGGGTGGTTGTTTGATGTACCTCTTGTCGCGTTTGTTTGTCAGACTCATGACCTCAAGTATCTTTGGCATGGAGGGCAGTATGTTTGAAATGCAGCTCAGCGATCACGACCGTTTACTGTCCTTTTATTGTGAGAACGTGGGGGAAGTTCCTAGTGGTAAAGCTCTTTAACAGCTCGCTAGTGGTGATATGCCTTGCTGGGGTTACAAATGATGGCTTCGCAAATTCTTCCCCGTAGTTAAGTGTGTCCACGGCATACTGTGTACGACCTTCTGCTGAGCGGAGGCGCAGTGTGGTCAGGGGGAGGACCCTTGGCTTTGGGTGAGAGGCCCAACACGTCAATGGCGACCTCAGGCATGGTAAATCCCCCAAAATCGTTTCTGTGTAAACAACGCAGCCCAGTGCGATTGCCTCGTTTTGACCTTACAGACCGTGCCGCAATGCGGGGGTTAAATTCCTGGCTTGGAAGCCAAGTGGCTGAGACAACGAGAAAGAAAAGGAACTCCGTAAATCGCGTTTGTTTACGGTCGTCGACGCCAGGTGTCACTCAGCTTTCAGTGACGGGGAACTTAGCGTGGCGGAGTCAGCGAAAAGGCCATCGCCTTGCGACAGACGGCGTTCCCCCGATCCCCGACTGCCGAGGTCCGGCAGCTGATTTTCACAGGATTCCTCCCGGCAACCGGAGCTCCCTGCTCGTCCAGACTGGCCGTTTGCCCGGTGACCTTTCACACAGTCTGCACTGGTAGAAGGTCCCTCGATCAAAGGACACCGATCACGTGTCCACCGGCGTCCAGGGGGTCTGGTCCCGGAGTCTGCATCCATATTGGGGACAGTGTGGGTCACTGAAAGGAAGGAATCATCTCCCAGCATGCCCCCCAAATGCTCTTCACGACACGGTCATGCCACCCTAACGCTTATGGCTACTGAATCTTTTTCCTGGCATTTCATTGGCCGGGGAGTGTGCCCAGGACAGGACTGTGGTGCCAGACCTATTCAGCTGCTCCTCTGACTGATTCCTATGCCCTAGTTACCCTTTAGAGAGCTGCTTCTCTGGCTACCACATACACATGCCCATCATTATTCATATCCCTATTAAACGCTTTTATCCAAAGCTGAATTCTTTTGTGTGAATTGAATGCTTCTATTAATAGCGCAGGTTAAATTGAAGCGCTTTAGGGTACAACAGCAGGTTCTTTACCGGGAAGGAAATATGTCTTTTCATTCTTTAAAGCACCTTTACTTGTTTGCGTCTCACACCTCTAGGGTTTTCCTCCCTCCCCCAATGCTTAGGGATTTAAAATCCTTCCTTCCCATCCTGGTTGGTGGAGGCCCCTGACACAGATCCACCACCTCGCGGCCCAATGGATTTTCTGCACACGGCGAATGTGTTTGAATGGGTTGTCTAGGCTCCGTAGACGTCCCGCCTGTCCACGTTCTGGCTTGAGGGGGTAATCGGCAGCCTCCTCGCCCGGCAAATACCTCTGGTTAAACGTGAATGGCCCAGCCTACCCGCCAGCTACGCTTCAGCTCCTGCTCCTCAGGGCTGTTTCTTCACCTGATTGGTTTGTTCTGCCGCTCATAGATTTCTCATTTCTGGACAGACTTGTTTTCCCCTTTTTTTATCTCCGTCTGGGGACGGGCTCCCTCCCCGTCTTGTTTTTTATTATTTTTTTCTCCTTCCTCTCCTTTTCGCGGACTGAAGCGTGGCAACTTTCAGTTTGAGAAGCGGGTCGGTAATGTCGGGTTGTGGGATCCTCCACGCCGTACTCCGGAGTGGGATAGCCGCCGGCGGTGTGCCAGGGAGAAGCCGTGGGCCCGTGTTGAAGGTAAGGGGGCAAGTGGGGCCAGGGGGCGGACGGCAGGCAGGCTCAAGGCCGAAAGGCGGTGAGCTCTAAGTCTAAGGGAGATGAGAATAGGTTATAACTCGGAATGTTTTCAGTTGCGTAAATCGGTGACTTTGTGAATCGGTTTAAATGACAGTGCTTGGTTGGCAACGAAAAGAAAAAATGAATTCATGAGGCAACCATCTAGCATGGAAAGGGGGGCATTGATGTACAGTAATGGGGATTTGTAGATGGGTCCTGTTTTTACCGGTATTGGTGTTCAAGAAAGGGCAGGTCTGCTCAGCTTCGGACGTGTTACAGATAGCATTATGGCTGTGGTTCCGTGTGAGCCAAGTCCCGGTTCCTGGGGACGGGAACGTGTTGGCCAGAGCCATGCCGCGCTCCCCTTGTTGTTGTTGTGGCTTGTTGCCTTCGTCCTTTTCCTGCCTACACTACGCTCTGTGCCGTGTGCATGACCGGGACAGGCGGTCCAGGAGCCGATATGGACCACCGCGGTAGCATGACCGGCGGCCAAGCTCGGCTTGGGGGGCAGGGCTCCGTACGGAGGAAGGCCTGCATTCCTATTGGCGGGGAAGAGCACTTTTGGGATGTTCCAGAGCTTTGTCGATATAAGAGCATTTCTCTGGGATCCTCATGGACACGGACACAGTGAGGAACAGTAAGAGCTGTCAGTGGAATGCCACGTCCCACAGCTACCACAGCTGGGTGCACGCAGTGTGCATGATCACACGATAACCGCTCGGGAAGGCGTGCTGAGATATGCATCTTAGAGCCCCTTATGAAGATAGAGAGAGAGACCTGGAACAAAATCGTGTTCACAGGAAGACACCCGGTAATGGCTGCTTCTGTCCCGCTTGTAGCCGGGGAGACATATCTTAACATGTATGGAAACAGTATTCCGTTAAACGTCAAGACCTTTGAACCAGATAGAGATAAAGTTACCTCAAATATCGAACTGTTTTTTTTTCCCGTTTATCAAGAGGGACTCATTTTACAAATCAAGAGCAGACTTTGCAAGTATTGACAGGATTTCAGACAGTCAGTGTCAGTGAAATGAAAGACAACAGTTCATAAACAAGCCCTACCTAAAAGAAAGAAGGTCGTAGAACATTTATGCATCGTGAGGGTGGACCTGGATGGATCCCCGATTGGATAACTTTCCTGTCTACTCCGTGTGCTCCGGAATTTGTGTGTGTGTGTGT
>JAODKL010000044.1:5124008-5154198 GCA_026780765.1 Petrocephalus schoutedeni
TGAGTTTGCCAGCCTTCCCCTCCCACCCCTTATTCTTTTTCCTGGCCCCCATTAGCATGTAGCATGAATAAAGTTGTGGGTGGGGGAGGGGGTATAATTGTCAATGACTAAATGGCTAAAGAGTCAGGCCCCCGGGAACGGAATCCCCGTCTGCCTGCGCAGGGCAGCACAGACCTGCGCAGCCGAGTCCTCATTGTTATGCAACACCTCAGCCCGAGCCTCTGGCATGGCTCCCCCCCCCCCCCATCCCTCCCTCTCTCTCGCTCCCTCTCTCTCGCCACACTCTCGCTCTTACTCCGAGACGGTCAGAAACAGCAACAAGTGAGCGCCTCGCCGGCAGCCCGTCAGAGTGGAGCCAGCGCGGGCCGCGCACGAGGGGCCTCTCCGCTCTCCCCTCTCCCCCGCTCCGCGGCGCCCTCGACATGTTCAGCGTAATGTGTTTCCTCCGCAGATTCTTCAAGGTAAGGCCTTTCCTCGTCCTCTCTCTTCCTAGGACCTGGCTGGGAGTTTCTGGAAAGTGATGGGACCTCCAAATAGAGACCTTTCCCTTTCTTCTCCTCGTACGTGCAGTAGAGCTTGGGCAAGCCTCGTCCAGCTGGGGGTCTTTCCCGGGCACTTTTGCATGTGAGCGGCAGCACACCAATGGTTCGCCTTGTCTTGCATTCGGGACCCAGATGACATAATCGCTGCGTTTGGTCGGGGTCTTTGCTTCTTCGGTCGGGGACTCCCGATTCTCCTTCGGCTGGGGGCTCGTGAAAACCATCCCAGCACCCCCCACCCACAAACGGCGCTGGGGGCCGCACTGGGGGATGACGTGCCACCCCTGGTGACGCCCCCGTTCTCATGCTCCTGCCCTGCATCCCTGCCCCCCCCCACCAGGCCTTGCCTGCCAGTGTCACCATCCTGATTGCCATGGCGATCGGCAAAGACCCGTCCGCTCTTAAGCGTAACTTCAGGGTACTGCTGTCCATGAGAATTAGCTCAGTGAGAAAGCCTTTCCCTTTTTTTCTAGCCAGAAAGGTATTTGCAGTCACTTGCTAAGGTTGTTCATTAAGAGATCCAGTTACGGTAGACGAGAGTCTCAGCGAGTGGGCCGTACCAGCGAGGGGATAAGCACTAACAGCTTACCGCATGTTCTCAAACGTCTAGCCCTACTCGCGCTGCCAGTTGGCCGTTGTGCGTCATGTGACGTTTAGATGTTTGTTCTTTAGCAATCTGCTTTAGATAAGCCAACGGATTCCAAGCCAGGTCGGATTCATAGCCAGTGCCGGGTTGTGCAAACGTAATCCGTGCTCTAGGTTTGTTGTTTTCCTGGTTGATTTGCCATCCCCCCCCCACCATCCTGCTAATTTTTGGGAAACTTGCTCCAAGGCAGGGACTGGAGTGGTACGCATCTGTATGCGGGAAGAGAGCCTGGCCCCAAGCTATACTGTGACTTCCGTTCAAGGCACTCCTTAACTAGTTAAATAAGTAAACCTTAGTGCTTGAGGATGACTAGTTTGAGAAGATCGCCTACAGGATTGATCAAATCATGGGCCATGCCTTCTTCGTCAAGGTCTTCGGGGCTGCCAGGCCCTGCATTTATGCATCAGCATACCACATTAATCATTAATGCGACAGGCTTGTTCCACTCCCAGCTTGGGTCCAGTCTGCAGCCACGAGGGTGTAGCCGAGAGTATCACTTGTTAGGTCCTAAGGAGCAGGTGGGAGTTGCTTGACATGTGACAGTCAGGTAACCACGAGTGTGCAGACAAGCCTAGTGGAGATATTTTAAGCTGTGTAGCAGACTCATCCAAAGCAACGGGTTGGTATTACAGTTTTGTTCATTTGTGGAGTTGGACAGCTTAATATTTAGTTAAATTGTTCTTATTAAGTGTACAAAAGCAGTTACGTGTCTAGGAATGCAAACGCTTAATCATCTTGTTAATAGTCCAGCCTGTAAGTCATTGCATCTCTTGTAGCCTAGGCCCTCTGGCCTGGAAAAGCAGTTTCCAGAGTCCGGGGCGTCCTTGGGGTTTGGAAAACAATGACGTTATTGTTGAGATGGAGGCGTCCTTTCCTACCCTCAAGCGTCCTCCCCTGGATGTCTGTATGTCCATTAGTTTGTCATCCATAACTGCATGTCTAGTTCAGGTTTGCAGGAGGCTGCAGCCTGTCCTATGGAGCAGGACATGAAAAAGGGAACGCCCCAGTTGGCATTCCAGAACATTGCAGGGCACATACTCACCAACATTCCACCAACATTGTTACCCCAATTGTTATTAGAAGCTAAAGCTCTGTTCAGCTGCAGTGCAACAGTGCATCGGTCCTGGGGGGTGGGCCGGTTTGTTGTGTTTCATTAATTTGTAGGTTTGGTGCGCTAATGATGGGAGAGCATCTGAGCAGGTTTAACTGCCATCATCACCTTTAGATTGATTTTGTGGTTGGGTGTCTCATCCTGGTTCATTTTTCAGATTGCCCAAATGCTCGCCCCCTCCCTCTGCTAAGCGTTTTTCTGCAAATTGACCTTCTCCCCGTCATGCCTTCATCAGCACAATGTGAGGAACATGAGAGCACACACAGAGCCTGAGCGTGCTGAATCCCTCCTACCTGGAAAGGGTCCAGAAGGCCCTTCGATGGGTCTCAGTTTGTTCCCAAACACGCTTTCTGCATGATGTCTTCTGCACGCTTCAGACGCTGGCCTCCCACCAAGCTCCAGCATGCTATGGAGTAGTGTTTGTTTTGGGTCTCTCCACATCGTGAGGCTATGCTTAGTGATGCCTGCAAATACCTGGCCAGGACAAGTCAGGTCACACCAGGCGAGTTTTGGTCCCTGTGTGTGTGTGTGGTTTTGCATAGATCACATTTGAGGACCAAAATGCCCCCAAGGTGTGGTAAAACCTGAAATTTCCCTACTTTTGAGGACATCTTTTCAGGTCCCCATTTGGACAACCTCAATTTTATAAAAATCTGTGAATGCAATCGAAAAAACAAAAAATGTCAAGTCTTGTATTTGGGTGTGTGTGTGTGTGTCTGTGTGTGTATATGGGTTATGTATATATTACATTGTGGGGACATAAAAATCTGTTATTTAAAAATCTGTAGGGCTGGGTAGAGGTTAAGGTTGCCATTGGAATTAGAAGTTTTCCCATAGAAATGAGTGGACGGTCCCCACAAAGATTTGAATACAAATGTGTGTGTGTGGGGGAGGGAGCCGTCCCCACACCACCTTTGCGAGGTGCGTGACACATGGGGCGGAGAAGGCGGGTCTTCACTTGCCGTGCTGAAAATCCAGACAAGTCACGTGTGTGGCTGCTGGGGGAGCAGCTGAATGGAATGCTTTGGAGGGCAGGTGTCAACAGAGGGGAGGATTACGCTGCAGTGTTTGTGTGGCCTTGCTGGCTAGCATGTGCATATAAGTACATGCGTGTGGGTGTGCATGTATACCAGGAATTTTCTGTACTAGGGGTATCCCACATCGGGACTGCGTGATCAAACCACCAGCCTCGCTCTCCAATTGCAATGTCAGGAACGCCCCCAGCATCGGAAGCAGTGGACCTTGTCGCTGATGGAATCTGGACCTTGGGGAAGAAAATACCCTCATTTACCCTTGTTTTGGGGGGAAAGTCTAAGACTTCACGTGGAAGGGCCGTATTCCGGAAAATCGGTTGCGGCCACAGCCGTGAGGAGGGGAATTCAGGCATCTCATACTGCCGGACTCGCCCTAGCAGCTGCAGGGAGCGGGTTCGGGGGGGCAGAAACAAGTGCGCGGGGGTTGGGGGGGTGACAGTGACACATGACAGCCTCTCCAGGAGGTGTGGAGAGATGCATCACCCCCTTATTCATTAAAGCATGACAAACCGGTGCTTTTGTTTACAGAAAAATAGAGAATATCTGCCCATTCTATCTGGTCAGGTGGTATGCAGTACCATGGACCTTCACATCCCTCGAGCTCCTCCCATATTCACACCATTTTTGTTGCCAGGACCACTGTACAGCACATGTTCTCATTTGTCCTACCCAAGGGAGGGCAGAGAGGAATTCAGTTGTCTTTTTTTTTAACCACGGCTGAGCTTCGGATTAAGCTAACTTTTAATTTAGCTAATGGGGCATTTTCTTAAAACTGATAATTACTGATCTTATCTGATGGTAGTTGAATACTACTTTGTAAGATTACTTCATGCTGCCACGACTAATCATCTTAAATGAGTCAACCCCTTTTGAGTGTGACTTTTTACTATTACCTTATACTGTAGGTCTCACCCCAGTCCAAGTTTCTGCCGAGAAGCAGATTCGATACATGCAAGATGGTACAATGATGTTGATCCTTGCTTGGCATTTCTTTGGAAATTGGGTTTAACTCGGCGATGTGGCACCGGGCATGACAGGGTTGCAAAGCCGTGTTTATGGAGTAGAGTCAGCCAAGGCCACAGGGTCCCTGGGTAGGAATGCCTGGCAGTGTCAATCCTGTTGACGTGTGAAGTGAAGAAAATCAGGTTTCCTTCATTTGTGCACAGCTGACCCATTTGCCCCCGTGGGGGTTCAGATACATCGCGGGAGTTTTGCAAAAGCCGGGAGCTACGCTCAAAGGCCAGGAGACGACACACAGAAAGTTTAGTAACCCATAAATGCAGAAAATGCATGTTCATTGCCAGACTGCAGGACGCCAAGTGTGTTTATGGCAGCCTCTCACGTGATGTTTCACAGTGATCTTTCTATCTCACGTTTCTTGTATCTCTTTGTCTCAAGGGGACCAAAGAATTTGGCTCGGCTTTCCGAGACTGCGGGGGAGCCATTGCCTGTAACCCCCACTATGTGAACTGTGTGTTTTTGCTCTGAATGGCACGGTACCTCATTGGGTAGCAATGTTGCAACTTACCTCCAGGATTCTTCCCTCCTTTCTATTTCGAAAAAGTACAGGTACACTGCAATTCTTCTCTCTGTCTATCCCATCTTGCTCTCCACAGCTTGGATGTCACAGCACATGGTCAGCCGATGTGCAGCACCCCTGGTGCTGGGGGTTAAGGGTCTTGTTCAAGGGCCCACAGACATGTGTCTGTTCTGCTGAGGCCCAGCAATCTTCCGATCACAGACGAAGAGACTTAGCGAGCCACTCACTGCCTACCACTCTCTGGGAAATTGTTAGGATAATTGGCATCTTTGAATTGCCCTTAAAGGGTGTGTGCATGTATGTTCACTATAATTGGCTGTCTAGGGTTTATGCCAACATTGTGCCCAATTGGGATAGAGTTCATGGTTCCTACTCAATCTTACTTTGGAAAAGCAGTTGGAGGGTAGATGTATTACTACATTAAGTATCCCAATACTGAGCCACATTTTTTTTAAATCCAAAAGTCTGTTTTTTCCTTTTGCTGGTTAAACTGAAGGCCAGCCCAATGCTTGAGGCACGGGATTCCCACAAAAACCGTTGCTGGTTCAAACAGAGGTTGTGGGCGGCGCTCAGTAATTGTATCTAACCGAACTTGAACTTCTTCGCCGACGTATCTGGTATGAGTGACGAGCCGGTGAAAGTCGTAAGGCTTTAAGCGACGTGAAGATGCCAGGTGAGCTGCTGAGGGTCATAACGTGACGGCGTGAAAGTCATTTGGCACTGCCTTGTCTGAGGCTAGTGTGGTAGATGGGGGGGAGCAGATAAGCTCGCGCGCATCCTGTACTCACTGCCCTTTCTGGGAACACTGCTTTAAGGCCTGGATAATGAACTCAGGGGGGAATCACTGCATCCACTTTTTCCCACACAGATATCTGCCCCCAAGGTGAAAGGCAGAGCTTGGTCTTTGGTTGCTCTAGTTTGCTGTTGCCGTGAGCATGGGCAGCAGAAGTGCGAGATGCTTGCTGCTGGCTCACGGTGGAGATCCACACCCAGTAATACACGGCATGGGGGACCAGATAACTCACCCTGGTTTTGGAGCGGGGCGTGTCAGAAGGTGAACCAGCTCTGCACCAATGACAACAGTGGACAAGCTCATTGGTGGATCTTTTAATCTGGACGATGCTTGATTACATAATTGTTTCCAGATATGAAGGTTTTCGGGAGGAGTCTGTTGTTCTAAGAAAGGTACAGAGGCATGTTTGTACAAGAAACTAAGACGCGTCTCTGTATTCAACAGTCAAGGCATTCAGTATGGCTGCTATGACAAGGGGTACCAGGCAGGAGGCTACAGGACTGTTAGAAATATTTCCGCCTCTAGGGATGGGGCAGGGTGGTGCCAGTGCAACACAAGTAAACACAAAGTCTAGTATCTGGGATGACAAAAAAAAAAAGTTGAAAGTAAACAAATGCGGAACAGGCAATGAAATGCACATGTGGAGAGTTCTGCTCTTGTGTTTGGAATTAGCTTGGGTCTCTGGGTTACTGAGGAGGCGATTCATTAAAGAAAGACCACACCGATGTAAACATGATTCAGAGCAAGGGGGCAGGTGCCCCACAGATCTACAGGGGCTCTCTTGCAATGGCTTAACTTACCCAGAAGTCCCTCTCTCTGTGGTTTGGTATCAGTTAAGCCCCCCCGGCATCTAACTCGGTAGGTCTCACCTGGCTACGTTGAACCTTTCTTGTGCAATTCGTCAGTCAGGAGATGCCCTTCTACACTGAGTCCGTGCTCAGGGTCGCCGCTCGGAATGCGGCCATGTGGAAAGGCTGCGACATAAACAGCTAATGATGAATCCGTGGGAAGATTACTAATCCGGTTATCTGATTCCACCAAAAATAAGAAGCCATGTTCTCCCCTGGGCCTTGTACAAAACAGGTCCACCAGTTAGTCTGGAATTAACGTGAAGATAATGCACGGAGGATTGGCTGGGTCGTCGCTGTTGTTGTTTTTATTGAGAATACTGTGAGGCCTCAGTGTTTGGTCGTATCCATGAGCCGACTGGCGGCTTCGCTATCACAAAAGGCCGTCTTTATATCCGAGCCATGTTGCTTTTGCTGGCGCCTTTGGGCAGCGTAACGGATCATCTGAATGGAATGGTAGACTCAGCGAGCTCCCGGTGGGAATTGCAACTTTGGGGTGTCACCACTGGGATGACACATCTCATTGTGCGTGCGCCTGTGTATATTTCTTGATATCTCTACAATGTGTCCGTGTTGAGTGCATGTACCTGTACATACACGGGTGTGGCTGTGTGTGGCATGTGCTGCTGTAGCGTCGAAGAAGCACAGAATTCAGCGAATGTTTAGAATGCAGACTTGTCACTAAGCTGATGATCTTGTCCTTGATGCTCTTCAAATTATTTTCCATAAACCGTTTGCTTAATCGTTCGCTCTCCATCGCTCATATGTGCGCCGATGAGTGTGTAAGCTGTGCAGAATCTGTTTTATTTGGGGTTTTCCAGACCACTGCACAAGAACAAGTGTGGCACTTGTTTGAACTTAGCCGAGGTCAGTGCAGACACCCAGTGGAAAACATTAACAGAGGGAGACAATTAGGAGGAAACCACCCCTGTGTAGGGTCACATGACCACTGAGGTTCCTCGGCTTATTTTCAGCAGAAGAAAGACGACAGAAATTTGAAAAAAAAAAAAAAACACGGAAGAGTGTGAGCTCCAGGTGACAATATAAAAAGCAGTGACAATTTGTAGGACACATTTTGTTTTCTATAATTTCCCTCTATTTCCAAAATAATATAATAGCTTTTTTTTTGGCTCAGAAAGTTTAGTTCTTAAGAACCCAAACAATTAGTTTTTTGTCCCAGTGCTTGTAATACAAATCCTTCAGAAACTTGGGACACAGGCTCAGTGGTGTCTCACCTCCAGGTGGGTCCTACCTTCACTGTGCTGGGTCCTACCTTCACTGTGGTGGGTCCTACCTTCACTGTGGTGTTCTCCCTGTGTCATGCGGGGTTCCTCTCCCAGTCCAAGAACATGCAGTTACTCTAACTGGCATCTCTAAATATTCATGGTGCATGGTGATGGGTTTGTGCCTACTATCTTGAGTCCCCCAAACTGCCCTCCAACCAGGATCCTCCAGGCAGATGAAGTGGTTGTTAGATACATGGATGGTTTTGAGTCTCAGTAGTCTCCATGAATACTATGCTTAAGCTTCTTTAGTATAACCAGATACTTGCTCTCCTCATAAAGTTTTGGAGTTGACCTCACTTGGGTCACGTCTGCTCATTTGGAGTTACTGGGCTTTCATGCTGGTATTACACATCCTCCATATGATGTATCTAGGTGCCAGAACAGCTGTTGAAAGTTGTGTGAAGCAAATGTACTTTATTTACCGTTTGGACCTTGCATGCTGGGATGAGTATTGATTTTCCTGATCTTGTTTGGAATAGGGCCGTGTGTTTTAAATCAGTTGTACATGTGTCTGCCGGGTCCAGCACTATATTTACTTTGCTTGTGCCACGTTCGTCCTGAGTGCATCCCTTTCTGGAAAGTGTGGAAGCAAGAGTGGACCTGAAGCCAAGACAGATAAACTGTGGGGGCAGTGTATGTTAGCATAGCGACGTTGGCCTTTGGCCCCACATCCCAGCACAGTCCTCTGCCCCTCGCCGTGGCGACAGTTCACTTTGGCTTGTGTTTTTGTTCTCCCGCCTCCGCCGTGCTGGAAGACTTCCCTCGAGGGATGAGCTCATGCAGACAACTCCAGAACTAGCACAGATCCCCCTTGGCTTGTATGTAGCGATCAAAACCGTATGCTTTAGCCGTGCCTGTTGATAGTGCTAAAAGTGCCGGCTCATGTCCTCTTTGGCCCAGGGGCAAGGAGAACGCATTCAGAGTAGATCGAAAAGAAAACCGATGGCATGGCAGCACCTGTATCTGCAGTGTAGCCTCCCTAGATCCCAGCAGCCCTATAGATAGGTGCTGTTTGTCATTCTGGCATGACGACAATGCAGCTCTCTCGTGCCAATACGGACACCCTGGTTTTCCAGCTGGAGCCTTGGAATTACCCTAAAATCCACCACACTCCTTTTATGAGATCATGTTGGTGAAGAGCCATCATTTTTGTTGGATGCCAACATCTGTGGAACCAACATCTGTGGACACATGGATACTTCAAGCTCCTCGGCCTTTGCTCCTGCCAGCCTGGGGTTTCCACCCTAGAACTGATGATCACAAAGATAGCATTGATAAATTCCGTTGACACTGAGCTTGATGGTGACCCATCATTCAAAAATTGTGTGGGTGTGAAGAGTTGGTTGGACCAAAGGAGGCTGGAAGGATTAGTGTTGGGTTTCCATACTACTCGATATTCTTTATTCTTGACTTGTCTCACAAGTGCTTGGAATGCTGTCTGAGTGGTTATCTTGAAGTTCATTACCTAGTGTCATGACCTAAAGTAATGTCAAGATTATGGGCCCGGGCAGGTATTGGAAGGAGAGCTGTTGTGTTTTTATTTCTAATATACTCTCTGTGTACTTTGCAAACCTATTTGCACTATGTTTACTTGTTTGAACTATGTGTACAGCCTTGTACTGTCTTGTTTTGCACTATATACTTGTTTACCTGCACTTTACCTACCTTGCTGTTTACCTACCTTGCTGTCCAAAAGAATTTCCTCCAGGGATCAATGAAGTTTAACTTTAAGTTTATGAAGATGAACAGGAAGAAACTAAGGTCTGCTCTCACTCTGTGAGGATATCCAACATTCTGCTTGGTGAAAAGGCGACACACCTTGCCCTCTAAGAAGCAGACAATGCAGAAATGCTGACGAACAGGACAAACACTAATTCACTAAATTAGCCTCTCCTGTGACACATAAAATAGGGTCTAGCAGGACTATTGGTTAACAGGTAAGAACAAGCCTGTCAGAAGATGCTGTTGAGTAATTTTGACTTGAACACACCTGCAGGCACTGACATTTATCCCAGTAGTGACCTTGACTGATGTTTTTAAGGTGGGTTTTTTTTGGTGGGTGGGGGGGGGGGTGGTGCGCAAGAAAGAAGTCTGTTTTGTTTTCTTGTTTCCTAGGTATAATTCCGATGGAAATTAGCTGGCCGCATTTCATGGAATTGTGCTAAGCAACAAAAGCAATCCAGTCTTAAATATTGCACACAATGTGATGTCTACATTGTTTCTTAGTTTCGTCACACTGATATAGGCCTATGGCTGGATTTCTGAAATGATCCATTGGAATGAAAACTTTTTTTTCTGATCCTTTACAGTGTTTTTCTGTAATACTTTTGTAGATTCTTCTAACCCTGGAGAAAAAATTGTAATTCCCTGTGTTGGCTTTTTGGGCTTTTTCTGTTTTCTTGGATCCTCTTAAAGAAAAAGAAAAATCTAGATCAATGTGAAGTTCTGGGAAAAATGTTATGCTAAATCAGATTTAAATGGGATCTTTTAAAAATGTTACTGCGGCATCAGAATCTACGGGGACTTTAGTGTTAGGGTGTGTCTCCAGAGTAAGTAGTGGTGGCTTTTGTTGAACGAGAATGATCCATCTATCAGTATGATGGATGCTGGTTTGTTTGTGAAGTTCTGAAAGTGTAGCTTGGGGGGTGGGCAGGGCTTGAAGCCTGGTGCCCATACCTCCTGTCCTACGCCTCATTGGTTTTCATTCTCTGATGGATCCCACCTCAAATTCTTCAGCCAATCAGATTCTATATGATCCCTTCAGACACCCGGGTTTGTCCCAATAGACATCAGGGCTGGTGCAGCCCACTGTCAGTATTGTTACATGCGAATGAAAGCAGGTCGAGAGCATATACAGGGGGCGGGGCAAGAGGCTCTGAAAACTAATTGGCCCCCAGAGTGTCCCTCACCAGTTCAAAATATATCATTGGCTGATGATAAGGTTGGCGATTCGGTGTATATTATGGGCTTACACCTTAAGAAACCTTAGAATCGTCCCTGCTGGGTCTTGCTTTGTAGCATTTTCCCAGTAGGCCTCTCCGCAGCATCGTTCCCTCTGGCCGGAAGTCAGCCTTTTCTGCTCTCGCCGTGCTCCTCGGGAGGCCGTAGCTGTTCCACTGCATCAGTGGCTCGGTTTCGCTCGCTCCGAATGTGACAGCAAGGCAAAGCCATTTAAGCTGCTAAGCCGTTTAGGGCGCTCGGCTGTACTTACGACTGAGAAAGAAGCCTTGTTTCTGAATGAGCCTGCAGCAGCGAACTGTCATATAACAAAGGGCTTTTTTTTACCCCCCTACTCAGTCAAACATTGCAAAATTCACTAATCCATTGCACAGTACCCCCCCCCCCCAAAGAATTATTCCCACTTATTTAGGCCAAAATCAGTCAGGACTTTCATTCATCTCATGTCGTGAGTTTGCACCCAGCTTGCTAATAGATAGATTCGCTTAATGCATCTCTGGGTATCTGAGTTCATATTTGCCGCCTGCAGTCCCAGCCTGCCCAGTGAGACGGCAGGCGCGGCTTCCAGCACCATCCCAAAACATAAAAGAGGGATTTTCAGCAAGTCCCTATTTCTGGGCTGTGTTTACATTCCCCCCACGGATACCAGCAGGAGCAATCTGCCAAGCTCAACACACCACCCCCTCTGAGCGATTTATTGCCGTTCTTGGCTGCTGGCACTTGCAGCTTTTTCTCTTAAAGCACCCCCCCCCCCAAGTGCGAAAGAAAAAAAATTACAATAGAGACCAGGTCTCTTTTCTGGATGTTACTCATGTGTTCTTAAGGAAATTCTGGGATATTGACTATGCCATGAATGAAGGGGTGAGTTGGGCACCTGACCACCCCAAATCCACCTTGCAATAAAACCAGCCTGCTTAGTGTCCCGTTTCACTGACATGAAGAATGGGCCAGATCCTCAGGATTAGCCGGCCCGGGGCTGGAAATCAAAGTGACTGTACTTTCTGCAGCCTGGGAGAAACCAGAGATGGGCCATCCCCATTTTCCCCCCCGGCCCCCAAGGCGATGGTGAGGGCAGCAAGCCTCGACAGGTATCCAGGGGGCCTCACTGCTGCTTCTAAGGATGACCCCCTCCTCTATGCCTGTCATGCATTCAGAATCTGTAGAGAGAGAGAAACGAGGATTGGGCAGGGGAAGTTATGGGCTGCTGGGGGGGGCTGACTGGTGGTAGAAGTGACATCGGGATTGGTCCTGTGTCCCTCAGTCATGGGAGCAGTGCTCAGCTGGGTCCTGCCTGGTGGTCTCACGAAGGTGGCAAGCATCTGGATAGTGAGTATGATCCAGGGGTGGATCGAGAGGGGTGAGGTGCTACTGTAACCCCGTTTTTTCGTATCGCGTGCCGTTACGCTTTTGACGCTGCCCCGCAAGGCTTAATGCAGATTCAGACGTGTCCCAAAAAGTTAATAAGTTCTTGCGCTTTTTTAAACAGCTAATTTATCCTGGGGGTATGTGCTTGTTAGCAGGAAGTAGATCTGAAAAGAGACGGAGACGCGAAAAGAGGCGATTATCGAGCTGGATTGTTTCGTTTCGTAAACACCGCGACAGGCTGTCTGCAGGGAAGAGGACACATTGCAGTGATGTAATTATCATGCCAAACCTGTTGCGCACACAAGTGTATTCCTTTGCCAGCTACATAAATGGATAATGTGTAAAAATGTGAACTTTGCATCTGCTTGTAATTTTTTTTTAAGCAAGGTATTTTATTAACAAAGAAAAAAGTTACGTGGTCATGGATCTCAAAATAGACCCCTTAAAAGAATATTGTATCTTCTCAAAGTGTGCAAAATACGTAAGACCTTTGATCCAGGGTCCATATTTTGAAGGGAAAATGTCTCTCCATTTACACAGGATAAGCCTGCAAGAAAAGAGCAAAAACTGACAGCAGCAGTTTGAGATTTACTTAGATTAACAATCTCAGGAGGTACTACAAATATTGCTATGGATGCCAAAGGAGTGATTAATTGTCCACGTATTTTGGAGAATGTTTCAATAATTAAACCCCAGAAACTGAATTATTTCAGACACAACCACTTTTTTTTCTTTTTTGTATATATTTTCAATATTTATTCATTAAAGTCCTTTAATGAGGTTGAGAAGATTAAAAGATTTTTTTGGTGGAAACGGTCCAAGTCAGATCTTTTTTCATTGCTTTTGTTTTGTGTGTGTGTGTGTCCTCTGCAGGTCCCAGAGACCCCTGAGGACTCTGTGAATGACTCAGAACACTCACAGGAGCGGGAGTCTCATGAGTGGAGTGACCCGGGCCAGGAGACCACGGAGGAGTTCTTCGACACACAGTCGTGTCACAGCGACGCCTTCTCGGACCTCGCCCAGGAGAGTTCCTCTGTGCTGCTCGGCGGACGGGAACTTCACGAGGGCGAGCCCAGAGAGAGAGACTCCGATGGGCGACAGACCATTCCCGAAAGCATGAAGGAGGAGTCTTCTATGGACAGCTATTGCGATGATCTCTCCTCACGATCAACACCGCAGCTGTGTGCTAGTAACCAGCGGGTTGTACCGGAGTCAGCTGAGCCTTCTGGATCACAAGAGGCCTTAAAAAATGAGAGAACTTTGATTCTGGAAGCTGGGCTTCCTCTCTCTTCAGATTCACCAGTTCCAGAGCCATTGTACCACCCTCACGAGAAAGAAAATTACAGCACGACGGACTCAGGGTGTGGACATGCTGAAGTAAGGGCCACACGGGTACCTCTTATGCACAACGAGCTGTGCCCGTTGCAGGAACTTGCGGGAACAGGGCCTGCCCAATTCGCCTCCTATTCTGGAACAGGTGGTCTCGTTGAAGCTGAGAAGGAAGAACCGCTGGACAGCTCAGGTGTCAAGGAGGACCACCAATCAGAGGACACCTTAGGGAGTCACCAGCCATGTTCCGGGCTTCTGGAGTTCCTGACTGATGATGGAGAGGACCACAGTGCAGGGGAGGCCAGGATAACCTCTCACACTGGCCTCCAAAATGATAACAAAGACAGTCTATTTAATGGCCAATCTGACATTTATGCCCATATATCGAATGGCAATGAATTTCATCCTGGCACAAGTGGTTATGCACAGCTTGGTACTGTAAAGATTGTTCTGGAAACACAGCCTAACGCTGATGTCCCCGTACATTCTAACGCCACAGCAACGTTTTTAAAAGATCAGTTAGATCCCGGTACCTGTATACAGCTTCATAATAAGGACAGTGATTTAGAATCCAAGGCTATTGCTAATGCCTGTGTGAACTCTGCCACTGAGGATATTTTTATGGTCGACCAGACAACCGTACAAGATAATATTAAAGACAATGTTGTAGAAACACTGCAGGACACTGGCACCAAGGATGATGCGACCGAGGATGACTTTTTAAAAAGTCATGTACAATCTGGGACTGAGGGAAATGTTATAAGTGGCCAGATAGACAGAAGCACTGGTATAAGGCCTGATAATGAAGAGAAGGTTTTAGAAACTCAGGACATCAGTGATGATTTAGAAAGTCGATTCCACAGTGACACCTGTGCATCTGACCCCGAGGAAACTGTGTTAGAAACCATTCCCCACTGCACTGTAGTTACACAGTCCAAATCTGGGAAGGATGTTATGGAGGCTGAACCATCCTGTGACACAGCCATACTAGCTGGTAATGATGACAATGGTAATGTCTGTGTACAACGTAGCACTGAAGAAGAGAATGACTCTAGGAGCTGTATTCAGTCTAGAACTGAGGAGAAGGTTCTACAAACCCAGATGGACTCAAACAGTTACGTGCAGCCTGATATAGAGGAGGATGCTTTAGCAACACTGCAGGAATTAGACATAAAAGATGATGGTAACAAGGGTGATGTTTCAGATAGCTGCAGTGAGACCAGTGCAGTGTTAGAAACTGTTTCTCACGCCAAGTTTCCCACACAGTCTGGTCCTGCAAAGGTTATTTTAGAGACTGAGTCATGCTCCAGTGCACATGTACTATCTGACACTCAACCCATTCAAGAAGATCGGAATGACCCTAGCAGCTGTATTCTGTCTAGAACTGAGGTGAAGGTTCTACAGACACAGATGGATGCAGACAGTAAGATACAATCTGACAAGGAGGAAGACACTTTGGGAACACTACAGGACACTGACAGCAATGCGCAGTGTGGTGCTGAGGGGGCCCTCTTAGAAAGTAAGTCCTACGTAAGCACCTGTTTAAATTGTGATGCTGGGGATAGTGTTTCAGAAAGTCAGCCTAATGTGAATGTCTCTGTATTATCTGGTCCAGAAGAGCCGCGCCCCACTGTAGCGGAATCATTGTCTGTGAAAGGAGGTGCTTTAGAAAGCCAGGTCTACATGACAGCGCATTCACAATCTGGGACTCAGGAACACGCTTTATGTGATCAGACAGACGCCGGCAATGTTACACAGCCTGATAGGGAAGGGAAGGTTTTAGAAACTGTCCAGGACACTGAAACTAAGGATGAAGTTAAAAAGGGAGATTTTTCAGAAAGTTGGTCGTATAGCAACAGCTATGCACAGTCTGACACTGTGTTAGAAACTCTTCCCTACTTGAATGTATCTACACGATCTGGTGCTGAGAACGATGTTTTGGACACTGAATCATGCTCTGATGCACATGTACCAGCTGCTATAGAGGAAGTACTCTTAGAAACCCAACCCAGTATTAATGTTTGTGTGCAGAGTAGCACTGATGAAGATCAGAAGAGCCCTAGTAGTTCTAATCAGCTGAGCACTGAGGAAAAGCTTTTTCAGACCCAGAAGAAGCTCAGTGTCTATTCACAGTCTCCTACCAAGGACGAAGTTTTTAGGAGTGCAAAACTGACCCCCATTAACAGCAGTATGGCGTCCTGCATTGAGGAAAATGTTTCCGGAATTGAGATCGGCACAAACTATATGCCGTCTGATTCTGGGAAGCATGTTTTAGAAACACTGAAAGAGACTGATGCCAGAGGTCTGTGTGTTAATGGTGGGTTTCTTTTAGAGAATCGGCCCCACGTTAACTGCTGTGTGACTTGTGATGCTGGGGATGGTGTTTCAGACAGGCGCCCTAATATGAATGTCTCCGTAATACCTGGCCCTGAGGAACCCCGCTCTAGACCAAGTGAACTGTCTTTTACCGAAGGAGACCTCTGGTCTTGTGACGAGAGCAACATTTCACAAAGCCAGGCCAGTGTTAATGTCCATGTGCAATCCAGCACTGAGGATCAGTTTTCAGAAGACAAGAAAGATGCCCAGCATAAGGGAAAAGAGGACGTTGCCAATGCACTGTGGGACACTGACACCAGGGATGATGTGATGAAGGAGGACGTTTTAGAAAGTGGATTTCAAGTAAGGACACATTTACGTTTTGGGACCGAGGGAGAAGTTTTAAGCAACCTGACAGGCAGTCAAACTGGTATAAAGGCTGAGACTGAAGAGAAGGTTTTAGAAAAAGTCCAGGACAGAGAAACTGAGAATGGTGTTACGAAGGCAGAGGTTTTAGAAAGCTGGTCCCATAACAATGCCTGTGAACAATGTAATATTGAGGAAACTGTGTTAGAAACCATTCCCCACTGCACTGTAGCTGCACAGTCTGAATCTGGGAAGGATGTTATGGAGGCTGACCCATCCTGTGATACAGCCATACTAGCTGGTAATGACGACAAACACTTAGAAACCCACCCCAATGGTAATGTCTGTGTACAACGTAGCACTGAAGAAGAGAATGACTCTAGGAGCTGTATTCAGTCTAGAACTGAGGAGAAGGTTCTACAAACCCAGATGGACTCAAGCAGTTACGTGCAGCCTGATATAGAGGAGGATGCTTTAGCAACACTGCAGGACTTGGATACAAAAGATGATGTTAACAGGAATGTTTCAGAAAGTTGTAATGACACCTGTACACAGATTGACACTGAGGAAATTGTGTCACGAACTTTTTCTCACTCCTGTATTTCTGCACAGTCTGGTCCTGGGAAGGATATTTTAGAGACTGAAATGGAACCATCCTGTGATGCAGTTATACTAACTGGTACTGATGACAATCTCTTAGAAACTCACCCAGATCCTAATGTTTTTAAGACTGAATCATATTCTGATGCACACATACTTGATGGTACAGACAACGTCTTAGAAACCCAACTGAGTCACAAAGTATGTGGTACAAAGGATGATGTTCTGGACTCCAGTAAATGTCTAGTAAAAGATTCTGGTATTGAGAAAGATGTCTCACAGACCCAGACTCATTGTAGTGCACCTACTGATACAGATGTCTTTGAAGCCCAAAATGTCTGTTATGGGTGTGGGACTGAGGAGCTGATTGAGGAGTGCCTGCACATACCCCAGAACAACCATGGGGTCATTTTCTCAAATGGCTCGCGGCTGGATGACATCCTTGAATGGAAATCTGAGACCTCGTCGGGAGATGAAAAGGGAGAGTTTCATATCTCATCAGAGGATGTAGGCAGTATTGTTTGTGTTCCACAGAACCACTTGGATGCAAACGTCCATAACCTCACAGACCTGCAAACACAGTTGGGAGAGACTGGTTATGGAGTTGAATTGCATAGCATAACAAATAAAGAGGAGCCCATTATTTGTGCAGTTGGTCTGGATGAAATGAATTTCGAATTTTCTGCTGACCCCCAGTTGGACAAAGTGAAGCAATGTATTGTGGATGATTCTAAAGTAATGCCAGAATCAGGTCAGCCATCAACTGAAATGCTGATCAGTGCTAATAAACCAGAGTCTAGCCATGAGACTGACTTTGCCCCTGATGTGGAGTCCACTTGTGAGGATATCTCCAGAGCTTGTGATTCAGGTTTTGACGAAGTTCCTGAGTGGAGGATGGACATTGAATTAGGCAGCAGTTCCCAGTTTGAGGAGCTGGAATGGAACTGCATTTCTGAGAGTCACTGTGCTGAGAAAAGTCCTGCGGGATCCGAGTGGCGCTCTGACGACACAAAGCCTGCTGAAGAACCTCTCCACCCTTTGGTACAAGTTCGAGAGAAGGCAGAGCACGGAAGTGCCAGCGAACCAGTGGATGCATTTTCAGGCAGGGGGGCTGATGGCAATTCCTCAGGAAACCTCCAGAGTCAGCCGGATGGCCATGATCAGCACCCCTGGCTGGAGAACCTTGCTGCAGTGGTCTTTAGCAGTCCCACTGACCTGGAAAATGAGCCCCACTGGGTCCAGCAAGGGGCAGAGTGGCGACTGGTTGTCGGCAACATCAAGCACTGTGACAGCTCTGAAGGGGAGGAGCTGGGTGGGCATGGACAGAGAGCTGGGCTGAGGAGCATAGATGCTGTAGATGGTGACCCCCCCTCCAACGGCTTTTCCCCTCCCTCTCAGGAATTTGCACGGAGGAGCTGCGAGATAAGCTTGGGCTCTGAGCTTGAGCCACATAACTCTACAAACAAGCAATTCAAGGACTTAGTTCATGAACACCCGGATCCAGGGAACTATGAGGGTAAAGGACTTAAATCCTTTGCGAGTCATTCAGAAATTACAGGAATATCTGATGGCACAGCAGAAGAGACAGGAAAAGACCAGGCTGCTGATAGACTGGGATATTCAGTAGCTTATCATACTGTCCCTGAGTCAGAACATTCTTCCTCTTCAGAGTCACTACGGGACAATACAGAGACAGCTATGTATGAACAACCAGAGAGCAGTTTGAATTTACTGTCAGGTAGTAATCTTGAGCCCATTCTAGAATGGGATCATTATCAAGAAAATTCCTTTGCGTTGGAAGATAAAAGCACTGCGAAGGAAAGGGACGAACGGCAGACTCCCATTATGGGGTCTGCCCTGGCGGATCTGAAGATAGCAGCAAGCCACATTGATACCCCCACTCCCCTTACTGTCTGTTCTCCCTGCACACCTGGGAGTGCCGAAGAGGACTCAGCTGACAAAAGCACACAGCATCTGCCTGGTCCCAGTAGCCCTGCACTGGACTCCAGTGAGGATAATACCTTGTTAGCCAATGGAAAGGTGGCACATCAAAGCTGCTATATTCCCAATAAGACGTCCCAAGACTCGGACAATCTCAACACAAGCAGTGAAAAGGAAACAGAAGATGGCCTTTTATCCAATTTGGGTCTCCAAAATTCAGTGAAGAATAAAGCATCTAAGGTTAGCACTGCCAACAAAGCCTCAAAGTTCTTCAATAGGATCCCGTCATTCAGGAAGGGGAAGACATCGACAAGGGAGAGCAAGAGCTATAAAGGGGAGCAACCAACCAGGAATTCACAAGATGAGAGACTCTACCAGGCTTACCTATCTCAGAGTACCTACCACCTGAGAGAAGTGGGTGAGCAGGCCAAAAACTCAGATGACGATGTCTTTGAGAATGCAGTTTCCCCCAGATGCAGTTTCGGGAGGAGATTTTCCGAAACCAGGAGCAAGATTGATGAAGAAATCTTCATCCCATCCGTGCCATGCATTCGACAAACCTGTCACCCTAGCCTCCACGGCCCCTGTGACAGAAATTCTGTTGCCATCCCATCACTGGAAAACCGGAGCCCTAGGAGGAGCAAGAGCACAGACAACCTCAACCTGCGAATGAGAATAGCTCTGGCGCACAAGTCCCTGTCGAGTCTGTTTGAGTCAAAGTCCTCAGACAAGGAAAATGCAGACCATTGCCCGATGACCATCAGCGAAGAGGCAAGCACGGAAACATTCAGGGGAAAGAAGAAACAAGGTGACGAGACAGAGATCCTGAAGAGGGCCCTCTCGGTCTCTGATGCAGGTAGTGTCAGGCGGATCCAGCGGGGCTCTAGGGACAGGCTGAGTCTCCAAATCTCCTCAGCCAGATTGCGGTCCGGTTCACAGGCTTTGTGCCATACTGATCCACTGAGCAAAAAAGCCGTACCACGAGAGCTATCGGAAGTCTCTGATGAGAGAAGGTCAGGGGGGTTTCGAATGTCTGGACATTCCAATGGACTCACTCTGTCCTCCTCCAGCATCAGCTGTTTAGTCTCAGACAACTCCCAAGTCTCCCCTGAAGTCTCTAGCCATTTGTCGCATACTAATTTTGCCGAAATGACCACCCTTGTCCACCAGCATGCACCCTCTTGGGCCAGGTCCTTGGGTTCCTTTGAAGGAGTGGATGTCCCCCTGAGGCCAATGAGCCCCAAGCCTCAGAGCCCCAAGCCATGGCCCCAACGCCGGAGCTTCCGCTACCCTTCAAGGACAGTCGCCTCATCTCTCATCTCGCTGGGGCAGGGAGTCAGTGCAGAGGGTCTCTGCGACCCACCTGAGAGGCCAAAGACCGTCAAGCCCCGGATGGCCCAGCTGGCATCAAGCCAGTCGGTGGACATAGACTGCAAGCAGGATGACGGTGTCATGGACAGCCAGTCGCGGGACAGTCTGACCAACTCCTTGTCCAGCAATGACACTGAGGTAAGGTGGAGCAAACATGTAGACAGTTATTTTCTAACAGTAATCCATTACCTTATTCCGTTGTTGTCTGGCATATTTAACAATACAGACACTGTGTACACACAGCTTGACCTACATTCTCATGGGTCTTTAGAACCTCATTATTGTTTAGTCTGACAGTTGACCCACTTGAAAAAATGCCATTATCTCTTTTTATATAGAAAATATTATAATGCAGGCAACAAAGAAAGCAAAATTAGCTTTTTTTTTTTTTACTATTTTTGTTCTCATTTTCATTTTTAACAGTCCCGTTAGAAATCCTGCAGTTTTAATTACGCACAACATTCTTCACATTTCAGTTTGGTGTCTGTACATCTCTGGGTAGGCAGCGCCATCTAGGGGAAATCCCATGCCAGTGATGTAGGCTATCAAAAATTCCCACACTTGTTCGTACACAGCGGATAAATTATATGTACAGGAGTAATTTAAACTCTTTAACCTCCACACATTTACTGTGGTAAAAAGCACGTTAAAATAACAGCAACAGCTAATGTAGGTGATGTTAGTCACCTCCTAGAGGTAGCCTTTTCCTAACCAGTATGATCTGCACTCAAAGCCCACACAGGAAGGTGGCAAAATGGCCCACCAGTTATCGGATAAAAGGCACCAGGAGCTGGGGAGTGTGCTGCGGGTGCATAACCGGGGGCAACAGTCACCCTGGCAACGGTCTCCGGGACAGAGGCCATTCTCTGATTTGGGCAGCTGGGCTGTGCCCCTGGGGGTGCCAGGCATGGCGAGGCTAGCCGCCAACCTGAGCCCGAGGTCTGGAAAGAGACAGCATCGCTGCTCCGACGACCTCTGGATCGAGGCGGAGAAGACCCGCCAGAGAAAGCTGGTGTGGGCTGCACGCGCTAGCCTGTGCAGGCCGTCCAGGCAGCTGTCCGAAGAACCGGAGAAAGTAAGACTCAGAAATGACCAGAGGGGCTGCTGGGTACCTCGCCAGTCTTCCTGCTCTCCTCATCCTCCACTCTGCCTCTACTTCTGCCCCTGAGTCCTGCATTCTTCCACTTCGTCGTTTCTCTTCCTTTTCGCCCCTGTAGACCTGCTTTGTAGGAACACAGCTGCTTTTTCTCAACCGTGCTCCCGGCTGCCGATTTACTCTCAGGACCGTACGCTCAGTTCCTGGTTGGTTGTTCCCTGGGAGAAGGAGAGCCCTGTGGTAGGAAGGAGTGCACACCTGACTTATTCCCTCATCTCGGCAGGTTGCAGGACACCGGTCGGCCAGCTCCGCCCAGGATTTCTCCATCATGCCTCTCAGGGATCTATACTTCTCTCAGAGTACCCCCACTGGCTTGGATTGCCTGGACTGGCCTCGACGTGTCTCCTATCCAAGTGAGTATCCCCTCTGCTTGCCCCCCCTGGAGTGTCATATGCCGCTCAATTTGTTCCCAGTTAGGTTTGGTTATGTCAAATGGATGAGTTCATTCGGTTTTATAGCAGCAATAAAGATCAAGGAAAGGGAGCCATTTTTGCTCTGGACAGAACTGAATAATGACTGCTCCGGGCGGCTAAAAGCTAGTCCTGCAGCCTGAGCCAAGAATGAGCTCTGCGGAGGGGAAGTATCTTTGAGATTTAAGTTTCTGTGGAGATGTAATTCAATTACTTGTTCAGTCATGAACCTGAAGACTGAAATGCAACATGTCTTACATTTAAGGCTGCTTTACAGCGCATCAAAACCCAATGCTTTGTCCGGATTATGAAGCAAATCTACAAGTATATGATTTTCGAGGGCCACTCATAATGACTAATATCCGGTTGGACATCATTATACGCTTGATTGCTTTTGTCTAATGCCAGCTTCTAGGGCAGCTATAATGTCTGATCTGATCAGAGGCCCCAGTTACCATTGTCTGGTGGTGTCTGGACTAGGTCGAGCACAAAAGCTGTCTTTGTGCCTGGGCTTGTATCATAACTTCTGAAAGGGCCCTCAGCTGGCTTTTTTAGTTATGGCATTGTTTTTCAGGGGTCGACTGAGGTCACTGGTGACACCCACCCCGACAGGCACAGCACAACACATATATGCCGACATTTATCTATGCAGAAATGGATTTACACACACATGCATAGACAAACAATGCTAAGCGAGACTCACAAATGGTCACACAGCGAAATCAAATCTCTGTGAGAGATGTAATTAGGCTTTTCAATCAACAGAGGGGCCTTGATCTTGCTCTGGTGTAGCTGGGCTGGTTATTTATCTCAGCTTCTTCCAGTGTTCAGGAGATTACTGCTGTTATGTCATAACTGCATGGCGCCTGCCTGCCGACCTGGCTTTCCTTAAGCTGTTGCACTCATACTCCGTAGTTGTCTGAATATTCAAATTCCACAAAATTCACATAAGGTGCCAGTAAAATAATTTTCTTATGTGGCACAATCTAAATGTACTGAGTATGAACGGACCTGAATGAAATAATTGCAGTTCCAGATGTCTGGGTCTTCTCGAGACCCACTAACAGCACATCAGAGTCATTCCTTACACAGCGGAGTCGGATTTGCAGTTTCTGCTGTGTCATGGCAGTTGCGCGTTATGGTGTAGTAACAACAATTCACTTGAGTGCAAGTTGCCAGATCCCTTGCAAATAAAGGCCTAGCTCCAAGGAGGGAGGCCTAGGATCTGTTGAGACATGTATCCAAATTGAAAACAATGTGCCCTGTGGCCTTTGGAGTTTGCTGCTTGTCCCCTGATGTTTAGCGAATGTTAGTTAACCTTGCCTGCTGCGTCTTTCTGTGTGTATTCCATTGTTGCTGTTTGTAGTTTGCCCCCAAGCCGATGGTCTGCCTCTTCCTCTGTGTTACAACCTCGCATTTAGCATGCTTCAGGTTCAGTCTGCACCTAGGCTCTGTGGAATCTGTCATTCTGCAACGCTCTCGGCATTATGCCGACATTTTTATGGTAATCCTGACACCTGCATTCTTCAGCACTAGTGACTCTTCCTCGGGACTCATCTGCTCGCTGTCATCCAGCATTCCTGAATGTCACGTCTTAAAAAATCCTACAGATATCCCACAAATAACCCACTTTCTGAATGCTATGTCCCAAAATATCTTTCAAATAATCCTGCTTTCTTATTTTTGTTTTCTTTCGCATGTGAACATTTTCGGAAAGCTTTTCTCATGGTCCATAAAAAAGGCAACATGCTGCTGGGATTCTGGGTCTTGCAAAGGGCACATATCTCAGGCACCCCTGACCCATAATCTGGAAGCTTCCGGTGTGTCTGTGAAAACCAAGGCTGTTTTTATCTGGTGATGGTCCCATGTCGGCACTTGTGAATGATATTCAGCCTTTTGGACTGAATGAGGCACCATCTTATCGCTAGTCTGCGTGCCAGACATTTCAGTGCCTAAGTTTCAGTTTTACTTTATGAGTAATACCCACAAAGGTGAAACCTGCTTTCAGTCCAGGCATAATTTTCCCCCAGCCAAATGCTTCAGGTAGTCTTTAGACACTGTTTTGGAATACGTTTATACATGTTTTGTAGCCTTTGTTCTTCCATACTGGGGTTGTGTATAAAACAGTCAACTTCTTTGTTTTTGCATCCTACTTATTAACATACAGTGTATTTTTATAACATAGGTGCCTTGAGGGAATAACTTGACATGTGTATGAGGTGGACGTATGTAGGCTACCTGTGTTATACTAATTTCATGTGCACCATACAGGGTTCTGTCAGCTCTGCCTGTTCAGTGTCAGACAGCTATAATGTCATTTATAATGGATTTTGCTGTGTTAAATTTAGATGAGGTAATGGGCTCTTGAAACTTGAATTTATTGAGCCATATCTAATGGTGTATCAGGGTGCTTATACCTTAAAGCTCAATACGGTAAACCAGCGGCATTAATCGCAATGGGAATACCATGACCGTGTTGTCCGGTAATCCATGTTTTACTAACATCTTCACTTCTGGAGCAGAGCAGGGGAAAAAAGGGGGGGTGCAGGTAGGGGGGTTCTGCAATGGGCATTTTTTCAGTCCCAGCCGGGAAGGCAGGCAGCCACTGTCATTGCTACTGAATGGCAAGCTGGAGCTCGGGGCCCCCTCAGAGGACCCCCAGTGATGTCAGCCAGTGGCTGTGTGTGTGTGTGTGTGTGTGTGTGCAAATGCAGGAGAGGCACTGGTGCCTGCGTCGTGCCTGTCTGAGCGAGAGCGAGAGAGAGAGAGAGAGGGAGGGAAGGAGGGAGGTGGAGAGGAAGGGAGTGTGCCAGCAGACAGCGGCAGCAGCTCAGCAGCCAGCAGCTCCGGAGCAGACGGCGGTGCCAGGAGACACTCGCGGGAGGCGGGCCCCAGAGTGCCCCGCGTCCCCCGGCCACATGCGCAGCCAGCAGGGGGCCGCAGAAGGGGGCAGCTTCAGCAGCGGCAGCTCGGGGCTGTCCCCCGGCTCGGACTCGGACAGCGGCCTCGGGGGGCCCCTGGCGGGGGTGGGGGGCGCCCGCGGGGTCATGTCCCATTACTGGAGTCTGGAGAGTCTGCATTCCACCACAGGTAAGGCTGGCTCTCTGTCTCATTGGGGAGGCGTGGAGGGGGGTGCGCGTCCTGTCGGTAAGGGTGGGGGCGTGTTTGGCGGCTCGTGCATTTCGGCGGCGGGTAACTCTCACTCCATCCTCCCCCGATCCGGCGAGCTTTCGGTTGGTTTCCCTGGCACCCGCATCGCCCTGCTCCTCCACGCGCCAACGAGGCTGTCAAGGTTGCCGCTCGGGAAAGTGGTGTCCGACAGGGTTGACGGGCAGACTCGCGTTCATGGAAAGTTGCTATTTTTTTGCGCGGACGTTTGAAAATACATCCCCTTTCGCTTTGATTTGTCACCGTGCTTTAGGCTGGCGTACACTGGGCTGAGGAGTGGCCGGTGTTTGATTTGGTGGTGAAATAGTCGGTCCATTAACTAAAAGAATCAGGAAAGGTCGTTGCTTAGTGCCTTATTCCATGTGCCTAAGATGACTGGGTAACTGTAAACACCCACGGGTAGGATGAATGGGGCTTTTTGTTGTTTACCGTCCCTCTGCAGCGAGTGCTGGCCGGGCATCCAATCAGGCAGGTGAAAGAGAGGCTTTAAGCGTGAAAGTGACAATTAGCAGAAGGACAAACGAGAAGCAGGAGCTTGTGGCTGCTCCGCGCTGTCGTGCGAGGCGACCGCGGTACAGGTGGATGAGATTCCTCCAGCAGAAGGCCGGGGTTGGGTGTAAGAGTTGGGGGGGGGGGGGGGGGGGTTCAGGAGGGTATCCGTGGAGAAAGAGCCCGCTGAAACCGGAGACAGGTGTGCGCGTCAGCGATCAGCCTCTCTGGTCACCATGGAGAATGTGCTGCAAGCCAGCATCATAATACCGCTAATGTCTGCTCCCTCAGTGCAGATATTTAATTTCCCAGAATGTCAGTCACCCTTTATAGAACCTATTAACCTTTTAATATTCTCATGAGTCCACTATGTTTTTTTTGTTATTTTCACATTCTAACTGCCTTGTTTTTGCAAACTTACTGCATATATAGACAGAGATTTGTAGAGAGAGGTGATCTTGGGGGAAGTAGTGCTGTCAGATCCTGCCGCTGTGCATGACTTTGACAGGAAGTCAGCCGGGCTTCTGCGTCCTTGTGGACGGCTGGGAGCCAGTGGAGATGAAGCCGAGGGTTGCGTGGAAACAGAGCTGGGAAGTCATTCAGCATCTCCCTCTCTATCTTGGCTTGGCCTCATTAAGTGCTGGCATGGAGACCGATATCATCTAGAATGACCTCACTCCTGGACCGCCAGGAGCACGTCCGGGAACATCCAGGGGTTCCCACAGTTCTCACGCCTGGATTGTCTCCATGCCCATGTTGCCACAGCATTAAATATTCCTGCAGTCCTTTGCAGAATTTTTGAGTTGATCAGCAATGAATGGTTTGAGAGCAAAAACGTTCACAAAATGACCGAAAGGGACAGACTGTAGAAAATATTAATGGCTTACATGTAGAGAACAAAACAGCTGTACAAATATCACATAATAAAGGAAATAAACAGTCCCAGACTCCAGCTGCTAACATGGAATTTGCTATGCCGTTTACAAGTACGGATAATAAGAAGGTCTTTGTTCCATTCTTATTATGGATGTGTTGTACCTCAGTGGCCAATCCATCCTCCTTTTCAGTAAAACAAATGCTCTCCAGGAATGATTATTAAAATCGGCTAAACACTGGCTCGCTTCCGTGTCTGTACATCCCAGATGTCCATACTAGGAAAGAAGCAACAGACTCGGGGCGGTTTTGAAATTCCACAGCCCCTCGAATGGGGTGCCTTGCACGTGACCTTGTTATCGTAAGACGGCTCAAAGCACGCTTGGAATTCGCTGCTGTATATATGACATACTGGCTCTTCTAATGGAGCTCTAGTGTATAACCTTGGGAACCTGATTGTAGGGGGGTTTAGTTGATGTCACATGACCCATTTCCCTGCTTTCTGATTGGTGGGGAAACTACTGTATCCAGCTTCTGCCAATGCTACGGACTTATCCGAAGGCTCGGCCTTCTGTTCGAGAGACGGGAAACGTTTGTTTTGAAATCTTAGCTGTTCCAGTAACACTGTATAGCAAAACCTCCATAAAGCAACACAGAAATATGTGGTTGAGGCTGAGGTTTCGCTTCAGTATTTCCAAGCTTCCACTCTGGCTTAGATGTAGGGCTCACATGCTGCTGCTGGAAAGTTGGGTGCCGGAGACGCCACTAGCCTTCACACATTCCCGTTTAGCAGATGGCAGGTAATTCACTCTATGTATTCCCACTTTTGCTGGGTTTCTGGAGTTGCTTCTTCCTCCTGGAAGATCCTACCATGCCAGAACCTCTCCAGGTGGCTGGCATTCGGGCTTCCTTAAATAGGCATCCCAAAAACACTGATCTAGGCCCTGTGGGGGAGGGGGAGGGGGAGAGGGGGGGGTAGGTGCCCCAGGCGAGTGAGATCACTGAACACTCTGAACAGAGCTTGTGATCCTACCCCAGGAGAAATGATACCCGCGGTGCAGGCACTGGCTTGTCTGTAAGAAGCTGATGCATAGGTTCAAGGCTGCATGGTCGAGTCTAGGTATTCCTAAATAATACTATTGATCCTTGGGGAGGGGTCATATATGTTAATGATGGTGACTGATGATGTTAGGACAGTGTAGCTGTAGATACAGTTTCTTCTCGTGTTCGGATGCATTTTCATGTTGAATCCTGGGTACCGCACTGCTTCACTCCCACCGCCCACCGTCACCCAATTGATCGTCACGTCACGGGTGACTCATCAGGATGCTGTTATCGCTCGGCACTTTGGGATCTTCACTGCCTTCCCTCTCCTTCAGGGGGCGTGGCCTTGACCCTGCTGACTCACAGAACTAGGGCGTGGCCAGGAACTTATGGGCTTTTAGCTTTTAATCACTTGGGGCCTGAAGGCTCAATTCACATTGCATCCATGTGTAAATGGAAATGTGTGAGTCTGATCTTCTAGGGGTGATTCTATGATTTCCTTAAGGTAAGGGGCATAAGAGAGGCCATCATTCATACAGCCGAGACAACCAATGACATGTATTGTACCTCTTGAGTGACAAGGGATGGCGTATTTCAGCAGCCAATCAGCTTTCAGCTGGGGCCCCGGCCCTTAGCTAGTCTTTGCCAGTCATCACACGTCTGATGCTCAGAGCAGCCTTCCCTTGTGGTTGATTGAAGATGTGCGATTGAAATGCATGCATTTTAATATGTAAATTCACATTCGGATAAGATACCCAGACAGATCTCCAGTTTGAAGCAGGAGGCTTTGAAGCTGATGCCGTGATTTTCTCAGGCAGACCTAAAGACGACTGCTGTTTAATTTGTGTCACTCTTTTCACATTTGGTGTCGAAAACAACTTTCCACAACACCTTTGCTTTGCAAGGTATGGCATGGGGGAGGTGTTAGCAGCAATGATATAGGCCCTACAAATGCTCAAAACCCCGCCATCTCCATCTCCATGGTTACAGGCAGTCTCGAGGGCGCTCCAGATGAATGGTCAAGGTGGGAGTTGTGCTGCATTCTCTTTTGGGGGAACTAGGTCTTTAAATATCCTCCGGGGTGGTTACAGATGTGTTGCCCCATGTGCGCCGAATTCACGCTGTGAGTCCTAGTGCTGGAGCTAATCGCCAGAGCTTTCCCGGACTGGAGCTCTGGAAGGAATGAGGGGTCAAGCGAGTGGGGAGTAGATTGAGGGTCCATGATAGAGCCATGGGATGGTGGCGGGGGATTTTTTTTAACCCCTTTATATGTATCCATCCATCCATCCATTTTCCAACCCACTTATCCTGTTCAGGGTCGCGGGGGGTCTGGAGCCTATCCCGGAAACGCCCTTTATATGTATGCAGTGCATAATTATCCAATATGGTCAAAGAGAGGTATTACTGTTGTGAACAAGGAACCCAAGTCGAAGCAGCTGAGTACAGTAATCAGTAGGTGGAATGGTAAGCTATGTAAGAAGCCATGGACTAAGCAAATGTAGACTGGAGGGATGGAGTAGGTATGTGGGGTGAGTGACCTGTAGGATGGATGATGGGCTTGCTAGGGGGAGAGTGAAGTAGGCAGCTTCTCCTACTAATTCTGCAGCCTGAATTCCAGAGGAACATCTTCACTAAAAGCTTCCAGTGAAGCAGAACATGGTCGCTGACTAATGCTGCAATGTTGAATGGTCTCTTAGAGCAATGCTTTACCGGGGTTTAAGAACAGCCCAGTCTGGTACCCCATGGAGTTTGGTTCTGTGCTTAAGTTTGTCCTCTATGGAGAACACGTCAGGTACTGAGGTCTTGTTGACAGGGCTGTAGAGAGGCAGAGAGAGGACAGCCAAGGATCGAGGGACCCCCTGACCTGGAGGTGCAGTGATGATCACAGGTCTACTCAGTCGTTCATATGAACTCTGCCCCAATCTACTCTGTTTAGTTAAGCATTCATGGAAGTGGCTTTAAAGGGCAGTCAAAGCCTGATCTGGTGTGACATCGAATTACTGGCTCACTGTAAAAAGTGCCATCGTCCTCAGAAGAGGCGCGCGACTTTGCCGAAGGTTGCCAGTCCCACTATAGTTTTCAGGGTGATGGACCTTTTACAATGTGACAGAATATTCTTGCATGACAAAGAAAGTTTTGAGAGTTTGTGAATATATGGAAGTGGTCACTGAGAGAGAAAAAATAGCAGGTTTACCCACAATCCCTTGCTCTATACAAGTATACCAAGACGAGCTGTGGAGTAGACAGACATCCTGTCCTGGGAGAGTGCCCCTACTGGCAAGAAAAGTTGTGGCATTCCTTAAAAATCATTATAGAAAGCAACTGGACACATAACCTAGCATTTTACTCACTCAAGAGTTTGGGGTGGGGGGTGGGGGAAGGATAATAGAGAAGTTAATGCAAAAGCTTTTAAAAGCACATGGCAAACAACCTTAGGCTTTCATTCTAAGTGCTTTTGTATCCAATGGAAGGTCTGTCAGTAAGCAGGACTTTTACTGAGAAACCCACACCCCCAGTCCAGGTTTTTTTTTTTGGGGGGGGGGGGGACTATAGGGAACAGAATGTTCCCCTTTGATTAGATAGCTAAAAATTGCAGAGATTGCAATCTCACCCCAACCCCCACCCTAATTCAGAATCCAGTCTATGCCTCCAGCATGTTCTTTCAGGAGATTGAGGGGATCTGGACTATGTCTCTTGGCTGATCTCTGACTGTCTCCCCATGAGCACCATGCATCTGCTCCAGTGGTCAAGAACGCGGCCTTGCGACCCCAAGTGGCTGCGGGTCAAAAATCCTGGGGTGGAGCTGTTATTCTACCCGTAGATAATTAAAGAATTTAAAGGATAGCTGCTTTGGTCACAGGACGCGATTAAACCCAAACATGTAAGTAATATGTCAGCTTGCCTCCCCCGGGCGAGGGCACCAAGCTCTCCCCCGTACCCTCGACATCTGCAGCCAGTTCAATCTCAGTGGTAATATCAGTGCTCTCCAGGGTGGGGGGGGGGGGGG
>JAODKL010000044.1:5167016-5177933 GCA_026780765.1 Petrocephalus schoutedeni
ACGTTTTTAATTCATTAAAACTGTCCTAATTTTTTACATGTCCTTTAAGTAAAATTAGATATTAAATCTAGTTATTTTACTTGGTGTGGAGCTAAGAAACTGCTAAGTACCAGGTGAAGCCAGTAGCTGGTTTTAGTTGGTCTAAAATGATGTTAGATAGTCATGTCCCAAGTCTTGCTGCTCTGTGATGGTTTAGATGGATCGTTCACCAGTTAATCCTGCTGGTATTGCTTGCTAAACCACTTAGAATGACCATCATTAGGTGGTATGACCAGCTAAACCATCAAGTCATTGTGCAACACAACTTAAGCTGGGCTACTATCATAAGTCAGTCAACAACCTTAAACTGGCCAAGCTGTTTTTTTTTCAGCAGGGTAGATATTCTATCCTTTAGGTCCAGGGGAGTTTTCCCTGAGATTTCAAAGAGGATATCTCAGAATTAAAATCTCAGAAACAAAAATCAACACAGTAACTTCACGTAATGAATTCTACCTTGGAATGTATAAGTATATAAATCCACTATATAAAATGACATAACATACAGAGATCTTCGGGAAACAGGTCAGTCTACTGACTGATTATATGGTCAGCAGTTCAGAGGCTAGAAGGCACTTTACCATAGTGAAACAGCAACAAGGCTTGACCGGAAGATAATGAGTTGGTGAACGCACAAAATTCCGGCTCTTTTCTGTCCTGTAGCTGCGTGTGAACCAGGATGAGCCCATGGAGGACTACCTAGCTAAGCTGGAGGACACCAGAGAAGAGGATGGGGATGGTGTGGGGAGGCTGGTGGGCCCAGGCCTGCCATGCAAGGAACAGATGCGGAGCAACGTCCTCAATGAGATCATGAGCACCGAGAGGGACTACATAAAGCACCTGAAGGACATCTGTGAGGTAAGGTGACATGTTGCTCAGCCACAGTCACCTTTAATGGGCAGCAGGCAGCAACAGTGGCTGAGTTAGAAGGTCTCAGGTTTAAGCCTCAAGAAAAGGCCCAGTTGACCTCTATACCAAGGCAAACTGCTTTTGAGTATTCCCACCACTTTCATGCTTTGTTACAATTCTCCAGTGGACTCGATGTATCTCATCATGGACTTAAGGATCGAATTTAGTTCAGTCAGATTATCTAGTGGTGGACTGTATGGAATGGCTTGGGGTACTCAATGAGATGTCATGGGGCACCTCTATCACAGCTAATAGATTATCATTATTAAGAGCTTGGTACATCATCAGTAGCATGTTCCCCACCTCACAACGGTTCTTGTTTCCTGCAGGGTTACATCAAACAATGCCGCAAAAGGACAGATATGTTCACCGAAGATCAGCTCCGAACCATTTTTGGCAACATCGAGGAGCTCTACCGCTTCCAGAAGAAGTTCCTCAAAGGCCTTGAGAAGAAGTTTAACAAGGAACAACCTCACCTGAGTGAAATAGGTTCCTGTTTCTTGGAGCACGTAAGCACTTCACGATATAGATTCATTCTAAATTTTGGTAATTGCTCACCTCACATTTCTAATAAGGCTTTTTTCCTCTTTCATTACAGCAAACAGACTTCCAGATATACTCGGAATACTGTAATAATCACCCCAACGCCTGTCTCCAACTGTCCAAACTCATGAAGATCAACAAGTATGTATTCTTCTTCGAGGCTTGCCGCCTGCTGCAGAAAATGATTGACATTTCCTTGGATGGCTTCCTACTCACGCCAGTCCAGAAGATATGCAAGTACCCGTTGCAACTGGCTGAACTGCTCAAATACACCAACCCCCAACACAGGTATGGTGTCCAACACATTCCCCCACCACTAGCATGCAGAAGTGTGGGCCTAGTGAAAGACTTTGTACGAGTATAATCTGACTGCCCACTCGTTGGCATGCAGGGACTACAAAGATGTGGAAGCCGCCTTAAACGCCATGAAGAACGTTGCCAGGCTCATCAACGAGAGGAAGCGGCGACTAGAGAACATCGACAAGATCGCACAGTGGCAGAGCTCCATAGAGGACTGGGAGGTTAGCTAATGGTACACTACAGGAACCATTCCAGACTGATCTACCATCTGACTTCTTCCTCATGAGCTTCCATGTGCTATGTCCAGGGTGAAGATGTACTCGCCAGGAGCTCAGACCTCATCTTCTCAGGAGAGCTGACCAAGATATCCCAGCCTCAAGCGAAAAGCCAGCAGCGTATGTTCTTCCTCTTTGACCACCAGATGGTCTACTGCAAAAAGGTAAGTGGCAGCTGGCCGTCAGTTGCTTCACCAGCTTATTTATGTGGTCATGAACATAGACGTGTCACCAGTGCTGCCTCTGGATATAAGTCATTTGTGTATGACCGTAACATGGTCCAGTTCACTCTCATGCACGCCTCCATGTCACCCAGGATCTGCTGCGTAGAGACATACTGTACTACAAGGGCAGGGTGGACATGGACCAAATGGAAGTGATGGACCTGGAGGACGGCAAGGACAAGGACTTTAACGTGAGCGTGAAGAACGCCTTGAAGCTATGCTCGGCAGCAGCGGGGGGTGAGGCCCTGCTGCTCTGCGCCAAGAAGCCCGAGCAGAAGCAGAGGTGGTTGCGGGCCTTCACTGATGAGCGCAGGCAGGTGCGGCATGACCAGGAGACAGGTGAGGGCCACCTTCTACACCCCTCTGGTTAGACCACTCTACCACATTTTTAAGACCTCATGTGACTTGCTGAGATGTTTATGAGTTCACCTGTCCTAAGGACTGGATGTGTTTCAATTCTTCTGGGCCAAAAAGAGCCAACAGGCCGGCCATGAGTCAATGATTCCCAGGTTCTCCAACTTGGACAGAAGGAAATTTTGCTTTTCAAATAGGCTGTGTTCAGCTAACATTTGTTTAAAAAAAATCCATTGGTGGTATTTTATGACGGTGACCTTGGTGCCCTTGTTATTAAGAAGAATGCATAAATCTGTAGGATGCTGTGGGTGCCTGGTATGTTAAGGCTTGTATCCTGGCAGGAGGACAGACATTTGTTTTGTAGGAGGGAAGTGGTGGATTTATGTCCCAATTTGCCCATAAAGCCGTCTCACGCGTGATTTAATCCTACGTCTGTGACTGTAGACTAAGTCTTGATTCTTGTTCTTTTGGTTTTCATCTTTAAACCCACTGGCCTGCCTCTCAGGTTCTAAGGTTGTCTGGAATGATCCATGCATCTGTACCGTTTTCATATCTGTGGTAAACTAGGTAGGTAAATAATTGTTCATTCTGTGAAGCTTTGCTATTTTCTTTTCAGGTTTTGCCATTACTGAAGTCCAAAAGAAGCAGGCAATGCTGAACGCAAACAAAAGTCACCCGGCAGGAAAGCCTAAAGGTATTACCCTGAATTTCCTTCCAAACTCATGTGTAGTAAATTCTAGGTTAGTGAATGCTATGTTAGGAAATGCTAGGTTAGCAAATGCTAAACTAATGTATGCTAGGATAGCAAATATTGCTGGCCTTTTGCATCCCTCCCCTTTTAACTTCATGGGTGAATACTTCTAAGAAAAACTAGCAATACAACATCACGAGCTGCTTGGCACTGTTCAGTTCCCCAAGATGGACTGAGGATCTGGTAAATCATCCTGTTTTATTCCGCATATGCTCCTGCACACGCTCATGGCCTGCTTGGAATTAGGACAGAACATGGTGTGGCGTGTGCGTCATCTTCCCATTCTTTTCCTGTTGTACTCTCTCACATCCACCTTCTCTGTCTGCCGGTTTGTCTGTCACAAATGCTCCCCTCCCCCGGGCTCAGACTTTCGACACCTTCTCAACCTCGGCACCCCTGCTCTCCTCCATTCCAACACCTCCCTGTCTCGGTGGATCACAGCCTTCCCCTTTCGCCCTTTCCCTGAGACTCGAGAAGTCCTGCGCAGGGCCCTATCCTGGGTGTCTACCCGGGGTCACGACCCCATCCACTAAAAGTGAGAGTGTGACCCCCTAACCCTCAATGCCCTCTCCCCTGCCTTCCGGATAGCTTAACTGACCTAACAGATTCTCCATAGTACTAACCACATCTCAAAATGATGTAAAAGGTTTGTGCTCTCTGGCTCCCTCTAGTGGCAGGGCTTTATATCAATCCCTTAAACTCGAATATGAAGAAGTCTGATCCTAGTCAATTAAAGCCAGGCCTCTCACACACGAGCGGCCACTCTGCCTCCCCTGACGCCCCTCCTTGCTCTCCCCTCCCACAGCCATGACCAGGCCCTACTGTGACTTCCTCCTGCGACAGAAGCACCCGACCTTGCCGACCTCCCTGCCGCAGCAGCAGGTCTTCATGCTGGCAGAGCCCAAGCGCAAGACCTCAAACTTCTGGCATAACATCGGCAGGCTCACGCCCTTCAAGAAGTGACCGCTGTGCTCGTGCCTACGCCTGTGTTTTTCCCCTCTTCCTTTTTCCTGTCCTTTAGTTTTTTTCATATTGATATTATTGTTATTTTTATTGTTATTAATATAATATTTTTTATGATGATTTTTTTTTCTTTCGGAAAAGCACTTTATAGGTCGGTTACAATCAGACTTTGAGACTCCGCTCCCGGACTTGTTGGAACTTTGGGAGTATAACTGCTATTGTAGCACTAGGACTACAAATTTTACTATGCTACTACTTCAACTGCAACTACTAGTACTAATACTGTTATGGCTCCAGATGATCGTGTGACTTGTGCTGTGACATCAGCGTCCGTGGAAGACCTTGGCCTGAAGACAGGATCTTTGGTTTGTTCGTTTTTTATGTTCTCCCAGCATTCATCGCCCGGCTCCCCCGACATTCGCCGGCTGCTCGCCGCGCCGGATTGTCAGGGCTTTTGTACGCAAGTTTGTCACTTTGACCGAATTACCGCTGGGTATGTGGCGGGGGGGGGGGGGGGGGAAAGAGTTACACGTAACATGGAATCCTTTCTTTGACAAAGATGACCAGATTCGATTCCATTTAGGCAGATGTGTGGATGATACCTTTGTATGCAAAGATAAAATTATCCCAAAGATTCTTGTCCAGCTAAAACTTCTATTGTCCTAAGCTTGACACCAAGAAATCTGTACTGTGGTTGAACCTCTTGCATCCTGTCATTTCAAACACTTTTATGTATTTCCAGGGTATGTCTGTTTTTAATAATGTTTCTTTAAGTGCCATTCAATGTCTGCACAAATTACTATGAAAGGAGAGGTTTTAAAATCCCCCCCCAGTAAAATGCCTTGCGACTAATTAAATTAGACTGATTTTTAAACACAGGAAGTATCATAGCAGAATGCTAGAATATCCTGTTTTTCACTGAAACAGTTTAGAAAGTGTAACCAAGTTCAGCTTGATTCAACCAAGTAACATACCAGTTTCATATCGGTAACCGGGAAGTTATACAAGAACTGATGGTGCTCAACTTTTAGTCTCCCTTAGAAACTAAAGGTAAAACTCATCCATGCAAATAACCATTGGAATATATTTTGTGATAAAATAATATCAAAAGTTAACAAGTCCCCCAAAAAGAATTTATTGAAATGATTGAAAGTGTAAATGTGCCTACTGGGATTTACCTTTAGTGATAGTGCAAAGCGGATCACCACGCATGTCAGCTGCCTCATGTGTACAAACGCCGAACCCCTGCTGATAGAGACACGCTGCGTCGCTATGCAAGTGCCTGCGACTCGGAAAGGGGTTCCGGCTGGCGCGATCTGGCCTATAGGCAGCGGCGAGAGAGCGGAGGGATACGGGATCGAGCTCAGTGCCGGCACTAAACCGCGTCACGACTGGCATTATAGGATATTATTTAATGTATAGTTCCATTTATACATTTATACTCAGTATAAAATTAAGCCCTATAATATAAGGCTATACAACATATACATATATGTATACAGTACTGTGCAGAAGTCTAAGGCTGCCAAAGGAAATTATGTTTAAGTGATGTTTATACCTCTATAAAACTATTATTTTATGTCTGGCAGAATGTGTCATCTTAGCCATTTCAAATCTCTATTTAAATCAGCACTGTATTTACAGAAACCATCTAATGTATCCCTGTTTTGTTAAACTTGACCACCAGAACACTTTTTTGGCTAATGGATACCTCATACAGTTAGCCAATTAACTTAATTAAGTGCACTGGCGGTGGAATGGAACAAACACATGGGATGGCTGAGGTGCCCCTAAGGAAAGGTTTGGGGACCAAAGCGGAGTTCTGCAGGCTATACAACAAGATATTAGTAGAGTTTCAGAGATGAGGAGAAATCCTATCTTCTTGCTGCATTACTGTTTATTAATAGATGTATAAATTCTCCAGAGTTAAATGTTTCAGCAAAGATATGCATAGTGCCTAGGTAAATAGCTCTTTTGCACAGTACTGTACACATGTATGATTTGTATCTTCCTCATTAAATTCCACAAATTGCTTGTGATTTCCGTGCGACTGATGTAGAGGAGGAAGATGTCTATTTATCAGAGTAAATAGGTAATATTATAGAATTAATATATGAGAGAACACACTGAATCTCAAAGCCCGTCACTATGTTTACTGTGCTCCCAGGACACATAGATCTTTTCTGCCTTTAACACATTATTTATGTAAGGTCGTCCTTTAGGAATACCTGCACACCAAATCGTCTACCTCCATTCTGACTGACACTGAAATATCGGATCGTTTTTTTTTTCCTTTTCTTTTTGTATATTTCTTTAAGGGTTGCTCCCAGGCTTCTTGCGGGAGAGCACAGCTGGGGGATAAGAGTGTGCTGAGAGATGCTGGTTTTGGAAGGATTTACTGTTAACTGTTCTCTCTGCGCTGCCCGAGCTGGCGAATTACCTCTGCTTCGTTTATTTCAAAGCTAGGCTGCCATTGCCGTGCAGCGGCGTTTTTATCCATAGATCAGCGACCACTGTTTATTAGAGCAGCGAGACCCCGCGGCTTGCTAGCGATACACGAAATATTATACAAATAGTTCATTGGTGGTGTCATTGGCCGAGGAAAATCATTACAGTGTAGCGGTGATTTCCAAACCTCTCCTCAAACACCGCAACGCTTCTGCATGCCAGTTATGTTTCACCATCGCATTAAACTAATCAGCTGACCTTTGAGACTTTTATTGAATTGTGTAGAATTAGATTTTCTGGAAATGAAGTTGTCCTAATACGGTAAATCCTGACCTTATTTTAACATGCTAAAAAATAACTAGGCATATGGTGTTTTGCTGCTTCGTAAATCACCTCTGGATCCTTTAATTAATGAGAAGTAGGTAAACAAACTAAGCATTCTTCTTTGAGATATATATTGTTTTCGGTCAAACCACTTTCACCTTCTCTGGTCGCTCGAATACATTCTGCCCCCTAGTGGTATTTCATGATATGTCGGTAAACTTCGCCTTCAGTGTTTTAAAAGGTTTTGAAAATCTCAATCGGTCTCGACGACTTCCAAATATTTATCCCTAAATCCTGGGTGTCATTGGTCAAACTGCATGCTGTTCGCAGAGCTTATCCGAGCTTGTATGTTTGCCTTCAGCATTTGTGTACACACGTGTTTCAATATGCAAATTGCGGCTTTTGTACAAACATCTCAGAAGCATAACGCTTTATTTTGATATGGCCTGTGGGTTTTTAATATTTAAAAAATATACTACTTTTACACAGTTATTCCACCAGGATCGGAGTGCATGCCAAAATGTTTCTGATCTCATTTGATATACTATATGACCTGTTGTTTTATCCATAAGCCTTTGGATCAGGCGCATAAATTGCCCAAAGAATAAATGTTTGAAGGATTACCCTCATATCTGAGAGCGCCAAAGGGTGAAGTGGAGAGGGTTTAGAATCAGAAGTATCCATACAAGTTGCGTAACTCAGTAGCTGACCTACAATACACTCCCGTTTACTATAATTTAATAAAAACCAATTAACACTGCACGTTACATACCAACAAACAGCAGCAAATCCTTCATTGTTTTAAGAAATCAACTACTACAGTCTGAACAACTGAATTCCTTTGAGCAGACTACGTAACAGTTTATACTAACATTTAATCCCTGACTGAACGTTTCAATCTAATCAAAATATGAATTTGTTTTTAATATGTCTTTTTTAAGCCTTCCGAAATCTACTATCCCATCTGCATCGTTAGGGACATTATGAATCTTAAAATCCATCTCTCCAAAGGTACATGTGATATGCAACTTCTGTCCTGCTTAGCACTGCTAATTTACTGCGCTGTGGTCTAGAAAACACAGTTTTCCAGTAATCTGAGTTAAAGCCAGTCTCTATTTTAAAAAAAAGGAAAAAAAAACAGCATAGCACTGGGTTTGACAGGATGCCCGTGAGTCTGCTTGCAGTGTGAGCAAAGGCATTTGTGAAATGTAATTATAGTTTGTTTAGAAATGAAACAAAAAGAAACAACAGTGTTTGTACATTATCTTTGTATGTGTATGGTTGTTTACGTATGCACTCAAATTCTTGGTAATAAAATTGTTCAATGTGTCTTTTACTTATGACTTTTTTGGTAAAACAAGTCCTGAAAAACTGACGCACACAGATGATTTGAGCCTGAGGTGCATAACAGCAAGCTAACATCAGGTAACAGTGATCAGGTGCACCACTAAAGATATCAGGCCCCTATCCCAGACCAATACAATTCTGTTCCAAACTGGAATCGTCCTAAATCATCCGTTGTGGTACCCCTGACAGTGACATTTGGCAGCTTTTCAGGAAACTGGGATCTCATTCCTAATCTGTGATTCAATGTTAATATTAATTTATTTATATTTTCCTGGATGAGAAGAACTTTGGATAATCCTGTAATCAGCGTCAGCTGCTGTATGTCTCTATTGGCAGCCAATTAACCATTTAGGGACTCTTTAAAAGCACTAGGTCTAGGAAATTGCTGGTATGAGGGGGCGGGCACTTGTCATAGTATTTCTCAGATTTCAGAGGAGGCTTGTATAAAAAGAAAGTGTGCAATATTTAAAACATGGGTTAGATATTCTAGTGCTGTGGAACATTTAATCTTTGTTGAGTTTTTGCTTTCACAAAGCTATGCACTTGTGTGAAAGTGATTTCTTTTCAAACTCCCCTCTCCTCACTGTGGGGTGACTTTGATGGTGGTCCTATAGGCTCGGAGCCTCTGCATTGTGACTCTTAATCCTGATCTGCTTGTGTGGGTGGGTTCTGCTGCACGCTTTCACTTAAACAAGGTGCTCATAACTTAAATTATCAGCGAGATTTTCCTAGATCATGCATCTGGTGCTGTCAAGGGCAGGCTGCAGGTGCGCAGGACTAACTGAACCATTAAGCACTAGGACTGAGTCAGTATTTTACGGTACATGTTCAGACTGCTGCCCCCTGGGACCAAGAGTAGGAATTGCGGCTCTATTATGATGGATGTACACAGCTTCCAGGGGGTTCCTAGCGATGGGCCCGGCCTACCAGAGACTCCATCTATTAAGACTGAGGCATAAGCATTGAAGTTTCCTTTCAGAACCATTAAATCATGTATAAAGTTATAAAAATATGCTTCACTTCTGCAACAATTTAGTGCTGGTAGAGCATTGATTCTGTAGGGGTTTTGTGAGTTGAAATCAAATCAAAGGCTATTTATCAAATGTGCAGCATAGAGCTGCAGATGCAGGCGATGAAATGAGTTTCACTGGAGCTCGCTACAGTAAAATAATATGTACAGGTTAAGGATTAATGAAGGATAAATTAAACCAAGATGGACTATAGTAAGAAAAAATCAGGAAAGTGCACATTGGCAAATGGTCAGCTGCTCAGCTGTCGAGTGGCCTTATGGGCTGAGGGTAGGTGTTAGTCTGTTTATTTGTTAGCTCTGGAGCAGTTTGCCTTCCATGCCAAGCAAGGGTGCAAGTTTTCAAGTGTTATTTGTCACATATGCAATCGTTCTCTGTGCTTCTGTGCACTGAAATGCTATTTCCGGCCGCCCTGGATGTAGCTGGAGGAAACGCAAAAAGGAAAAACAAAAACCACGTACAAGGAAGAACAAGAGTGAAATAACAAAATAACAATGATAAAATGCAAAATCGACATGGAGAGCAGTACAGGCCGTGCCCAGGCTATGGACGAGATCACGTCGCTAAGTCTGCTTTAAGCTGAATTTGTATGAAAGTCTGAAAAATAATACAGCAATAAATGTACATATGGTACTGAAGAACCACTGAAGCCGTGTGACGTTTTCAGCATAAGAAAGTAGTGAGCCAATTTGTTAATATGAATCATTGTACTGAACCCAAATTTTTAATGTAATAGGCTTTACGCAGTCTGTCGGTAAGTAAGAGCTGTCAGTAAGTGGGGATCGGGAATTCCGGGACTGCCTGTACATCGACAGACGGGATAGACGTGCAGTGGCAGTGGCTTGGTGGAAGTGGCACGGTAGCTATGGGTGCCCCGGCTCCGAATGCAGATGGTCTGAAGGCAGAGGTCTCTCGCCTCTGTTTTGTCCCCTGAGCTGTGGGGCGGCCTCCCTGACCACAGCAGTGAGAAGCGGCTTTTATCATTTTTGCTGCCTTGTGCTGCTTCCTGTCTGTGGCCCGCAGGGCGGGGGGGGGTCATGCTCTGTGCCGGGCTGTGCGGCTGCCAAACTGGGCGTTGGTGCCCCCAGGCAGGAGACAGCCTGTGGTGCAGCAACGGAACTTCCTCGGGGGGGGGGGGGCGCGGTACGACGTGCTGAAGTCAGATGCCGCCTAGGGTTATTAAATGCATCGCCTGCTTCCTAACCCCTGTCAGGGCAGTGTCTCAGTGAGCCTGAGTTTCAGTAACCAGGGGCAACAAGGTGGGATGTTCCCTGAGCAAGGTACAGTCCCTAAGCACTGCTGCCCATGGATTTCCCCCCAAAGTCAAGCAGTTCAGCTAATGTCTAAATTGCCAATTAATATGCATCCCATGTCCTCCTTACTCCCCAGTAAGGACCTTAAACCCCCCACCCCCC
>JAODKL010000044.1:5182938-5193103 GCA_026780765.1 Petrocephalus schoutedeni
AGGGTGAAAGAGACATTTTCAGTCAAACAAAACTGCCCAGACAGGAACACCAGCCCTTAAACTCCGCCTCCTTCTCCGGAATGCCCCGCCTCCCTGACCGTTGATGTCATATGCATTGAAGGGCGCGTGACATCATTTGCCACCTAGAAGAATCCTCTTCTTACAGACACTCTAGATCAGCCCATACATTCCCCAGTTATATCAACTCAGGGAGTACAGCTGTGCTCTGGGAAAGGGACCACCTTAACTGCACAAACACCTTACTGTGCCGGAGGATAAAAGGTTATTCGTGTCTGGGGAACAAGCCAGATCCTGCAAGCTAACAAGCCAGCAAGCATCTGGCAGCTCTTAGAAAGAAAAAAAAATATATATACACATCGATCACTGCTGTGGGGGGGGTGTCTCACCTGCGCGTAGGGATTCTGCTGGGGGTAGGCACTCCTGACGGGGTACACGGCTGCCTGGTAGGGGTTAGGCGATGACGAGTAGGGGGGCACCGTCCCTGTGGTGGGGGAACACGACATCTTGTACGGCGTCCCAGCGGTGTAACCTGGAAGTTCGAACCACAAGGTTAGCCCGACTTCCGCAGGAAAGCGGGCAAGGAACTCGACTCTCCAGGGACACTGCTTTCGCACTCGGAGCCGAGTACCACAGCACAGCTTCATAAAAAAAAAAAAAAACACCAGTTTGAGTTGACAAAGTTTAAAAATTTCAGCTGATACATAAAGTATATGCAACACTCAGGCAGTAATTTATCTTGTGCGAGAGACATGACACAGTCACTGCCAGCAATATAACATGCGGCAAAGGTCGAGAGTCTCGAATGACAACCGGCGAGGAGACGGGCAGGCTGGCCGGAGTCTGCAAGGGAAATGAACGGTGAGAGGCTCCGCCATACCTGTCTGGAAGGCCGTGTTGGTTCCAGGGTACATGCTGGGAGAATATGCCGGAACTGTGGCTGCGTAGCCCACCGGAAAAGCAGCGGCTGAGTGACAGGCAGGGAGACATGGGGCGGATGTCACGGAGACGGCACTGACGGGGGACGTTCCCAATGACGCCGAGCTCTGCTTACCCGGGTATCCGATTCCCTTGGAGTTTGCGTAAGGCACTCCGGTGGGAGCTGGGCTGTAAACCGGGTTCATAGTGAAGTTCTGGAGTTCTTACTGGTAAGACAAAAGCATGTCTGAAATTTCCCCATCACTCTTAAAATAACACATTCTGCTCATTAATCCATTTTTAATTTTATCAATGACTGAACAGGAATGTCCATCCATCCATGTTTCATAACAGTTTGCTCAGTATTGGGTGCTAATGAGCCATAAACAGCTGCAAACTCACACAGGCACAAAACCAAACATTTGCGGCAATTTCGAGACCAGATGTTCCTACGGATAATCACGCAAACTGCGCAGATACAGGCGGGAGTGAGATCTGATCCCATCCACCTGCAGCCAGCATGCCCCCTAAATACAGAAACGTGGAAATCTAAATCCAGAACCTTTCCCAAAGCCCAATCCGGTCCCTTAACCACCTCATGACCTATTTTAAGTCCCGCAGTCAGGCCTTAAAATGGGTCACGTAATGGTTAAGGGGCCGGATAGGTGATCGGTTTCGCCAATGCTAGTGCCGTGCTCTCGCAGATCGCCAGCTAGCAACGACGATTATCTGTTTTCTGTTAAAAAAAAAAACCCAACAACAAAGCAGCGTCATTACAGGCTCATGTGCAAAGACCGAGCGGCGCCATTCAGTATCCCCCCCCCATGAGCGTGCAACGCCGCGGCTGCAGGAGTGACCTTAATACAGCTACGGAAGGCTGGCATGGAGTCCCCGTTAGAGCCGCTAGGAATCCGCCAGCGGCCCGTCATGTCCGGCGGCAGACCCCCATGCACGTTACACTGCCCCTATAATTTCCTTATTATTATTATTATTATGTTACAATGCATGCTTGCACCGTGCGAGCACATCTGCTGCCATTTCGGAATACAGTGCCATCTGCTACCGGGCTTTGGCGAAAAGCTACGCGGGACTGAGCGACGGCGTGGGCCGCCGGGGACGGGCAGCGATCGGCGGGTGGACGTGCCCCCCGAGCAGGGCCGCGGAGCCGAGCCCGGGCGTCCGCGCATCACGCAGCCAGCCCCATTATCCATCCTGACGGCGAGCCACCGCTGGCACCCAGCGCACTTCGCAACAGGTAAAGGCGTCTGCGCGAATTCGGCCGCGATCGGGCAGAAAGAAGCCGCGCTTACGGCCGCCGCTCGGCGTCCCCTTACCGACCGTCGACGGCTTCCTGCGGATTTGCCTTCCCCACCCCCCGAACTTTATGCTTATGATATTATTCGTCTCGAATGTCTGAGGCTACTGCGCACCAAGCGAAGCGACAGCAAGTGACGTCACGTCCGGTTGAGGCCAGTGAGTGGCCGGACCCCTGTCACGTGATACGGGCGTACACTGACACGTGTGACCTGAGCAGGGACTGAACGCCAAAATTTCAAACTTATTATATGAAAAATAATTCTTTTGAACCATTTTCGCTTTTGGTTTCGGACAGTAATTTACAGGACGGTTCGGGACCGTCATCGCCTGTTTACAGAGAAATTTGTGAAGTACATTTCATTTTAATTAAGCTCGTATTGGTTAATATTAAGTTGATATACCGGGGATGTATTCATATGGATAAATAGCATCGTAAATGTTTAAATCTGGACGCCGGTGTTGTGCAACAAATATGTTAAGTACCATTGTTCTTTAAAATTTGTAAAAATGTTACAACTTTTTATTGTAATGTATTTAACAAAAACAATCAGGCTTACGCGTCAGGTTGTTGCTGCTGAAAAAGTCAGATATAAATACTTCAAAAATTAGGTGTATGTATAAAACTAGTGAGGCCGTCAGGCGTTGAACTAACATGCTAAGTGCATTTCTATGTATTATTCAGAAAATAATAATTACACACGTTTTCCACTAGAGGGAGTGTGCCCCCAATATATTATTATTTATTATTATTATTATTATTATTATTGGGAGCTTTTAATATTGGCCCTTTCTATTAACCATACATTTTATATTGAGTGCTTGCAACTAGGTTTGTTAAATACATCAACTCGGATGTATAAGTCGGTACTACAAAACATCCTTAAAATACCGCCAGTTCCAAACAGCGATCTTAACACTGATATTTACGAGGTTTTGTTTTCTTTAAAACTTTGTGTGTGCCAGATAGACTTTGTGATGCTGATCACAGAAGTAACAACATTTTTCAAACCACATAAGGTTTTTGACAAAAGGCCGATTTTTGTTATTGTAAATCATCCAAAACACGGGTTTTTCGAATAACACCAGTCAACAAGTGTAATAAACTAGTAAGGGTTGGTTTTCATGTAAATTTTAATGCTGATCTGAGAAATGTGTTCAGAGTTTTGTTCAGAATAGTTTTTCGGTGGTCATTTTTTTTATATTGATAGAATATTATGCCTTATGAAGAATGTATAGGCATATTTCAGGATAATTTAGTGAAAATTGTTTTATTCCTGAACTTTGACATTACAGAAGGGAGCAAAGTACAGTAAGTCTGTTTTGCCAGAATTTACAAGCTGTAACATGTTTGGTTGAGACAGGGTCCTGCTCTCTCTGATATGGAGAAATGATATCAAGCCCAGTGGAGTCCCAGTCTGCTTGCTGACTTCTGCTGGACCCTTAAGAGGGATGAATCTGAGGCCAAGAACAGCAGAAAATCACACACTTCTACCTTTTAGATGCGTCACTGTGAATATACTTATAGGGTAAGGGTTAATTGTGTCACTCAAAATTGCATGATAGGTAAATTCTGTTTAGACATTTCAGATCATCACAAACAATACTGTCTGATTCATATATTTTTATTTATGAAACCAAAAGAAAGTAGTGATTTGTTGACCTATTTAATATGAAATCTCCTGATATTTGAACTAAAAATACTACCTAAATTTAAGCTAATGGAAATCATTCAATAATTATGTTCAGTGTGGGAGTAAGTTTTTTTTATTTATTTTTTATATCGATTGGTGCTCTGTACTTGAGCTTGAATTTGTTGCATGGTTTTTCAAGATGCTTGAGAGAGTGATCGGCATTTCCTTGTGCCTGCTTACATCTTGTAATCCTGACTTTGTTCTGTCCTCTGCATTTGCTCTCAGTTTTTATCAAGGCATAAAAACTGTTGAAACTCACAATGAGTCAGCAGTGCAGAAAAACAAGCCGTCTGTAACTGACACGTGAAACTTCATATCTGCAAAAGGCCCAGCTGCATTTCACACTGATATATCAAGAAGAGACAAAGTAAAACGATAAGATGAAATTTGGTAAATGGGTTTGCTGTCATCAGGACTTCCAAAGGGGCTTGGCTGTGTCCAAAATAAGTTATGGAAAAAGATGACTGATAACTCATGTCATTGTTGCAATTACTTTGAGTATTCATATTTATTCAGATTGTTTATAAAACTAATATGCACCTATATTATGTATGTGTGCATCATTAATACATCTGCATGTTAACTAATTCAAGTTAAAGTTCCCCATTGAAGATCATTAACACACAAAATGCTTCTCCTACTGTTGTTCAACTTGAAGGTCATGGTATTAATAAAGGTCCTTAACCACAACACGCCAATAATCTTTGACTAACGCGACAAAGTGTGGGTGGTAGGGAGTGTAGGTGTGGGCATATATGGCGCCAGTCAAAAGTTTGGACATGCCAAGCCGCCTACAGAAGAAAGCGGTAATGCCACAAGACATGACCTGGCCACCTGACCTAAACACAGTACAAAAGGTTTTGAAGGAGTCTGACCTGGAAATGAAGAATGAGACCTCAGCATATATGTGGGACCTCCTTCAGGACAGCTGGAGAAGCTTCCCAGGAGGCCACCTCATGAAACTGGTGTAGAGTAGAAAGTAGGGTCAGTCACTGTGCTAAAATGTAGAGAATAGTATAAGTAAACCTTTCTATGGATATGTGTGTCCAACCTTTTGACTGGTACTGCATTCTTTTCCCCTGTCAGGGCTGACAGTAGCATGTAAGTCTTTGATGCCCTCTGGGGCCTTCAAGGTGTAGAGTAGAAACTGTGAGAAGTCAATGGCCTGTAGAGTGAAACAACATCTAATAGTGGCTGGAACCCCAGTTCAGTTAATGCAGAAAAGTGCAGCTGACTCTCAAGATGCAGAAGTGACTGTTGGCGCGCGTCATGGGAGTACAGGAAGCCGACTACAGCAGCACACTCTCCTTCTGATGGCGGCTTCCTCCTTGCTCCATTCCTGAGTGTAAAAATAGTCTCCTGAAAAAAATAGATAGATACATATATTTGTGTGTATGTGTGAGATATATATGTATATATGTGTGTGTGTGTGCATATGTTTATATATATATATATATATATATATATATATATAGTTATATATAAGATGCTTAAAGAACAAGAATTGTGTTTTTTTTTTATAAATTCAGTGAATACTCTGGAAAGTGTTTTGGCCGGCCTGTCATCACTGCTGGATTGACCGATGTGCTTTTTAATGGTATCCAAGGCCCCAAAATGACTGCAGCATGCAAGCCTATATTTACAGGGGGCTAAGTAGCTGTTCTTGTGGTTTACTGTGACAACACTCTTTCCACCGATTGTGACACTACTATGCGCAGAAGACCTGCATCTATTTACTGCTGAGAGGCAGCAAGGCCGGAGGCAGGCGGAGGGAGGCAGGTGGTGGAGTTTACTGTGCAGCGAAGTGCTCTCTTCGGCAGGAAGGGTGTGAGCAGCCTGCGGTTTCCTCTGTAGTAGTGTATCTGCTGATCAAAACCGGGAGCTCTGCTGTGGGTGTGCCCAGTAGGTACAGATCCCCCGTCAAGTAGATGTAACCGAAATGCAAATATGATAAGTATAGAGAGTCCGTGGATACTTTGAAGAGCATTCTCTGTAATCGGCGGATCAATTTGTATATCACTGAAAAACACAAACAAGACTTAAGAGGTAAGACTTGCAGTAGCCTGTGACTAATTACCTTGCAGTTGTATTTAATCTGATTTTCTGGATATGACCCATTTTCACACAATTAAATCAAGTTTTGCTTAAAAGTGAGTTACGTTAATAAAAATATACCAGCTGTTCAACTCCATTCTGCAGTCTGATTCGTATCTTAAGGAACCTCGCATTTATGAAAAAAACGTAGCTGTAAATCTGACGTGTTTGCACTTTGTATCTGAGGCTTCGGACCATGATGCTTGCAGTTACTGTCGTTATGTGATGCACTAAGATTTAACTCTGGTCCAGCGACACCTTATCGCCGCTTAACAGTTTGCAGACACGGGTCGATGAGTCCCACGCTGCAGTAGCTGCTTTCCTGGTGGGAGTTTGTCTGCTGTGCTTTGCGTTGGATGTGCGAGACGCCTCATGTGACTCGGCGGCACTCATGCCCCCCTTTCGCCCGCAGACCCCGACCCCTGCGCCCGCGGCGGGCGGGAGCGTGTGCGGCGCCGGCCAGGGACATGGGCGACCGCTGCGGCCGTCAAGGCGGCTGAAGAGAACGTCCGAGAATACTGCGTAAGTATTATCCGATTCGCGACGCGTAACTCGCCATCTATTAACCATCGACAATGGAAGCTTTCGCATCCCGACAAACTTTTTAATTGTATGATTACACACACACACACATACACTGAAAGTGCCATTGAAAGTACTGTACAGTTGAAACCAATGTTCATATAAGTATTCGTTTCCTTGTAATAAGTTATAACGGTATATACAGTACATCAGTGCATTACACTGTTGGATTCTCGCATCGAAATATGATTCAATAGGCTGAATTATTTTGGGGGTATCATTGTTCAGATGGTAAAATTCTGATTTGATGAAATAGCGAAGTACACAAAAGAATAAAGAAGTTTATTCTGGGAAGATATTAAAGTTGCAGTTTTTGGAATTTTATGAGCTGTTTTGATCGCTGGAATGGAGGAATGGAGGGTAGGCTTTATTAGCCTGGGCGATCATAACTTGTTTTACATGAGATACACCTCCCTACTTACCCTACTTCGACTCAAAATATTTATATAGCTGCCTTTTATATATAGGTGCGTTTATACTACTTTGTTTATAGTACTGTATAAATTATTAGAGGATGAATGGACGGACAGACGAACAGGGGGATGATGTTTCCCCTGATTTAGTTCGTTTGTCACACTGACAGAGAATAATTCTGTTATTACAGTTAACTAGAAAGCAAATGGATTGACATCCGATTAAGAAATCATTGGTTAACTATATAGAATGATCATAAAAAACAACCAAATCAGAATTGTGTGGGCATGGTTTCTGAATTATTTACTGTTTTCAATTTTTATTTTTTTTTCCATGCAACTGGTAATTGAGATACTCCCCCCTGTGAAACATTAACCTAGTGAGGTATAAACATATGATGAATGTCAGTTAGACTTACATAGTCATTGACTGCTAAGGCAGTGTTTCCCGACCCATGGGGACCCACAGATAGTCCTATATAGTAGAGCACAGATACTCCTATATAATAGAGCTATATAGTAGAGCACAGATAGTCCTAGATAGTAGAGCTGGGAGGGAGCAAAAACGTAGATTGGCTTTGGGTTTGTTCTACACAGCCCATTGGTATGAATGGGTATTTTTAATAATAGCCTTTGTTTTTTTTACATTGGCCGTGGGTATTTTAGTCAGTGGAACAATAACATTAATTCAAGAAAACAAACTGGATTTATAAATGTAAATAAATAATCACAGACGTGAGGGGGCAGAGTGCGGCTCACCAGGTAAGGGTGCTGTCCCTCTGATGAGAAGGTCATTGGTTTCAGTCCCATGGTCAGCGGTGATGTCACTGTTGGACCTCTGAGCGAGGCCCTTAACCCCCAGTTGCTCTATGGACTGTGACCTGCTTTCAAAAATGTATGTTACTTTGGACAATACCATCTGCCAAAAAATTAGTAATTTGTGTATTATAATCTTCCCTAAACAGTCCCAATAATCCTCATTAATTAAGACAGGTGACGAAAAAATACAGTAACGCTTTACATTAACTGAACATTCATAATGCATTTATAACACATTCACAGAACATTCAGTGCACCTTCATAATGTATTCATAGAATACTCATGAGCAGCGAGTAAGCAGACCTTAACATCCTAACATAACATAGCAGCTTTAATATACATTAATAAACACATCATATGATAATAACAAATACTATGAACATATAATTGTATAATGTTTGTTATTAATGTATATACGTGGGAGTACAGCTGTTGAGGTAATGTTAGGATGTTAGGTTATACTTGTATGCTGCTTATGAATGTTCAACGAATGCATTATAAAGGAGTTATGAAGGTGCGGTTAATGTAGAGCATTACCAAAAATGCTCCTTTTATAGTGTGTCCACATGCCAGTGAATCACAAGGCTAATTGTGGGCTTTAGCATAATCCTGCTGACAGGAAATAGCTCACAAATGTCGAAATTCACGTGGCATTTTATTTGTTTCCCTGTATAAAATTAAGCCTGTAAATTTTGGCAGTGGTAATCTCTCTGAAATTATCAGTATGTACTTATATTAAAAGGAGCCATGCTTTTGGCTCCTTTTAAATATCTCGTATCAAGGCGACCAGGAAACAGTCATTGCGGGAAATGTCAGTTCATGACATCAGAGGGCAATTCTGATCTTTTCTTTAGAAAACCAAGGGTCGTCTCTTGTTGACTGTTGCTATGTAGTCGATTTTATCTATTTAATCTGTATATTTTTCAGTGAAACTTAAACTTAGCAATAGTGGATGACTGCAGATGAACAAAACCATTAATTTGGTGTCTGGAAATTTGCACAGAGGGGACACTAAACACAGACTAAAGATTTTTCCTGCCTATCTTGCCTCACAAACATCCCGATACCTATTTCTGCATAAACCATCCTGTTTACCATTGACTACAATCAGTGTTTCATAGGCCTGTGTGTTCAGCCTATACCCTGTCTCCATCCCTCTCTCAGGTGCTGTCAGTAATGGTGCTAAGATGCCAATACAGATCTTACTCCATTGTCTTCTCTGCTTGACCTCTGAACTCACGCTGGGCTCCGCTGGCCACTACTGGCATACTTCCTGTAGACTGGTAAGGATTTATGAATCATCAGAAGACATCTTTTGCAGATGGAGAATGTTGGTTCTATATCTAAGCCTTACTGGCCTTCTCAGGGTCAGCCCTGGGTCTTCTGGCACCCTAGGCGAGATGGTGAGATTTTGAAGACCCCAACCACAGTAGCAGACAACTAATTTTGTCAGTTCATTCATATTAAAAACATTCCAGTAGCACAGAGTATCTGGCTGGTAACTAGCTGGCTGGCATCTGTTTCACACGGAAATTTGTGAAATAATAAAACGAGTGCAAATAACTGTATTTTCACGGAAAGCAACCAGAGATATTCTCACATTTTTCACTCAGACTTAATAAAAATGGCACCCTGGTGATCACCCGTGTTGCCAGTAGGCCGGCTATGAGTCTTGTTCCTCAAACATATTTGCTATCAAAAAAGCCCCACACCAACCTGCATGTACAAAGTATACCATAGTGAAAAGAAGAAAGTATTGTTAAGAAAGTATTTTATTTACACTTGTTCAAGTGAGGGTTAACGCATGACAAGCCGGGCATGGTTGCAGAGCCGCCCAACACGGCGGTTGCAAGTGCGGAGTGCATTTGAAAACATAAAATGCATTAACCCGCAAATGTAATGGTTACTACAGTTTGGCTTATATGTTTGCACCTAAAGTCACATTTCTACATTTACAAGCCAGAAACACATTTATTAGTAAAACGACTTTCTTACACCAGTAACTAAACATTTTCATTTAGTATCTGCTAATTTTGTATTGTGCTCTACATCCATCCATCCATCTTATGTAGAACTAGAATTAAAGATTAATGCCACATTGATTCACTGCTGTGATTCACCTGGCTGGCCTGCGTGTGCGGTTGTAGAAATTAATCAACCTTCTGACTAAACAGAATTGAGAATTTTACAGTGTTGTTGTTTAATTAGTATTAGTTGGCAATGGGTACCCAGTTCCATGTGTGTGGAGTTTGCATGTTCTCCCCGTGCCGTTGCGGGGTTTCCTCCGGGTACTCCGGTTTCCCCCCACAGTC
>JAODKL010000044.1:5193586-5232750 GCA_026780765.1 Petrocephalus schoutedeni
TGTTCCCTGCCTCGTGCCCGTTGCTTCCGGGATAGGCTCCGGACCCCCCGCGACCCTGAACAGGATAAGCGGGTTTGGAAAATGGATGGATGGATGGCAATGGGTAGTAGGCAGGCAAAGGCAGTAGCTAGTATCAAAAATACTTTTTGAAGAACTGTAGCAGGAGATTGCATCTCCGCTGAAAAAATTTGTGTATTTTAACCTTCACACCACGAATGATCATTGAATCACAATATGTTTGTAGGTGCTATGTGTCACTATTTTAAAGTTCTTTTCTCTTGTGTCTTCGATTTCTAAGACACCACCAAATTACTTCTTGTTATTTGCCCATAAGGATGTGAGATGAAGCTATTTTGATGGTGTTGCATGCAAAAGTGTTTTAGCTTCTTTCTACTATCTGTCATGTGGGACGCACATTAATGATGCACGAGAGTCCTGTGACTTGCTGTGAGTACTGAGTGACAGGCCTATAAAGTCCTAATAAAAGCAGCTGCTATTTTAGAGTCTCTGCTTTTACAGAACATGATTAAAAATGCAAATTTAACCACAGTCGCACATGCATTCCCTTTTTCGGTTTCTCTCTGTGCCAGTGTTTCTTGCGACCCGGGGTGTAGCTCACATCTGCCTCCCTCAAATGTGGCATCATGGATGCCACATGCACGCTCAGTAGGAGTGCGTAGTCTATAGTGAGCCCTCTGTTATCCGACAGAGGCTGACATGCATACAGCCCTTTACAGCAATTCAGCTAAAAAGTACCGAAATCTAAACAACCAAGGCAGTGTTGTAGAATGGTGCTAGTTTGAATATGCCAGTTCTTTATAATTTTTATGAAAGGTTTATGTGTGTGGGGGGTTTGCATAGATCACATTTTGGGACCAAAATGTTCCCAAAGTGTGGTAAAACCTGAAATTTCCCTACTTTTGGGGACACCTTTTCAGGTCTCCATTTGGATAACCTCAATTTTATAAAAATCTGTGAATGCAATGAAAAAACAAAAAATGCCAAACGTCTTGTATTTGGGTTGGTTACTAATGCTTGAGGTTAGGGCTTGGTTGAGGTTAAGGGTGTTATGATTGGGATTAGGGTTTTTCCCCTAGAAATGAATGGAAGGTCCCCATTTAGATGTGTATTAAGGTCTGCGTATGTGCCTTGCGATGGATTGATGTTCATGGTTTTCTCTGCCTTGTTTCCTCAGTCTAGAATAGCCTAGAATACATAGGATACCTATTAAAGATAGATTGGTGGTTGATGTTAACATGTTAACATGTTTTGCACATAATGTCCCATATTGTTGTTAAAAAAAGCCAATTTCCTTCCTTCCTTTTTTCGTTATACCGGCTTCTCAGTATGTTGACATTTCCTGCGCTCGCTCCAGTTCGTACAATGCATCTGATTTCCTCCCGGTTTTTTGCATTTTCCCTGCAGTCACAGACGTCCGCCGTGTGCAGTGGAAGTCACCTTCAGTCTATACCAGAAGACCTGCCCAACAGCATCGAAGACCTTCACCTGGATAACAATCACATCAAACTGCTTAAAATCGCCGGTCTTGTTAATTACCCCGAGCTCCGGATTCTAAACCTTGCAAGCAACGGTATACACACGGTTGAGTCAAAAGTGTTCCAACACACTCGTCATGTGGAAAAACTTAGCCTGGCGGAAAACAGCCTCTATGCTAGTTATCAAGAACTGGGGGAGGCCTTGTCAGATCTGTCCCATCTTAGAGCGTTGGATCTCTCTGGAAACGGGTTGACGGAGGATATGGCTTCATTCCTGCTGCAGAACATGAGCTCCCTGGAGTTCCTGTCTCTGTCCAGGAATACCATGCTGAGACTAGACAAGAGCATCTTCCGTGACCTTCACCAGCTACTGGAGTTGAACCTTGAGAGGAACCATCTGTTTGATATTGAAGAGGGGACTTTTGACAGCTTGCAGAGGCTACAGAGACTTAATGTGGCGTTCAACAGCTTGCCGTGCCTGGTTGGATTCCAGCTCACACAGCTGGTCATGCTGAATGCCAGTCACAACTCGATCGAGTGGTTCATTTCCAACCAGGATGTGAACGATACTTTCCAGCTAGAGACCCTTGACCTTCGGGATAACAAGCTCCTTTTCTTCCCTTTTCTCCCAACCCAAAGTCGCCTACAGAATCTCCTTTTGTCAGATAACCAAATAGGTTTCTATGAACACCTTGGGAACAGCAGCTTACCAAACTGGGTGACGAGTGTGGAGTTTTTTAATCTGAACAACAATGTGACCAACGTAACAGCAAATCTCTGGGATGAGACCCTACATGGAGACACCTCATCACTGGATCTCCTCGATCTCACCAGCAACCAGGTAACGTATCTCCCACAGGGATTTCTGAGTAAAATGCCACATTTGTCAAGACTGAAATTGAGGAGCAACTGTCTGACGTCCTTCAGCTTAGACTCTGATGAACTTTCAGCATCTCTTTACGAGCTCGATGTGAGCAATAACCAGTTAACTGTTCTTCAAGCTAACCAAAGCCATTTGCATGTCCTGGAGAATCTGAGACATGTCAACCTGAGCCGGAATGACTTGCAGAGACTCCCTCCGATGCTCCTCCAGCATCTGCCCGGCCTCACAGTGGTGGATCTGAGCCAGAATAAGGTGGCCATCTGCTCCTTAGAGGAGCAGGACACAGGAGCAGAATACTCAGACTGTGTCGTCTTTAGGAACGTAAGCTCCCTGAGACAGCTGTACCTCAGAGACTGCGGCTTGGGATGGGTGCCAGCCAGGGCTTTCGATGGGACGGCACTCGTGGTCTTGGAGCTGTCAGGAAACCGAGGTGTGGTCATAACGCAGGAATCCTTGACGGGCATCACACAGACATTACAACATCTGGGCCTGGGTAGCACTGATCTCCATAACCTAGACTTTACCCAATTTGAAAAGTTGCACTCATTAGATATTTCTGGAAACTCCATATTGTACCTCCCAGATTCTATACTAAGTCTCTGTCTGAGACGTTTGGACTTGAGGGACAACCGTCTGCAAGATATCCATCTGCATCAAGCTCAGGTGCTAAGTCGCACTCTAGAGAGTCTTTTCCTTGGGGGAAACCCTTTCAACTGCTGCAAGGTGGCCTGGTTCAGAGTGCTCCGTGATGTTACGACTTTGGCCATCGAGGACTTCACTAGCTTGACATGTTCCGGTGACCACAGGGAATACCTGCTAGACTCCATAAGCCCAAACTATTGTGGAAGAAGCGAAGAGGATCCAAGCTGGTTGTATGTCCTCCTGTTCCTCCCTGTGTTCCTCTCCCTTGTGGGCATTGGCATCATATTCTTCCTCACCTTCAGGCCTAATCTCCTGCCCAAAGAGATTAAAAGAAGGTGTTGGAGGCCAAATCTGTACTAACACTGAGCAATGAGTTACCCGCACAATGTGACGAGTAAATAGTTAGCAATCGGTAATAATGGAAAGCTGAAATAATGAATACTGAAAGCCTACCGATTGCGGTGTGAAAGCTCATTGCTGGAAACTGCCCTGTGAATAATATTCTGTGAACTTTTCTGTAAGCTTACTCACAACATCAAGAACATAAGCTAAGGAACACTGAACGGACCCAGTGTTTGTGATGGCCTGTTAAGTAACAGGAAATGTATATTTTATCTCTCCTTCTTTAGTTTCTTCATAGAAATAAAGCAGTTTGTACTGAACAGTTTCATTCTGATATCTGGCTTTGTAGTTAACTGAGTTTTGTGGTCTTTTGCATATGAGTGAAAACGTGTGTGTGCGTGTGTGACAGTGTGTTTGCGTGTATGTGTGTTATGCCAAAAGCTTCTTCTAAAGATCAGTAGAAGCCACATGAAATTTCTTTCCCCAAGCTGATCTGCAGCTAGTCAAATAGTATCTTACAGCAGTGTTTCTCAGACCTGTCCTTGGGCACCCCCCAAATGGTCCACGTTTTTGCTCCCTCCCAACTCCCAGGCCAGCTGAGTCCCTCCTTGTTGGGGTGAGCACACCGCACCATACTTTACCGATGGTGGCTGCAGATCTGTGCGCTCAGCTGCAGTTCTGCTAGCCAAGCCGAGGAGAACGTGCGCCAACAAACCAGAGCGTAACCAGATTACCGCTGCGGCGATGTTTCGGGTCGAGGCGGTTGGAACAGAAAGACACAGCGAAGAGACCGGGGTTGAGGTAGATTCATTCCTGTTGGGGAGGATCCAGTTGTGCAAAACACTGTTTGGCCTTTTCTTGGCTTTGTGGTTAAACCTCCTCTAACACAGGAAAAGATTTTGAAAGTAGGCTAACTGAGGACATACAGCTTTATAGGAAACGGAACCCCATATTTCATTAATTTAGCAGATGCATCTATCCGAAGAGACATACGTTATTTAGAGAAAACAGGGTCTGTTTTTGAAGACGTTATGGGTTAAGGACCTTTTCCCAAATGCTGAACGATCACTCTGCTGTCCCTGGGATTAGAACCAACAACCCTCCAGTCAGAGGTACAGCGTCATAACCCACTGAGACCCACAGCACCCAGCTGACTGATCAAATATCACCAAGTTCACCAATTTTATATGTCACTAACTCATCCTTGCACAATGAACAAAAAAACATATTGATAAGCAATATGTTTTAAGGTGATTAACACGTCTCAAAAAACTCTTTCAGAACTGATAAATCTGGTTGGCCGGAGGGGGGGGGGGGATGGGAAGTTGTGCATATTAAATAAAACAGTCAGAAATGGGATGCAGAGCTGGCTATTTTAGAATGTGAGGAACCCCCACCCACCTAGTCACCGCATCCTGAATCGGCAGTGCCCAGCCAAAGGCCAGCGTAGGCCGCGATCTGGTAGAATCCAGCTGTGTTTTAAGGAAGGAGGTGCACGTGAGGGTGCATAAGGGGCTACGGCCTCTTAGCAACAGGAACCATGTAAGAGAGCATATTTCCACTTAACCCTTAATGTGCCAGGGCCAGCCGTCTAAATAATAATTTAAAAAAAACTAAAATTGACTGAAATCTTTTCATTCTTATGCTTAAAAAACTTTCTAATTCCAATGCTAAAACAGATGACACCAAATGAAAAACATTATTCAAAACAAAAAGTATTAAAAAGTTTGAATTTTACTCGGGACATAGCTGAAGAGCTTCGACTGCCATCTCCTGGCCATGAGAGGAACGGTCACAGACCCAGGAAGTTCGAACGGGGGGGTGGGGTTATATACTTATATGGTTCCGTCTGTTCTCGATTGTTTTGAAGTAATTCTCAGTTGACAATTAACATGCAGAAATCAACAAGTGCAATCTCCTTACCGTAATGTCACTTCGCTAATTGCCAAGTGATTTAAAAATACATTCCATAAATTGCGATGATACGGCATTGTTGTTTTTACATCCCACAGTACATGATTTTATTCAAGATTCATGAGATTTATTGTCATTTTGTTGTTCTTATATTGCCATTTTGCTGTTTTTGTGTTAGCCAGTGCTGTATGACTTTGTATGATCCTACAGTGCTGTACGATTTTTGTTTGCTATTGCAGTGTGTCTTGAGATCTGAAGAACATGCAGAACGTGTCTTTCACATGAATAATTATCAGTTTGCTAAAGAAAAACGATCAGTCAGTGACAATGAGAAAGTGGGCACTGCGCATTATTCGGAAATAAAATTCAGAGCATAATTCAGAAATAAAAGAGCATACTCACACTGACAGACTGGTAATATATTTGACTCTCACGGTTAAAACGATGCAGACCGTACTTTTCATTTTGGTGGCAATGACTAATTAATCCGTGGAATTATTTGCTTTTGAGACATGAGTTAATTGTTTTTGGTAAGTAACAGCTAAACCACAGTGTTGTGCTATATGCATGAACTAGCTGTTTTGAGAAATGCTCTTATGGGCCCGAGAATGTTAGCTATGTTCCATGAAGTCTGCCAAAGCAATCGAGGAAAACTGCAGTGTCGTTGCAGTGATCTTTGTGCATCCTTCTCTTTGACTCTATTGCACTTTTACCAAAGGTCCATGTCCTCATTAACGCCCCTGCCTTGGCACATTCCCTCACACATCCCGTGGACGGGCATCAAACGTGCCTTCTTTATAAATAGCTTAGCTGCAGCTTTTCACTTTGGCACATTTCATGAACCACACTTAACATGTTTTTGACTATAAGAATGTTTTTTCAGAACAGTTTGTGCATACAGCACAACTCCATGGGTAAAGTTACAGAAGGCCATAACTGATCCAAAACAATTAACTGTCTCATTGTCTCTCAATGTTTTTAATCCGATGGATTAATTAAGGCCACTAAAATGAAAAGTGCCTTCATCGGTTAAACGACGAATCAAAGTGCTTAGACATTGTCAGTATTCTCCTCAACGCCACAATTCTGAACGACTGATTCATTTCAAGACATTGCATTTCATTTCAGTACATTGTAGTATTCATCGTTCACTGGCAAAAAAGAAACATGCATGGACTTTTAATTTCTTCAGATCTTTACTGAAATGGTCCCAAAAAATGTATACGAGAAAATGTAATAGTGAGAAAAATGTCAAAAAAATCATACACTGGAAGCCAAAAACACAACAATGTCCTATCACTGCAATTTATGGCATATATTCTTGAACAATTCTGAAAGTTTGCTGACCTGTTTCGCATGTGGAGGCTTACCTGATTATCAATTACATAGATGGTTTTGGGTGTACAGTTATTTCACTGGGAAAATACATAATCCATTTTGACCATTGCGACATAAGCAACTGAAAAATCATGCAATATGAGGAAAAATGCACACGACCATTTGCAAACATGTACTAAAATATCTGCAATTTGCTAAGCAATGGTGTTCTGCTGTGCAGAAGTGACATTATGGTGTGGGGAGTGCATGTGGTGTTTTGCGAATAGTAATTGTCATTCGAGAAATGTGCCAAATCAATCGAGAAATTATAATACTCACACACACACACACACACACACGCACAGAAAATGATAAATTACAAATTCATTTTAGCAGTATAAATATTTATTTAAATCACAATAACACGTGTATTAACCAATAAAGTTCTTGGCACATATTACAGCAGGACTCACTATTGCACAGTAGTTCACATGAAGCTGAACCATCGCTGACATGAAGATTGGGGATCAAGTGTTCATTCTTCTCCAAGTTGGTTCATGTTTCCATTGCTAAGTCTCCTATTTGAAAAGCATAGTAAAGGCATCAAGGGTTAGGGTCTACTGCGGTGTGTGAGGTAACGGGTGTGAATTCATTGCTCACATGACATCATTCTTTTGTCACATGATATTGGCGCCAGCTAGCCGCACCCCGGCATTGTAGCTGGTGCGCTATGTGCTAGCTAAGAGCAATGTGCGTTCAGATTATGCCTTGCCTGGGTCATGGGGCCAGCAGCAGGGGGCGCTGTGGAGGTTCGCGGTCTGTAAAAGCGAGGCCCACCTCCGGCGGCCAGATTCTGCTGCCACCTCCTGAATTCTACCTCCGGGTCAGGGAGCAGGAGCCAGGCCGGGCTGGGGAGAGGGGGGCAAGGATGACGGTGGGGGAGGCGAGGGGTGGGCAGCCGGCTCCGGGAGGGCAAGCACGGTGGCATCGGTCACTGGGCACGATGGCGGCCACTTGTCACTGGTGACTGCACTGGATTGGACACAAGAGACGAGGAAAATATAATCAGGGGCATCATTAATGACATTCAAGCCCATTGCAAAAAAGACTGTACAGTTCTGTGCCAAAGGGAGGCAGTCCAAGAAAATTGTTTAAATGATCTTCATGCTGGTGTAAAACCATAATATTATATCTGTCAAAGTGTGTCAGCTTAGCCATTTGAAAACCTCTCCTAAAGTCACCTTAATATCTTCAGCATTCGTCCCACACACACACACATTTTCTCACTCAAACGGCCGCGTGCCCCGTATGGCTTTAACATGCATTTGTTCTAATATTAAATTGTATCTCATTTATCTCAGATAACAGATAAATAGCTTTAAGCATTTCCTTTGACTGCCTAAAACATTTGCACAGTATTGTATATCTGTGGCCCATGTCCATCGAAAGCCACATCCCAGAAAGTATCCACATATTGGGGGGGGGGGGTCCTTAGGGCTATTTTAGGGGTGTTGTAGTCGTTGTCAGTAAAATCACAGACCCCTAGTAATGGCCCCTTTTTCCAAAGTCTCTGTCGACGCGCCTGCCCACGTACCTCCCCAGCTGTTTCTGGAGGTCCACCATGTACTTATGGCACTGAGCGTAGTGTGCAGCCTGGGCTTCCACAAAGTCCCTGAGGTAGGAGAGATGGTTTGCCTGCAGTAGGGGCGGGGGAGAGCCTCTTTAGTGCACTGTGCCGCCGCGCGACTCAGACCGGGCCCCGCGAAGCCCGGGGTCCACCGCAGCCGGCTTACTTGGGTGTTGGCGGTGCCTTCCAGCAGCAGTCTGGTGACTTCTGCCTGCCGGTCGAAATCGTCCTGCGTCCTCCTCAGCTGGGCCTCGGCCTGAGGAAGGCAGGAGCGCGGCCGTCAAACTGAGCACGCTCAGCGCCGCAGCAGCTCAAAGCAAGCATGCCAAAAACAGCCCCCGGGTTCATCTATGATGAACTGCCAAAGTCCTCTGTAATGGGCTGACATCACACATACGGCGGCCATTGCTTTGTGCCCATGCTGCCTGAAAGGTACCCTGTACTGGACAAACAGCTATGGCAGCTGGATGTAGGGTGCATGAACTAACAAAATGTTATTTAATGGGCTAAAATACATGTTATGCAGGGGTCTCCAACTCCAGTCCTGTCTAGTAGGTTTTCTAGCCTACCTGGCTTCTGATGAGCCACAGCTGTTCTCAAGTAAATACCAGGAACAGGTGTGGCTCATCAGAAGCCCGGTGGGATAGAAAACCTACTGGACAGCAGCTCTCTAGGAGCGGAGTTGGAGACCCCTGATTTAATGGGTCTAAGACAAAAAAGAAGGAACTGATCCCAACACTTCTGGACTGAAGCAACATGATGAGCACTTTGACGTTCACATCCCAGCAGAAGTGAAGATGGTTTTCCAGTGAATGAGGAACTAAACAGCATCAACAATATACAGTGGGTATGACAGTTTATTGTAAAACTGTTACGAAAATAACAGTTGCAGTGGCCCAAACTGTCACAGGGCACATTTCGCAAGACATACATCCTCAAGAAGGGCAAAACGTTGATCCAACTACATTGATTGAACAGATATATTTACATGGTGGTGACAGAGTACCCTTAGTGATGCCATAAGCGATGCCCCCTGGTGGGGGTACATGGTAAGTGAGCGAGAGCAACTTGTGAGACTAAACTAACCCATATCTGTTAGTTTTGCTACTAATTTGCCAGGATCAAACTTACTTGTGCCACTTCCGCTGTCCACATCTGGTTAAAAAAATAGCAGAACACTGGTTAGGGCAATAGATGGTAAAACCGCAACGCACAGAGAGAAAAGCAAGATTTATAAAGTATTATAGCTATCTGTCATTCTTAGCAATACAGGCAAAAGGGAGAGAAAGGATGGGAGATGCAGATGCTAAAACACTGAATCGTTCATAATGTAGGAGAAGCATCAAAGGCAGAGAATCACAGGCTCTGACAAGCATCCTGCTTCCGCCAAACAAAATCTGAGACATAATGAGGTGGCAGACAGGATCTCAGATCTCGCCTGTCGTCCGGCACCCTGTTTCTTCAGTGCCGCTAGTGCGACAGGCACTTCCCTGTATGGGGATCACCTACAGAAATGCACTGAATGGCAGCCGCCTTGATAGACAGACAGATGGATGGATGGATGGATGGATGAATAGATAGATGATAGATGAAGGTAGGATTGATAGACAGATGGAAGGATAGACAAACAGACAGACAGATAGATAGATAGAGATGGAAGGATAGATAGACAGATATACATATATATAGAGAGAGAGACAGACAGACACAGACAGACAGGTCAGCTGGTGTCGAGATCAGGCTGCTAGAGAACACAGTGGATAGCAGAGGGTGGGGTGTGTAACAGGGGTAACTGACCTTCATCCATCTGACGTGAAGAAAGCTGAACATGTAGGAGAACTGTGCTCTGTACTCCTCTCCAGGCGGGGGGGCCGAGTTTAGCCGCTGCCATGGAAGAGAACAGATCATGACTGGACATGGCAGGCACACGCACAACACCGAGCCTTCCTGCACTCCAGGTGCTCTACAGAGCAAGAGCAGACAAGGAGGCCCTTTATTAAAAATGATTTCCATCCATTACCATCAACAGTGGAGCCCAGAAAACACTTTGCCTTATAAACCTCCAATATCAGGAGAGGAGAGAGATACCTACGGTGTGCTGGGCATCCGCAATCTGGGCTCGTTTCAGGCGGCTTTTGGCAGCATCCAGGTCCAGCCTCCTGTTCTCCAATAACCTCCCTTCTCTCTGGCCGGGTGACAGATTCATCACAAACAGGCCTCCTTCTGTGATGTATATGCACCTGATTACAGGCAGTCCTCTACTGGCATCAGTAATCTATACCACAAACCCTTCCGCCAGTCAAATTTTGAGTCATATTTACCACCCCATACCTTTCAAGACGCCTTATACAAAAAAACACATACGTCAAAAATGTATTAGTAATATGTACTAATTAAAGAACACGCACTAAATACATGAAAAGATTAAATGTAAATTTACCTTCAGGCATACAGTAGATTGCCTTTCGGCGTTAGTGCTTCTATAAACTCTATAAACTATGTAAAACTGTAAACTTTCTGTATATTTCTTTCGTGAGTCCGGATCTAGTTAAGTCGGTTTTACGTAAGTCGAGGGCTGTCGGTTTTATAAAGTCTTATCAAAATGTGCTTATAGTTTGGGTGGATAAAGCAAATCATCAGTCTAAGACAGATTCTACCTCCAATATATCCTTTACACATTCATATTGTCATATTGTCATTCATATATTCATACTGTCTGCAGTTGCTACGTATTGTTATCTACTGCTTAACTTTCTGGTTACCGTCTTACGTACAGGGCTCACATATGCAGTGCATTGCACTACGTACACGATGATAACATCTAATGATTCTAATGCATTATACCAATGCTAATTGCTAGCAAAGGCAGGGACTGACACTGCTTTGACCTGCTTTACGTTCTCCATGGCAGCGGGCTGCAGGCGTAAGTGGTCAGCTTGAGCTCACCAAGACAGTCTTCGAGTCCCATTCAATGAAGTTTCTCAGGGGGTGGAGGAAGCCAACAGTCACACTCTGAATTAACTTCCTCTCCGTCCCGCCGATCAGCTTCTCGATCTCCCCGCATTTTATCAGCGCCCTTCCTGCAAGCGGTGAGACCATGAGGCTTCCGTCATAGCTCACGTAAAGTGCCGGCCTCGCTAACGGTACAGGTGCAGACGTGACACTATGAAACGACGAGCCGGAAGGTTATTGACGGACCTACAGTAGGTATTGACGATGACGCACGATAAACCGAATACAGGTGCCTACCAAGTATCTTTCCATTTTTTTTTACATTTTTGGTGGTTGAACCGACTTGCTTTTTAGGCATACCCAGATGTCCTGGCTAAAATTGCCCACTGTGGCCCTGTTAGATTTGGCCTCCTAATCATCCCCTATATCTAACTGGTAACTTCTCTCCGGCCCTGTCACTACCTTAGCTACTGTGTGGTGAGCGTACTGGCCCAGAATGCCTGCTGTCACTTCATCCGGGTGGGGGCTACACAGTGGTGCTGGTTGAAGTGGCTCCCCGTTGCTTCTGTAAAGCTCTTTGGGTGCCTTAAAAGGTGCTATATAAAAGCATTATATACATGCAAATGATGTAGATGGGGGGGTATTCAGATGTAATATTGACATCTCTGATAGAGTCCCTAATACTCTTCAGAACTGGAACACCACTGCTTGGTTCCATAATTTCATTCAATTTCAGCAACTCAATTTTCAAAGTCCCACATCTGGACACGCTGAACTACATTTTGCTAGCATTCCGCGAGATGTTACTACCTGTTAATTACTCGAATATTGTTCCTATGAATTGCACTTATTCATTCGCCTCTATCGTCTGCACGATATCTAGTTAATCGTCTCATGTGGAAGTGGCAGAATCAGTGTAATCATTGCCATTTTTGGCTGTCCCACCTGCTCAGGGAGTCTTGCTTGGGGACAGATGATGCGGGGCGCTCTTACCGTACGTGGTCCCCGGGCCGAACTCGTGGCCCGAGTCGATCATGCACTTGCCCAGCTGCTCGTGCTTGTTCATGTGCGCTGGGGCTTCCCTCTCCAGCATGTCGTATAAAACGCCCTCCATTCTCAACGCTGGGGCGAGAGAGAGCCAGGCTGACACAGAGGACCGCAAGAAGCCTAGCACCAAGGCCGGACTGGCTTATCTGGCTGCCCTAGGCTGAGACTACCACGGACACTCAGGTGTTGCTGATTTAACTTACGGTTACATCTTACCTGAGGCAGGGCGGGGCCCCGATCTTTGTTGGGGCTCTAGGCTGCGGCTTAGGAAAGCCTATGCATTAATCTGCCCCTTTCACTGCAAACAGCAAGGAAACTCAGCTCACTGCCTTGACCTGGTAATATCTAAGATAAGGGTCTCCGACTCCAGTCCTGAAGGGCTACTGTCCAGTAAATTTTAGATCCTACCTGGCTTCTGTTGAGCCACACCTGTTCTCAGGAAAATGCTGGATAGTAGCTCTCCAGGACTGGAGTTGGAGACCATCTGGTCTAAGAAGTTCTTCTTAAGATTTAAGACGTTCTTGTTTTCACTGCACTTTTTGATCTATCTTGGTAGCGTGTGTCTCAGCGGGCTAAGCCTCTGTACCAGTAACTGGAAGGTCGCCGGTTTGAGCCCGACGTCAGCAGGACAGGCGCGTGCCTGCAGTCCCCTTGAGCAGGGCCCCTACCCCCAGCTCCATGGGTGTGGTTGTAGGCGGCTCCATGTGGCTGAATGAGCAAGTATCCGAATGCTCCTGGCGCACAATCCTTAATGAAACATCTCGAATCTCCATTCTTATTAAATACCAAACAGAATTGGCAGGGACAGACCATCACCCTTCTGTTAGCAAATATCACACTGCGGTTTGTGTAACGTAAACATTAAGAAAAGTCCAATCCACCAGTTGTGGATACTCAATAAAAATCAAGTAAATTTCTTTTTTTGGCTCCTTTACTGGACATTTTTCTGTCTCTAGCTTGTTTTCATTGATCCTGGCTGCCTCTGCCTGTTCTAGAGCATGGATGGGCTAATGCTAACAAATCATACTGTAAGTAGTTTTATTGCTATACTGGTATTGAAATTAGTGTTAAGAGACAGCCCGTTTTTTTTTCTTTAAGGTAGACGAAACACTCCCCTCCCCAGCCCTGGAGAATGCCAGGGAAAAATACTGAGTCATAGCAACATTGACTCTATTAAATTTCACTATGCTGCAGTACATGTGAAAAGGCGTACCTGTTTATTCTTCAACGTAACATAGGACCAATATCCATCTAAGATGGTGCAATATCTGGTCCCATTAAACCTGTAACCCCGTAACCTTCAGACCCCCAGCCAGTGACCTTAACCACTATGCTTCCTCTTACATATTTAAGGAAAAACGGCGTATACTGAGAATCCCGCTGTATTTGATCGGTGCCTCGTTTTCCCCAGATTGTGCCAAACCAATCGCTGCCCCTCCTTACCCGGGTTGGGCTGAAGTAACACCTCCGTCTGCTTTACCATCCTCTCCGTCCGCTGCCTGCTGATTTCTGCCTTGGCCAGAAGATTGTCCAAGTGGACATCCAGCTCGGTTTTGTCCGCCTGTCCCAGTTTTTCCTCCGCGAACTGAAATCCCGTCGGATTAATAAGGTTATTTGAGACACTTAACCCCAACCCACGATAAACACCTTCAAATCTCGTCTCCCATTCGTAAACCCACGCCACTGATCAAGGTGCGCTAGTTATCAATAGTTATCTTGCTGTTTAACTTTGACAAATGTAACCTTTCATATTGCTTTACAGCCTGCATAGCTGCTATAACATCATAAAAAATTACACTTCCCCAGTTGCCGGTTCTAGGGTTATATACCCGTTTATAGGGTTATACACAGAAACCATGCAGTCCGGTTAATGCAACTGGCAGAAGGCAGATGGCTGTGCATATATCCTTAATTAAAGCAAAACCAGGTGTAATTCGTGTGTGATGCTAAAATCCCTGCACTGTTTCTCCTATTTCAGATCCCGTGCTGTAAATCCGACTATAGTGGAGCAAGAGGGAAACATGGCAGCGGATTATGCCGGCTGTCAGAGCGGCTTGTGGCGTTTGCTGGCTGTCAGCTGGCCGCCACACTGACATCGGAGCGCAATCGGCGTGGCATTGTCCCCGCAATAATGTCCGTACCTGCACAGCACGGCTGAGGAAAGCGCCGGCGTCGGTGGCGAGCCTTTTAACGCTGAAGTCCATGTCGATCGGCGGGTGTAGCTGGCCAAAGTAGCAAAAAGAGAATGCGGGCTGCTTCGGCGATCCGCCGAGTTTCGCTCGCTCAAACGGCGAAAATGTCTATTGCATTCAGGCACAGCTCTCTAGGATAGGCGGCATCGCGGCGACGCGCCTTCGGGTGACATTGGAGGGTCATGTGGGAATTAAAGTAATTCCCGCACCTGCGTGTCTGTCTGCTGGCAACCGGGAGACGCCCCCGCCTCGCCGGAGCTATTATTATCGTTATTATCATTATTATTATTATTATTATGAGTTTTATTTCTAGCACATACTCGCTCAGTTCCGATATATATACAAGATTCATGAACATTTTCTTTCCATTTAATTTTTAAAACATTCAACGTCCCCTAACAGACCTAGCAGCCCCTACAATGCAGCTTTGCTGAAACCACATTATATACACATAAATATGACAGCTGAAATGTCATAAAAATATTTTTTGACTTAATTAAAAATCATCTCAATTCGCCTGAAATCTGAAAATCAGCTCTACCCACTTTTGTTTACCCCCTTCTTGTTGTTATATATGCATATATGATGCATATATGAGAACTACTCAAAATACAGGGTGAGCACACGATATAATTGGAACTATAGATTTTAAAATGGAACTCACCCTGTAATTTAGTGTTGCGTCCGCCAGATGGCGCCATATTAACTTATGTTACGTTGCGCTTGCTTTCGGAAGAAGACGCTTGAACCTGCTATTTCTTAAAGGGAACGACGGAAGTCTAGGTCATTACTCAATTTTATTTCGTGGAAGTTTATTTAGACTCCTTAGGAAAGTTACTTAAGCAAAGACCACAAAAAGTTTAACTGCAAGTCTTACAACAATTTAAAAACAATTCACCAACAAATACTCTCTGCAGAAACAGAATCAGCACTCCTTTCAAACTGAAAACCAAGCGTTTATTATTAAAAATTGTTTTATATAATGCCAGGTTAATAAGCAATATCTTGCACTGTTATAATGAATGAAAAACACTTCCAGGTTGAGGGCAAACTAGATATTTCCTGTAGTCTTTACTGCCTCCCTTCTGATTATAATCTGAGGTGTGTCAAAGAGATTATGTGCCCTGTGTCACAGCACTGTGACGTGATCTGGCAGTTAAAACGCATGTCTCAGTCTGGCACAGGGAGCTGGTAGCATGACGACGCTGTGTCGACAGAACTTTGTGCAATGATACATTAATATGGTCCATATAAACACAAACTCTGTGTGATTCCCCATGGGGTGCCAGCCTAAAGGTCATGCAAGTGTAAATTGTGGGTACAGGCTGAGAAATCCAGAAGATCGACCATAGTTAGGGGCAGGGGTGCCATAAAGCGGGGGACGTTAGGATGACTCCAAGGGCCCAATATAATATGGGGCCCCATATCTCTAACAGCACCCCCGGTAAAGGCATTCAGGAAACTGGACCAGAAAAATGTGCAATGTAACTGCAAGGCTTTCAGATCTTGGGTGAAATACTGCAGGTGTACCTTTGTTTAAAGTCTGTAACCATATTTACTTACAGTACAGGAACCACACAAGTGTGTAAACAGGCAGTGTGTAGACCCTGTGTAGCAAGGGTGCAACTTTGTTCAGAAGCATGAGTGCTTCGGTCTGTTTGCGGCATGACTTCGAGGTGGTGCGGGTTGAGAAACTGACTCTGACTTTGGTGTGAGAGTGAGAGAGCACTTACTGGTAGCCTGAGGGATCTGACCCACCCACAAACTCATAAACACCACAAAACAAGCCTGCCTGTTGAAACTGGGTTAAGTGGAATACAAACCTCACACGAGGAAGTCCTTACAATTCCATCATGTCCATTGAACTACAGCCTACTTCCTCTTTCAAAAAAATGTGACTGGGAATAACTGCTTGGTTACTAAAATAGGTACTTACTACTTTTTTCTACTGTTTTGTAGAGGTAAGCTAGCTGCTTTTTATATGTGCCAGTAAGCAGGATGTGTAATGATCTTAATCTTCCAAAATTGCAGAATTCCCTGGAGTTCTAAAGAAGCCAAACTGGCAACTGTTGCAAAAAGTCCTCCAGTTAATGCGCAAAGCATATCGTAATTAGCCTGAACAAGGATTTGGTTGCTGCACAAAAGAGATGTTTTTTGCGAGATCTTTGTTTTCTACAGTGTGTGAATACACTACCTGGCCAAAAAACAAAGAGGATTTAGATCGGCAAGTACTTGATGTACTTGTATCACTCTTGCAGCTCAGCTACATTACGCAGCAATAAAGTGAAGTCAGCTGGGTACCTGAATCTACTGAATGGCCAGGTTATCCCATCAAGGGATTATTTCTTCCCTAATGGTATGGGCAAATTCCAGGACAAGAATGCCAAGATTCATCAGGCACAAACTGTGGAAGAGTGGTTCAGGGAGCATGAGGAAGCATTTTCACACACGAATTGGCCACCAGAGGGTCTTGATCTTAATCCCACTGAAAGTCTTTGAGATCTGCTGAAGACGACTTTCCGGCGTGTTTCAGCTCACCTATCATTATTACAAGATCTCATTGAGATAGAAATGCATATCTGGATGGGGGAAAAAATGGTGAGCTGTTGCATAAGAGTGTGGAAACAATGACATGGAGAATGTGCACCATAACCGAAGCTAAAGGCAGCCCAATGAAATATTATAGTGTGCAACCTGTCTTTTGCCCGGGTGGTGTAGTTACATTTTTATTTGATGACATTAGCTAGGACTCAGGGGCCTGAGCCCCCACACGGTGCATGATGGACCTCCTGCTACCAGTGTGCCGTTGATGTCCCAGGCTACCTGATTCAAGTGCACTAACTGTGAGGACCCCTGTGCTCTGCCTTGAACACAGGAGGCAAACCAGGCAGGAACTATAAAATCAGCGGCGCCAAGGAGGTGGGGACACTAATGGGGGTTACACACAGTATTTTTGTTTGTTTGTTTTGGAGGCAACGCTGAATTACAAAAGGTGCACCGTCACAATCTTTGATGCTTGCCGCGCAGGCCCCTTCCTGGACATGTGCTTCTGTTTAATCCGAGCGCATTAGGGAAGGAGAGCAGCTGGAAAAATTAACCGAAAGATCAAAAAACAGAAGTAACTTCTCTGGCAGTAATGTTGCTATGTCATGGAAACGGACCCGATTGTGCTGATGGTGCATGTTCCGGGAGGTCGTTAGGACTGCCTCGTGGTTGAGAGCACTGCAGGGATCTAATCATAGGGACTTGGCACACACATGGCACACACAGTGTGTGTGCCATGGGATAAGGATATTTATTTAAAATTTGCAGTCTTAAATAATACTATTTTATCACACATATCTAACCTCACAGACCACCCAATACTACAAAACATAAATTATTTTCAATCAAAGATACAAACTGCCCACAGAGCAAACTCGGCAGATGGATGGAGATTTGGCTCTGTCTAGGAACAGAACTCAAGCTACTTTCAGGGGGTTCTGACTGTGTGGGTCAGTGAGTCAGTCCCTTAATGTATCCTGGGTTTCTGGGTCATGGCCACCTGGAAGTCGAGAGCAGGTGCCTCTTGGATCCACAACCGAACCAGAAAACGAGAAATGGCACAGCACCTAGCGAACTGACGGCGTGAGTTACCAAAGGCAGGGATCCCCAGCATTAAGCCATCTGTACCCTACCTCAGTGTGGCTGCCAATTCTCACACATCTGGCGTGAAACTCAAGCATTCAGACTCTCACGCTCACACAAGAAACCTTGTGGCAAATCTATATTGTTACATTTGAAACGTGAAATTAGCTACATCAAAGTCGTTGGGGTAATTTGCAAACTCTACAAACTATTTACAAGGTAGTAAAACTCTTAAATACATGTAAATGTATGTACAGACTAGTCTGGAATTGGAAATCTCACTCCAGCCAGCTGACCAAAGCTGGTGAGCCTGCATCAGTGTGATAACAGCTTTGATATTGTCATCGCGCCCCTATGTCACTCCTAAAAGCGCTGCTTTTGGTTTTAATTTTCAATATTTACATGAACATGGATTCCCTGGACTCTTTGTTAATAGTTTTATGAAAAGCGTCTGCTGGTGTAGATGTTCCCAAGTCTGTGGCCAGTATTCTACCGGGTAGTGCAACGCTGGGTTTTTTTGTCAAAGGTTTTGGTTCATTTCCGAGAATAACCCACTCGCCTGCGGGTTCCGTTCGCACCTAAAGAACAGAAACGTTTAATGTAAATCACCAATCGATCCACCGGCGCCCCCTAACGGCAGTCCGTGTACAGCGCAAACCGGTCCGTTAATTAATATCACAAGACTGGGAACCTCGATGCTAGTGTGTCTTCAGGCTCATTAAAAATCTGCTTTTCGCCCGACACACCAGTCTTTGGACAGCGGCCTGGTGCTCATATACGCGGAGCGGTTTCTGCTAGAGGTCTTAAGGGAAGTGAGTAGGTGGGCTGGCGGGTGGTGAGATTATGGTGCGCTAGAAGTCACCCGCAGGGAAAACCCATTTCAGGCAGCTAATTAATTGATAAACCAGAAATAAAAGGCTAATGGCTTTTCAAAACCTTTCAAAGCATCATTCTTGTCAAAGGTATCAATGTGCAGCAAATAAAATGTCATGCAACATGCGATTTACCTGAAAAAAGAACACATTCAGCCTTTGGGACAAAGACGGTGCTATGTGGTTGCTTGACTATTAGGCGAGGATGCTCTGAAATGTCGGGTTTTCCCTTAATGTGCCGGTCGCCAGGGTTTGACTTTGATTTTTACTGTAACGCCCTGGACACACGTACACAAAGGCGCAGTACCCGATCCGTGACAAGTACAATGGCATTCAGTGTTAGACACAAGGCGAGATTTTAAAGGTTAACATTCACACATAAAAAACAAAAAAAAATTTCTCAGGGGGTGCTATGGCTATAGTTATGTCTCAGGTTAACTGGCCTCGGTAGGCACATGATTAATTAATTTCAGATAAATAGATACTAAAGAATACAAATTGATTTGTGTTGTGTCCATACTTTCCCAATTTGTCATGCAAAGCAATACGATGCAGACAAACTACACACCTCCGTGGGATTTGGCCCCCTAGCTCCACATTCCCATAAAGATTCCAGGAGGTTGGTCGCCATAGTAACACCGCTGTCCCATCTCCCATTGTAGTAGGGATTAGCTAACCATGAACGCGAGATGCGATGAAGATTTCTGGACACGGTTAAAACGCCGTTCGGCAGCTGCAAGCGGTAGATTTAGCACGGCTGAACTACCGAAAATGCAAAACACAGTTCTTACAAATAGTTTATTCAAGGTACAACTGGAATGCATAGTTACTTGCTGTTTTGATCATGCATGCTGTAACAGACATCGTTTTTTTAAAAGAAAGTCTTCTAGAAGGCATTTCTGAAATATAAGAAATAAACGCTCATTTTATCTGTAAGCATAACCCCGTCTGAAATATTAGGCCCGAGTACAGAGATCCAGTAAATTTTGCATACAAAACTATATCCTTCTGCATATAAGCCTACTATATAGGAACCTATATATCTAGACTTATTGGTCACATATAATCTGTAAGCGATTCCGGGGATCTGTGATTTTACTATTCAACACCGATAAAAGTACCAGCGAAACTCCGTCCCACCCGGTAGGCACATTTAATTGACATCACCCCCTAAACCCCCCTCCCCCTAATTTTTAATAGTATACAGTTATAGCCTACCGTCCAGACATAATACTGCGGTATACGGTATTTTCGCGGTATTTTTAAATGCAACTCCGGTATTTTCCGGTAAAATTAACCTATCCAACGCCCCCCCCCCCCCCCCCCCCCCTCCCTGAAGTCGCTATGCCTGTGATGGGCGGGGTGGTCTGGTGTAGCCGTATCTCCGATCTCGCTGTGAGACTGATAATAAGGTGGATAATGACTTATAATTTCATCGCATTTCATAAAATATGCATTGCATTTTCGTTTACTGCGTGAAACGTTTAGTTAGTAGGTTGATTTAACTACGGCAAACTGTGCATGGCACTTTCAGGATTTCATTCCCTGCAGAGGTATGATGAAAAACAGGCAACCGGTTCCTCATTTTGTGCCAGTCGACAAACTGCTTGCAAAGTCGCGCTGAAATACTGGGCCCCGCTCCATACTAACGGTACCTCCGTGCAGATCCACTTTGAGATAAGAGTCTGGAAAGTCTGTGTGACTTTAGCGGGGTTGCCAACTTCGGTCAGCTGGCCGGTGTGAGATTTTCAATTCGAGACAAGTGTGGTCATACATTCACATGTGTGCAACAGTCTGATTACCTTGTTAATGGTCTGTGGGATTTGCAAACTACCCCGACGCTTTTGAGGTAGCTAATGTTGGGTTTATAATGCAGTAATATAGATTTGCCCTAAGATTTCTTGCCTGAGAATCTGAAAGCACGAGTTTCACGCTAGATGCGTGCGATTTGGCAGCATTCATTTAGCGCTTTACATGGCTATATACAGCAATTTCTCTGCATTACCTCAAAAAAAAAAATAGACAATTATATTCACGAGAAGACTACAATGTATCACCATCGCTGCAAATCTGTGGCACATAATAATATCAATTTGTAGTGGGTTCTTAGTCTGGGGCAGATTGTGCTTTTTTGATCCTATTTCCTCTCTCTGCAAATTATTATTAAACCAATGAGCGTATATCATTATGTTAAAGCATTAATGGACATGATTTAAGACAATAACAAAGAGCAGAGCCCCCAACGGCAATCCCGAGTATTTCGGGCAGCGCCTGACCGGCATCACTGAAAGCAGGATGCCCGGGGCCCGATCCTTCGGGAAGACGGGGGCTGCGGGAGCCTCGGGGTGAGGTTACAGCTCGGATCGTTTCGCAACTGAGCGGTGGGGAGGGTGAAGCCATTTTGTGCTGAAGCTTTAAAATAACGGCAGGGAGAAATCGAGACAGGCACTGACGCTTCCTTCCTGTGCTCACAGGCCATATCGCGTTTCCTTCATCTCTCACCAGTAATGAAAATCCAGCCGCCCTTTTTGCAAAAGCGCCCCTTTCGGCTGTTATATTTTACCATCTGGCCGTGTTGCAATACTTATCTGAGTATTGACCGCAATTATTTAAAGCTCGCTGTTTATCTTACGTGTATCTGTATTTTCATTTTTGCAGTTGTATTAACGACTCAAATGCAAACTGTTAATGTATGGTCCATAACATGCGGTCAGTCGGTGCTATCCAGCCTGGAGGAGAGCATTGCTGGCTGGACGCCGGCCAGATGGGCCGCTATCGCCCGTTTTATGCTGACCTTAAGTACCAGCGGCGAAGCCATTATTGTGATATGTCCTGCTTTACGTAAACCAGTCGCCCCCCCCCCCCAAACGTGTAATTATGTCGTTATAAATAATAACCCAGGAAAAGGGAAGCGTTTAAAAAACAAAACCTTCAAGATGCATGCGCTGCATGCGGACAGGACAACAGCTCTGCAGATTTTCACCATACAAATGGTCCGGCGATTTCATTGCGACGTACAGTTATGTATCCCTAATAAAGTGTAATATATATGTATGCACTCCCAAATTGGCAATGCACGACTGCTAAAATCTCAAACCGTCAAATACGGCTGCTTTAACCAGAGTGTAGGAGCTGAGTAATTTGCATGCATTTACTTTCCCCCAGATGCATAAAATCTATTTATTTTTTGTTTGTAAACATTTTGTGACTTTCCACATTGTTGCTTCCAGAATGTTTTATTTCATATTACGTAGCCTACAGTTAAGTTCTGTACTGTATTTAAGTATTTAAGTTCGGGTCAAAGTCTATCACGGTAAGATCTTTTTTTTTTCCAAAAACAATGTGTACATTTACTATTTGCTTTTGTTTCTGCCTTTCCATCAGAATCTGCAAATACTATTTATATATGTAGCGTCCCCTGTTTTTGTTTCCAAGTTATTGGCTGGTTACTGCAGAGGATTAATATAATGCGAGTAACCAGAAACGGATGCGAGTTGAACGTACTACTGAATGATAGTCTAGCAGTGGCATCAGCCTCCGGGCGCTGAGTTACTGCCTGTTTGAAAGGTCTTCCCACGGGCGGCGAGTCGGTGCCGATTCCGCCCGGATCGCTGCGTGTGCGCGTCGCGTATAAGGGAACCAGCGCTTCGCAATGCCGGCCGGGCACCGACCAACCAAAAGTCGGCGTAGCTGCGGCAGGAAGCGAGATCGAGGCGAGGGAGCTGGGGGCGGGGGAGGGGGGGCCGAGGAGCACAGCAGCTTGTCAGCCACACAGCAAGCCGTCTATGAGCTGGAGCAATAGCGCCGCTCCGCTTTGCACGCACGCCGCCGCCGCCACACAATAGCGGGTGCGACGTGAACGCGCCTTTCCACATTTCGCTTTACCGGGAGCGGCGATTTTTATTTCATTTCGTTACCTCTGTAGTATATTTATTCATAACCGATTTTAGGTGTTGATATTTTGCCGGGCAGCTTGTGTGTTTTTTTTTTTTGGTTATTTGTAGAGACAGGATGGAGTACTGGAGGCAGTGCGCCTTGTGGCTCATTAATTGCAAGGTGCTGCCGCCGAATCACCGGGTTACACTGGAGACAGCCCAGGCTTTCGACCTGGCACAGACGCTCCGCGATGGAGTCCTGCTGTGTCAGCTGCTCAACAACCTGAAAGCCCACTCCATCAACCTAAAGGAGATCAATCTGAGACCCCAGATGTCACAGGTAAGGAAGGACCTTGCCTACTGTGCGGGACGGCTTCTGTAAAATGATCAGATGGTCTGGACTGCAGCACCAGCTCGCTCCCTTTAACCCTAGGTGCTTTATAAAATAGGCTTATTTTTTCCATTATATATTTTATTGGAAAGTTTCATTACTTCTCATACAGAAAGTACCGTTATCCGAGGCCAAACAAACCCCTAACCTCTGTAGGTGCTGGCAAACACATTCCTCCGCGTTGTAAGTACAATTAGAATGTATTATCAGCATAATATGTTCTCTATCGCCAGCCATGCGTAATGCAATTGCTAAAAACACCCCTAATCTGTAGTTTGCTTTACCTTAGTCTTGGCCTTCAGCCAACGCTTGTTTCGAAACGTTACCGATTTGTTTAAAAAGCAGTGCAGACATACATAGTATTAGATACATTAGATACATTGTAGGCCATTTTAAAATGTAATCTAAATGTATCTATGCAATTGCCTTATTCTTAGTTATAAACTACATAGTCATATGAATATCTCGATAATGTAAATAATTGCGACTGACAAAACATTACTGTGTATCCTTTGTTAAGTTTAAATGTTCAGATTCATAATCAAGCAGCACTTGAAGATGGAAAACCGTATGCAAGCATTAAATTGCTGCTAGTTAGCTTTGCACATACAACACATTAGGCTGCAAAGAGTCGAAACTTTGTGTGGAACAGTTCCTGAGGGCCTGATGGAGTATTTCGAGTGTGATCTGGGCGGCTGTAATGTTTTGGCCATGCGTAGGAACTCGGATCACCCCGAGGTTTATATGAGACTGTACAGTCCATGATGATAATTATCTGTAAATCACAAAGGGACAAAGTGCACCGAATTCGAATTTCTCATGGTAGCCCGCTGCACATCCTTTTACAAACATCTGCCTCGTTTCGAAATGTGACAAAAAACATTTAAGAAAAAAAATACTTCTTATGTAGATGTACACTGCATAATCGCTATTGTGACATGGCTTCTGTGTACTAATCCATTGGGCAAATTGTTGTTTGTCAGTGTGAGGGTTCTTTCCTTCTAAAAGTGACGTACTATAGTAATGCACTATTGAAAAGCCAAAAAAACTACAATTAAAAAAGTATATATTTTGAGTATTCAGTCTCAGAATTAAATCCACCTTTTGAGAGTTTAACTGTTAAAATACAGTGATGCTCTTAGCCGACTTATTTTCATTACTGTGTAATACTTACATTTAGTTTGCATAATTTTAGAGTAAATCAAATGACTTGTAAGAAAAATTATTTTTAATTTACCTTATTTGGAATTATAGTTTCAGATAAAGTATTCCTGAGTTATAGTATATTGTAAAAAGTATATGGGACATATACTATATTAAATATTGTTATGATGTATATTAATGTCATGTTTATGTGTATTTATGTATCAAAAAGTGACAGATTTTATAGTGAATTACATATTAATTTTGCATTATCTATTTACATCCAATATTTGTAGGCGACTGGTTTACGAAAAGTAGGATGTACAGAAACTTTGCTCCGCAGTGACAACAAATGACAAATAATCTATAGAGGTACAAAACTATTCCGATGTCAGATAATACATACTCAAGTCAAAGGCACGACGGCCAGCAGGCAGTATCAGCTCCCTGGCTATACTGGCTGAGCCGTGGCTGAGGGCACGGAGCGCGTCTCTGAGAAGCAGGGCCACGTCACCTTCCATCCGTGCGTCTTCCGACACGGGAATGGGGAGGGAGGCCATCTGTGAGTGCGGCAGGCGAGTGCCTTCTCCCAGACTGGCAGTGTGGCTCTGCGGAGTCTCTCGTAGTTCTATGAAGCTCTTACTCAAGCTGATAAGTCTTCTATCACGTGTGCCAAATGCATGAATAGGGGTCCAGGATCCTTACCAGCGCCTTCCAGCTGACTGGTTCCAGTGGACAGTGGTCTCCTATCAGACCCGCCACCCAGTGACTTGTGGCCTCCGTTGGAGGAAAGGGAGATTAACCCCTGTAGTCCACAGTGGATTCTAATGCTGTATCCTTGAGACACATGCAGTGTAAGCAGTGATATTATATCATGCGGTAAAGTCTGAGAGCTAAAGCATTATATTGTAACATAGTTGTTAGGGTTAATCACATTCATACACACTCTTTGTAGAAATCAGAAAGGGATAATGACAGGAGAGTATACATTCAGTATTTTGTTTAGATAATCAGAACATGAGGAATGTTTACGATTTAAAGGTTAAAAGCAGCAAGACTCAGTTGTTCACTTTGGGCTCTTAAACAGGGATGCTGCACCTGTGAGGCCTGCAGAAATTTCTGGTCATCGCAGGAGATGCATCGTTTGATTTTTATTTGGCATTTTCTACTTAGTCAGTCAGGTTGACTGGCTGCCTGTTTAGCCGCGTTACCCGATTGCTGCTGTGCTTTCCACCTCATTTGTTTGTGGTTCACGTCACTACCGGGGTGGATTGTCAGAGTCATCTGGAGAAACCTCTGTCCGTCCGCACATTAAGATGCGCTGAAAAACCCTCAACGCCACACATGAAGAGCGAATGTTACACTCATAGGCATGCTGTATTCATGGCCGCTCCACTGACTGTAATCAAAACCGGTCTCATGTACTGAGCTGGGTCGCAGTTTGGTCGATACGGTTCCTCCTTCTCTTCATCTGAGAAACGAAAGTGAAACTGTGAATGGTGAAAAAAGCAATAACATGCTTTCAGTGATGAAAGTGTCTTGTTACGCTGCCTTGGACAATAATGGTGAATATGTTGATACATTACCTCCATTAATTCGGTAGAATGACCAGAAACTACCCAGAATGCCTCACTGCATTATGCACACAATCTTGCATCAACCAGATGAAAAATCACATAGCATATAGCTAAAACAGGCACCATACAATGGAACAAACAATTTATATCTAGAAATTGCTTTGTATAGGATGTACTGATCTATTGAAAATCATATTTTGGTAATACAGCTCTGGAAAAAATGAAGAGGCCACAGCAAATTTTATATATATAGAATATAGATTTTTTGCAAACTGCAGCCTGGCTCTTCCCTGCTTCTCATTGATGAAGGCCTTCTTCCTTGCTTTATGGGACTTCAGTCCTGCTTCTAGGAGCCTGTTATGAGCTGCCCTAGCAGTGTACTTCACATCACTTAATGTATCCCATTCCTTTAGAAGGTCACTTGAGGTCATCCTCCGATTTCTGAGGCCCTGCTGGATAAGTTGACGGTCATCTCTGGCATTAGGAAGTCGCTTCCTCCCTTTACCTGGCTGGTTTCTGGTCGTTCCCAGTGTCTCCTGCCTCACCTTGTTCTTGTGTCCTGCTGTCTCAGAAACTTTGAGCCTGGAAGCAGCCTGCAGCACAGTGCAGCCTTCTGCCAGCAGAACCAGGATTTAAACATGCAGATTTAAAAAAAAAATTAAATGGTCTCCATTTTTTTCCAGAGCTGTATATGAATTTAGAGTCAAACAGCTAAAATCGCCTGGTTTATTATTTCATCTGAAGATCTCGGGGGAAATTCATACACCCACAGTATCCCTCAGCAATTTACGAAGATTTTAAACGTGCAGAATGAGGCATAATAGACTACATGCAATTTGGCATAGCCTTGATTTTGCTTTAGTTGGTGAGCTTTGACTTAATTTGGCTGCAAATGAAAAATAATTGCACCAACCGATTTGTGCAAAGGGCACAACATCTTAGATTCAGAACTTATTCTTGGATCGTTAGAAGCACCTTGGGAGAGAATTTCCAGCTTGGCTTATGTTGAACTGCCTCATGATGGCTTTGCAGGAGAGAGAAAAAGGTGTGTGTGTGTGTTTTGATGCTGTTTCCTAGGATACACCCAGGAGTACCATTTACTACTTTTTGCATCCTTCTTTCCAATCCTAAAGAACAACGTGTCTCATGTACAACATTGCAGACAGGCTTAAATCACGCCACAGTCTTGTTATAACTTTAAACGTTGTAATTCGTTTGTCAGTTTTCTGTCAACTTTAAGCAAATGAGAATGCAGGGTTCTGTTCATTGAGGTTAATCGGTGCTTTCATGACCGTGAAAGCCAGTCAGATACTCTCCAGTCACCCCGGCAAAGATGTGTTTGGTCTGGAGGTTGCAGTGGAAGCCCAGACGTAATTAACCGTACCCAGATAAGACCGGGGAGAGGTTGCCAAGGGCAGAGGGGCGTCCTTCACTCTAAACATGCTCTTCTAGTGAAGTGTCTCTCAGCATTTCGAGACTGAAACAAGTATTTCCAGCGAAGGCACTCGGCTATGAAAAGAAAAATGACATGAGTCAAGCCGCTCATTGGCCGTCTTCTTTGTGGTGCTTTCAATGGGCCGTGCTCTGATACATTCAGACTGAAGTGTCTACAGGATGAAAAATAGTATTTATTGGATTGCGGCCCTTTAAGTGGAGTGGCTCCAATACCTAAACCAAGAGATAAGCAGGTGAACTGGCTCGGCGCTTGTGCTGTGACCTCTTAGTGCTGGAATCATGAAAGAAGAGGAGGCTTTGTTGATACTGAATGGGCAAAGCTGAGTTCAGGATGGTGGGCAGGACAAAGTGTCTTCCATTGTGCCCTGGTCTCGTCTTTAAGTACTGTGGCCCAGTGGCAGTTAGGAAATGATCTGCAGTAACACATGTACCAGGCCTATAGCCCGTGGGGCGAAGGGGGGGGTTCCCCTTGGTATGTCCCGATCCACGTTCTGTATTTTTGGCTGGCAGGGGGACTTCTCGCGATATATACCTTCTGTATTCTGTATTTCTGGCTGAGTAGAAACAAGGGGGTATTCAAAGTCCTAATTGCACTACCTGTGTACGTGCCTGATCAGTACGTGTGGGCGGAGTTGTTTTAATGCATGCCCAACACTTGTGCTTGTACGCACGTGAACACACACACACAGACACACACGCACACAGACAGTCACAGATTATGCATTTATAATGTTGCGGGGACTCTCCATTCATTTCTAAGGGCATAAGCCTAATCTCGATTACAACGAAAAAAAATTAAGAGGCCACAGCAAATTTTCAATTTCACTTATTTCTCAGTTTATCAGTATGCACCTGTGTAAAATATAATTTTTTTTTGCAAACGGCAGCCTGGCTCTTCCCTGCTTCTCATTGATGAAGGTCTTCTTCCTAGCTTTATGGGACTTCAGTCCTGCCTCTAGGAGACTGTTACGAATTTAATGTTTCCCAAAGTCACTTCCTCCCTCTACCTGCCGGTGTCTCCTGTGTCACCTTGTTCTTGTGTCCTGCTGTCTCAGAAACTTTGAGCCTGGAAGCAGCCTGCCGCACAGTGTAGCCTTCTGCAAGCATAACCTGGATTCTACCAGGATTTAAACAGCCACCTTTTTGAGTAATATAGAGTTGTCTCTTAATTATTTTCCAGAGTTATATGACTACGTTAACCCCTACCTCTCCCCACAAGGTCAACAAAACGGGTTTCACCACATTGTGGGGTCATTTCGTTGACCAGAGTATGTAATTTCTAGGCATTGCATGCAGTCGTAGTTAGCGAAGTGAACAATTTCACCCACAGTGACTCACGATTTAGAACTACTGGTGAAATGATACACGACCCACATCCAAATTTCACACTACTCCGAGTGGCTTTTCGGTAGTAGTTTATAGGCAGATAGTGTGAAAAGAAAAGCATTCGGTTCATTCACACAAACTGCTTTAGTGAAACTGTGTAGGGAAATAACTTAAATAAAATTAAATAAAAATATTAATAAGATGATTTATTTAATAAGATATTATAGTGCTGGCACTGGCCTCTAGCCACTTTAAATATTAACTTCAGTTGTTTTTCACAGATTACTGTTTACATGAATGGCACTACACATAATTTAGCTGTCTCATTTATATGGACATGTATTTCATGAGGTAAAACAAACAATCTTGTATTTAATTTGCATGAGCATCCACTTATTGCGGGGTGCGGTCGCCCAGATGAGCAGATATTTCCTTCTGCGGCTGTATAGCTGAAACGGGCTCATTGATGACATTCGTCATGTTCACCATGTTTCTTTCATTTTTTTTTTCTGTGACTTTTAATTTACTAGATCAGCCACTTCAGAAAAATGCTACGGAAATGAGAGGGTGTCCGTGGACGTGGGCGGAGCTCTATGGACCAAAAACCATCGAAAGAATAGCGATATATATATACACCCATGTGAAAAAGTCTTACATGAAAAGATAAGATCATATATGCATCATATATGTGGCCATAATCATGTATGCAAAGTAGAACTGACATAAGAACCATAAGGTTTTTTCTGTATGGGTATGTGTGTGTGTATATACAACGGAAACCCTGTATTTGCATTTCGTTTTGACCACACTTTCTTTTAACACTTTGTTTTGTAACATCTCACATGCAGCCACAAATACATTATATATATACTATATATATGCAAAATTATTAGAACACCTGACAGATCTGAACATATTGACTTTTTTGCCTCCAAAACATGATTTCCATTTTATAATGTTCATGAAATATGCAGATGGTTGAGCACAACAAATATCAGATGAAGTGAGACCTACTATTTTTATCCACTTTTAACTTTAATATTTGGTATGTCCACCTTTTGCAGCAGTTACAGCAGCACATCTCCCTGGCATAGTGTCAATATATTTCCTTAGAACTTCAACACTAATGTTATAAGACAATTTTGCCTATTTGGGTCCAACAAAACTGCCTCGACCCAAACCCCTTTTACGCCACGACATCTACCAACAGCATTTCTTAAATCACTAAATTCTAAAAGCAAGTAATAATGGTTCTTCACCATTTCCGTACATCAATTTCTCCGTGAGACACTATATTGGAATTGGTTTGATTTTAGCAGTGGATTCTGGGAGTCTGCAATGTCACGATCGAAGCTCTCGCCTCATTTACAGGGATTGGTTTCCTCAATATTCAATACGCCCAAAATAGTGACAGACAGTAAAGAAATATTGAAATTAAAGGTACGATGTCATCCATTATGTCATTATTCCATACAAATTCAATATAGCGCGCAGTCCCTGGGACAGATAAGCAGGTCGGCTTTAGGATGAATGCCTTTATTAAAAACATACATTTGAAATAAAATACAAGACTGTGTCCTTAGTGGGTGGCATTGGGTGGGAGGCAACGATGGCTCATTTGGGAGGGGCATGGCCCACGAATGTGCCCTACCCCCATGACACCCACCCTGAGAGCTACAGCTTTCTTTAAAAGAGTTTAATAATTACCCCGATTGCACAAATTGGTTCCCGCTATTAGTTTCCATTTGCAGCAAAGCTAAGTCGAAGCTTACCACTGAAAGGGTAAAATGTAAGTCCTGTAATTACTGTGCTTCGTTCTGCACGTTTGAAATCTTAATAAACAGCATCAGGGTATATGGAGGGTTGCAGAAGTCTATCCATCTATTTTCTGTAACCACTCGTCCTATTCAGGGTCGTGGGAGGTCCTGAGCCTATCCTGGAACCTACAGGTGTAAGGCAGGGAACATCCCATGATGAGGCAACACATCACAGGGCACAGTCACACACCATTCACTCGCACAGGCATGCCTATGGGCTATTTGGGATCTCCAATTAACCTCAGTATGTTTTTGGACAGTGCAGCGTACCCCATGACGACACAGGGAGAACGTGCAAACTCCACACTCATGAAAAAAAATGCTGTCTGTTTTCCATTGGATTGCGCCTGCCTTAGGTGAATGTCGTAATTTGTCATTCAGAGCATGCAAGAATGTGTGCATAATGCAGTGAGGCATTGCGGGTAATTTCTAGTCATCATCCCTAATTAATGGAGGTACGGCGTCAACATATTCATTGTTTTTTTCCCCTCACTTTTCCTCCTGAGCATCCTACACGCTAGCAGAAAGAGAGAATGCCCCGAGGACAGCAGCAATGCACAATGGCACCCTTAGCATTAACGTTGATTAACACAGTTTACGGCTCGTTAATATATTCTGGGCGTAGTTTAATTTGTGGAGTGAGCAAGGTTTTTGTCCCGTCCAGGGTACACCTCGGCCCTATGCTGCCCAGCAAACTCTGCAACCACCCACCCCCGCCCACTACCGTGCTCGGGATAACAAGTTGGGTGTTGGATTTTTCGAGATCTTTTGAAGCTGCATCATTTGTTGTGAGTCTGGTTCTATATTTCAAAATCCGGGGATATAATTTGTATACTTGCAGTAAAACCAGCTGCTGTGGGTGTACTGAATAATTTAAACAGAAAGCCTTTTATCCAGTCCAGGTTCCTCATTCGTCTTTGTAAACAGTGGCCAGATGCCATTGAAAAGATGAAATATTAATAAGGTTTTGGGGTGCATCCACGGCTCTTTCTTCTTGCCTAAGCCTCTACCCAGAAGCATCTCTGAAATACTTGCTTATTAACAGGTTTTGAGACTTTTGCATTCACATGACAGAAAGAGCATTGAATGGGTGCCATTGAATTTGGGCTTATATTTGATACATTACCAAGCCAATTCGTATGTAAAAATGTATCCTTATATTGATTTTATTGATTTATTGTTAATGTAGACCACATTGTTTGCCGTAAAATGGTAGGACAAATAGATCGGGGAGTGCCAGAAAAAGTAATGCGATGTATGCATGCTGAAAAATGCTGTGCTTTTGCAGACATGCGAGGTACAAATCAGGCAGGTGGTGTGAGACAGAATAGTGACAGACCCCACACACCACTTCACAAAGCCCCATCTTCTCACTCCGTGTCAAGACGAGGCCTATGAAAGAGAAATGCAATGCAAAGGGACAGAAATATTGCAAAGCGCAAAACACATACTGTAAAGTAAAAGGAGTGCCGTGAGAAGAGAAACGTAAAGGAAAACTATATATATGCAACATATACATGCTCTTGTTTATACAGTATACACATCTGTTTGCAGTGCAAACTTTTTAACAAAATACTTGACATTTTTTCCCCTTCCAGGACTCGTATTTAGTCAATTTGTAATTCTTTTTTTCCCCTTCCAGGACTCGTATTTAGTCAATTTGTAATTCTTTTTTTCCCCTTCCAGGACTCGTATTTAGTCAATTTGTAATTCTTTTTTTTCCTTCCAGGACTTGTATTTAGTCAATTTGTAATTCTTTTTTTTTCTCTTTTGGTTCATGTGAAACGGTTCAGCAGAGGAACAAAACATCACTGAACTAATGTTATACATTGTTTATTTTTTTCCTTTTCTTTTTTGACCTGAACAATCTAATTGTTAAATATTTGAAATATTTGTTTAAATTTCAGGCACTTGGATATTTAGTCAGTTTGTAGTTTTTCCCCCTTTTGTGGTATTGTTATGTTCAGCAGAGATGTACTTTTTTGTTTTTTTTTTACAATTGAGAAACATTGATGTGAAATCAGTCCATAATTCATTCTGACTTTCTGTCATGACTTTTAAAAAGTATTTTAGAAAAATGTTTATAGTATCGATATATATCGAATATCGATACATTGGCCTAAAATATCGAGATATTGTCTTTCAGCCATACTGCCCAGCCCTACATTGGATCCCAGAGAATAGCCAGTTTGTAACCGTACCCTGTTTGTAAAGCAGGGATCAGCGGGGCGATAAGGCTGCTTCCCGAGAACGGGCCACTTAAATCATGCTTATTTACCGCAATATCAAGCTGAGACCCTGCTGATCAATACGGGATAAACGGCTAAGATTGGAATCTGTGGAATTTGGCTTCTGTACCAAATTAATGTTTTCTGCTTTGTTTATATATCATAACTGCAATATAAAGCACTTCTATTAAGTATTATTATTTCTTGCCATAATTCTGTTGGCGTAGAAAATGGGTTTTTTTTCACTTTTGTTATTATCGTATTGGACCCTGGTGAGTCACAGCTCATATGTTCCTTGGGAGGCTGTCCGTCACCCTGCACTGGACAAGCAGTTATACTGGATGGATGGATGAATGGATGGATGGGTATAAATATTGGTTAATTTCTTCCATTTCTACTGTTATGAGAACATTAAAGTGCTCTGGCTTTTAGATATTCCACCATAATTAAAATGTTTTTAAAAGGAGTGTCAAAATGGCATCTTGCATGTCCTTTTGGGTATCTGGATGCTACTGTATTAAGCATCTATCAGGAAAATCAAATCTGTGAAAAGCTTGTAAACAGGAGCTAAAAGCCTCTGGTGTCCACTCTGTTAGCACAGTCTCCCTGTGCCGGACTCGCGTCGTTCTTACCTGAAATGATCTGAGGTCCCACAAGGTTAAGCTGTGTCCGCGGCTGTCTGTAGGCTGCGTTGCCGCCTTATGGTACCTCGAGCCGTGAACGCCAGGGTTCTCTCAGTGTCGGAAAAAGTGCGATCACATAAAGAACACGCATCATTGCGGTTTACATTTGAACTTAGCATTTTAGCATCGACTTGGGGACTGAATTTTTACATTTTGTGTCGTGAAATGTGAACAAATTTATGTGAATATATACAATTATGTGCTTGAAAACAAGTGAAATTGTCATACTTATATTGTTATATAATGTGTTTAATTCATATGCTTTGCCAGTACCTACTAATTTATAAATTAACACTATTCTCAGTCAGTAGCATTTCAAGATTGAAAACAGTTAATGTTTGCAATATGATAAGGTGAAATGGTTTGTTTGAATACAAAATACTATGGAAAAAAATAATTTAGTCTTATCTTAAATCTTAAATAAGTGAGAATATAGGTGTATAGTTATCATATTATCATCTTGCTCTCATGGAGCTTGGAGGAGGTGAGAATAATTTCCCCATGGGGATCAATAAAGTATCAATAATTAATTAATAATATTAATTTATAATATATATATATATATATGTGTGTGTGTGTAATATGTATAATTTAATTTATTTATAATATGTATAATGATGTGTATGAAGTGATCATATCTCCTTAGTTTCATGGTGAAATAACTTCTCTGTGGCTTTTTCAGTTCCTGTGCTTGAAGAACATTAGGACGTTCTTGTCTGCCTGCTGTGAAATATTCTCCATGAAGAAGAGCGAGCTCTTCGAAGCCTTCGACCTGTTTGACGTGCGGGATTTCGGAAAGGTACCTCATCCATCTGTCTGGCTCACCCTGTCTGATATTCTGCCCTGGTCTCCAGCATAGAATTTTCGGAATGATCAGTTCATGCATGATTCACTTAAGAAGGAACAAAACTATCTGCTGCATTAGCTAGAAGTCACCACAGTATTTACAGTGACCACCCATGTGACTCGACCCCTAGCACGCTAGTATTTAAGGTAGTCAAAACCTCTTTGAGTTATTAGCTAATTAACTGGTCAGCTGGTGTTGAAATTTAATTATGGAATGGCTGAGGTGCCCCTGGGGAGACTTGGGAACTGAAGTGGTGTTCATCTAGCCATCCAGCAAGATGTCAGTGACTTCTGGGAGAACAGAAGATATTCCCGTTAGTTTTTGCTGTGTTACTCTTAATTTGCATATACTCTGATGTAAAATAGTGTTTCAAAGTCAGTCTTTATTGTCAATCCTGCTATGTGTACAGGACACATAAAGGTTTGTAATTGTGTACTCTCAGGCTCCACAGTGAGTGCTAACAGCAACAAATAAGACAGACACAGGTTTCAAAAATTTAAATAAATTAAAAACCTAAAATAAACACCAAACTCCTACTCCAAAAAGACAAAAGGCAGTGGAAATATGGTGGATCCACAGTCAAACACAGACAGCAGCTGTTTTTTTCTCTCTCTAGTTTTAGTTTGCAACTTTAAGTAACGAGTAAACGTAAAGTACCTAGCTGGATATGGGTGGGGGGGTTAAAGTCCAATATACACTTACTACCCAAACTAATACCTTTACACATTTCCTTTGACTGCCTAAGACTGTACAAAGTCACAGTACTGCACAGTACAGCAGATGTATAAATAATGGTGATGAAACCATGTGTAGGGGTGTGTGCCAACAAGCTTATAAAGCTGATAAGAGTGTAAAATTCATACACACACAGGAACACACTGGTTACGTTTTTCGTGTATTACGTTTGTTGCTGTGGCGACTCATTGACATACTGCTCGTCTTTTAAGCTGCAGCCGGCTTGTGCGTCTGCGTTTGTTTGCAAAGGCTGACATTCTGCTTCCTCTTCCTTTATTCAAGTCCATAAATAGATCTCTTGCTCCCCCCTTGCTGATGGGATTCTGCCAGTTTTGGCTGGGACGGGGGGGGGGGGGGGGGGAAACCGCATGTCCTGTTAACTGCATATTGACGACATGCCTTACTCGGCACGATAATGTTCGTGGAATAGCATAAAAAATACTTTCTCTCCTTTCACAAAAAAACGAATGGTCTTTACTTAAAGAAGACGGCAGAGAGAGCTTTAGGAAATTTTTTGCTGTGGTTCACTTCATATATGTGTCATTACTATTAGGAGACAGCAAACAAGCCACAAGCACCTGTGTCTTCCCCCTAGTCCTCTTTTCTCACCCCCTACAAATGTTTATTGTGTGTAATTTACAGTTATACTTTTACAGTTATACAGCTACATTCTATGTTTATCCGTCTTCACTGCTCTTTTTACGCTCATCTGCATTTCTATAGGATTTAGCAATATTCTGGAGTAAAACCGGACAAAAACTGGGCTGATGTTGGCCAGGTTCAGATCTTCTAGATCGCCCCTGTGACTTAACTCTTTTCCCAGCATGCAGGTTAACCTTAAAGCAGAAAGCTGGAAGTTCCTGTCTCTTCTATTTTTAGACCCAGCTACTCTACAGTGCAGATAAATCGGAAAACGAGAAATGCAACGTCGGTGCACGAGGGCAGGAGGAGTGTGTGAGACAAATTGAAAATGAGAACATGAGATTTGACAGATTCCCCCCCTTAACCCACCCCCAGCCGCCGCGTAAAAACCTGTAACAGCAAAGGACGGTTTGGCTGCCGTGGGCCGTGGCGGAAAAGCATCGCTTCCCTTCCCAGTCCTCCTCAGCCGCAGCTGCTGTGAGCCGCCGTGTGGAATTACCATTGCGTTATTGTGCGGGGGGGGGGCGGTCAATCACATGATCTGTGAAGCCCACAATGCATGCTGGGAAGGGCAGGGAAGATTGTGCCTCGTTATGTTGGGACCTTTGGAGCCGATAAGCACTTTTAGAGTCATTGGCCACAATAACATAATGACATAATAATGCATGGTGCAGTGTGTGGCTCAGTAGGTTAATGGCTTTGTGCCTATATCTACAAGGTCTTGGGTTTGAACCTTGTGGTTGGCAGAGTAATCATATTACTGTTGGTCCGTTGAGCAAAGCCTATAACCACACCTGCTCCAGGGCTGCTGGCCAGGCCTGCTTTAACCCAAAACTTGTTGCTCTGATCCAAGCGTCTGCTAAATTAGTTAACGCGTCAGCATGTTCTGCATGGCTAAGTACCCAGCTGTAAGCTGCCCTGCGCTACCATGAATTTGGCTGCCCTGGAAGCATTTGGTGTCTCAGTGGATATGGATGTGGCCTTTGTGAGCAGCAGGTCACTGGTTCAAGTCCCGGAACAGGACTCTAGTGCTGTTGACATGGAGTTGCCGTGCGTGATCGGTCTCGCCACACGCGTCAGCTCGCTCTGCAAGTGTCGCATTAAGTAGGCCGGGTGCAGCGGCCTGAGAAAAAGGTACCTGATATTCACAACCCTTTGATGTTAAACCACGTCGTCTTGGCGATGGCTGCGGTGGTGCTTGGCCTGGGGGGGGGGTGTTTTTGCTAGGGCGAGGGTGACTGCCCACCAGGTCTGTATCTCTGATCTGAACTACCCATACTAAGAATAGGAGCCCGGCTTCAGCGCTGTGATTGGTCCTTGTCGTCCACCGCATTGAGGTGCGATTTCGGATGTCCTGCGGAGGGTCGTCCGTCCCCAGCATCTTTGTCGGGTACGGCAGTCGGGTTTCCTCCCACAGGCCCGAACTATCTCTGAATTGCCAGTAGCATGCAGCCCAGCAGTGGCATCCGGGCCACGGTATCCCCTGTCTTGGTGAGGAAGATGAGGATAAAACATGCACGTGACCTACAGGGGGCGCTGTTTCCATGCCACTTTTAAAAGGTCAGGGTAATTCTCCTGTACTGTCGCATCCCTGCATTGCCTGAGAAGTCAGATGCACGGGCGATTTTAGGATTCTTTAAGAGGAGCCAATGATATATTTAGAATCAGTGAGCGACAAGGAAGGGGGCCCTCTGTAGGCCAATCAGCTTTCAGCTGGAGCTAGTGCCTCTGTGGCTCCACCCCTGAACACACCCCTGGTCACATGGCTGAGACGGTCCCAGGCACGCAAACTAAGTCATTTCCAAACGTTTGACACGCTTCCCTTCCTGCAGATGAGGACATTTTCGGAAGAACAGGAAGTATGTCATAACGCATCCCCGCCACCTGCCCCCTCCATGTGATTCCCGACATTCTATTTTAACACCATTTGTCTACTCTTTCCATTTTTCCGGTATATAAAAATATATGTGACGCTTGTGTGGTTCATGAAGGCGCTGCTACTGCCTTTGACGGGTACCAATTATCAGGGCTTCACCATTATGAAAAATGTGTCTTTTCAGAATTTTTGTCTCTTTAGAATGTAAAGATTAGTGTGGTACAGGGATCAGGATGGTGATAAATTGTTTCCTGAAGTAAGCTACCCAAGTGTGATCCGCTAGCTAAGAAGATAAGCTAAAATAATTATATGAAATTATAGTTGCTGCACTTGGTGTCAGCATAAGCTGTGATAAAACCCATTTGCTTTGTTACCGGAAAGACTCCTTAGATGATATCTAAGCATCTTCAGAGCGGAAGCCATTGTAGATATATTAAGCAGCAAGTAACAAGCCCACCTTTAGGACTGAAAACTGAAGCCTTTTGCACAGGAAGCTGAGGTGCACGAGATGGTACGATCTGCCTGACTGGCAGATCCTGCAGCGAGCGCCGAGCAGGCTTCCAGCCCGAACGTTCTCTCTTCCCCATTCACAATTCTCATAGCTTGTGTCGGTTTAAAGAGAGAGGATTTTGATACAATTAGTCACTTGATTCGGTAACGGTAAAGGCGCAGAATAGGCCTGGTCCTGCTGTGCCACAGATCTGTTGGGATAGCGGTCGGATCCGGATCTTAGCGAAGAGCCCCACACATGCGGTTATGGGCCCAGAAGCGGAGGACTGCGACTCTTGAAAAAATATAATGAGGGAGAGGCTGGAGCAACAATGCTGTGGGTTCCAATTTTAGGTTGAATACGGCTGTTGATATATCACTATAGCCAGGGCCATTTGGGCTGGGCTTGTCGTTGAACGGGCCATCAGCTCGTGCCCTGACTCAGTTGTTCAACCCTTAAGCGGGGCTGTTATACCGCAGGGAAAATCAATTGCGCACAACACCACATGCTTTGTAAGTTACTCTGGAAGATGTCTTAGTTAGCTAACTAAGGCATAGCATAGCATTTCACAGTATGACCAAAGGAACGACAGCTTGATGTCACACATTCAAACCAGTGAGAAACGGGCTTATATACGTCTGTTTAGTGGCTGCAAAGGGCGTCGTTAGACCACCTCAGGCCACTTTTGCTGAATTTAAAAAGCGCGTCTCATGCACTGTAGTTTGCACCATGCCTTTTCATTGCTAGTAAGGTCGAATCTAGCTGAATTGTATTCCTTTGTCAAAAAAAAACATTTTCCATCAATATTAATATAAAATACATCTACAACGTTTATCTTGTTAAAACATGGAACTGATATTTTACTGGGGCGCAGAGAAGATCAGTATTACTGGACAGGCCCTAGTGAATGGGGTCTAACGTGGTCCATGTCAGCAACCTCACATCGATAATCTATCGCTGCATCGGCTAAGAGCACAGTGTGCGGGCGTTCATGCTGTCACGAACTTCACAAGAAACCGAGGTGTGTGTGTGTGTGTATTTGTTTGTATCAACATACTTATGTTTGTATGTATGGGCTTTTTGTTTATTTGTATCATATGGCATAATTAGAAGAATATGTTTGACTCATAAATTAATCATAAATGCATATTCTAAAAAGTTATTTATA
>JAODKL010000044.1:5232850-5256914 GCA_026780765.1 Petrocephalus schoutedeni
ATTTATCATATATTAAAAAATCTGAATGCTGGGGACTATCTTTCTTGATAATGCCCTCACAAAACAAGTTTGACCACCTTCAGAAATATTGCTGTGTCTTTTCCACTGGTAGTTCCCATTGAAGCTCGCAAGATTTTTATATCTGATTTTACTGGTGGATGCTAAACTCGCCAGTAAAACCACGTCACGCTGTGCCGCATTGCCGTTTCAATTCCTCGGACTGTCCCCCTTCTGAGTTATGAGGTTGATTCATTAGCCACTGCTCCCCCTACGGGCCGGAAGGCTTGGAAGTGAAGGTGCACAAAAACAGATTGTCTGGGAATTGCTGTGTAATGCCAATAAACTATATGAATCTGCTGTGGTATATATAAAATGAACAGTATTTCAAAAAAATGCATACATAGTTTTTCTTCGCCATTAACTGAATGAGCAATGCTGTGAAATCAATATTTTTTAACAATTTGGCTGGGTATGATAAATATGGTTCAAATTTCCTGCATTCAATAGGCGTGAACTTAGATAATATAGATATAGAGGTATAGCCTCAGTGGCTACACTGTGTAAATGTCAGTGAACTCATGAAGGCAGAAATGATTAATAATCTCGCCTCAGGCTTTTTCTTCGACACGGCCACTCGGACTCCCGTTCCGCTCGTTTTCCGACTTCCGCTCGTTCTCCTGGTGCTTTTCCGAAAGTGGGCGGAGCCCATCGCTTCCAGAACTCCAGCGTCTTCTTTTGTCCATTCTTCATGTTTACCTAAGTGTAGCACGTCGTTTTCTGCCGCGAAAATAACCTTTTACCCAGATTTCGCGGGTCAGTGTGAAATGACGCTACATTAAAGGACACCGAAAACATCGCGTGTAACGCTCGCTGACATGCTGTTAACAGCCGCTGCAGCCGTACAGGCTGGTGACGGATAGACGCGAAATACTCTAGCTAAATGCAATCCTTCGCAAAAGTAGAACACTTCTAAGACAAGATGCACGAATATTGCACTGTAGTGCCATGTCTAAGATCCCAATAAAAAATTCTGGTGCATATAGCAGCAGGGAACGTAAAGTACAGGCAAAAAGACATATGGTGCAGAGAAATTGCAAAGACGATACACACAGTGAAGACGAACTTGAAAGAAAGTACACAGTACATAAACTGAACCCCCTAAAACAAGAACATTAAGGAAATGACTAAATATAAAAATGCATGTATAGCAGTGCAGTTGTGTGTGCAAACAGGTATTATTAACATGTTTCTCTTTTTTCGAGAAATATAATGATCAACTAGAGAGTGAAGATTCAAGTTTACCTTAATGATATATTTTTAAAATGTTTTAATTTGCTTTGAATACTTAATACTTGATTTTTATTATGAAATCGTGATTGATGTAAAATGATGCTTGTTGTGAAGGAATGTCAATATCCTTAAGTAAAATGTTTATTATTAGCCAATGTCTTTCACTTGTTTCCTTAATGTTTGGAAGTCTTCAGTTTGTTGAGCCCCGTGTCTTATTATTTTAATCTTTGAATTCCCATCTGTAAAAATCATGTGGAGCGGAGGGTGGTTTTGTGGCCCATTGTGTGAGCAGAAATTTGCAGATCCAAATCCCGTGGTCAGCAGAGTGATTTTACAGTTGGCCCCCTGAGCCAGGCCCTTAACCCCCAGTCACTCCGGTGATTGGCTGGTCCTTCATTCTCTTTTCTTAAATAAAAACATCTGGCAAATAAAGTGGGGAAGCTGTGCATGGTGTTGAGCTTTAGTGCCACGGGGCTCCGCAGTGCAGCCTGGGATGTCGGTGGGGTTTCCCTGGTCAGGTGCCAGCGAAGGGCTCCTCAAAGGGCCACTTTGGCTGTGAGATTGAGCATAACAACACCCCCCCCCCCCCCCCCGCCCCCGGAATGCTCGGGGGTCGAGCATCTGAAAGGCGGTTGCAGGTGCCTGGAAGCGGGAGACGCAGCTGGAGTGCATGTCGCTGCGGTGCAAGCGAGCGCTTCCTGTCACACGGCGCCGGCTCGGGACCACTTCCTCCCCGAGCGGGCAGCCGGGCGCCTCGCGAAATGCACGAGAACACCGATGCTGAAATCTCAGCTGGTATCACGCGGCGTTACCGCGGCTTCAGACGATTCTGACGCGCTGCGCTGTAGCATGGGCTGGGGACACGCGAATGTCACGGCCCTGCTTTTGTTTAAAGCGAATCGACGTCACGTGGCGGTTACGTCATCGGCTACTCAAATCGCTCTCGAACGTGACTGATGTCAGGCCGTGCCCTTCGATTCGGGCCTCTGATTAAAGACTGATACGGTTTCCGGACAGTAGTGAGGGAAATCCATACCGCTGACAGTCACTAATGAAGTGTGGCGGACTATGTGGTCATAAGCATGGGTGCGCATAACTGGTACACAAGTGCTTATTTCATGTGGCTAATTTGTACGTCTTAAAAAAAAGGTTAAAATGCACAGTGATTTCTTGTCATAACAGTGCAAATGCACATAAAACAAAAATACCCCCAAAACAGGTGCACAATAATTTTTATTGTATCTTTTTCAGGTTATGGACACACTGTCCAAACTGTCACATTCAGCAATTGCTCAGCAGACAGGAATCAGGTATGCTTTTTGTGTGTGGCCTTCAGGGAGCTTTCTCCTGGAAACATCATAGTCAAGACAATTTTGCTCCAGGGACTGTTTCACCCTGTTTACTGTACTGTTTGGGATTTTGAACAACAGTGTCTAATAAATTAATGTAAAAGTTCCGTTTGTCACTGGATTGTGATCCCCAACAGGTCATTCCCAACAGAGGAGAGTTTAGAAGATGAGGACGAATACAGTCACCTGGGAGATATGATGGAGTAGGTACACTGTGGTCCCCTTCGAGGTGTAAGAGCTGTCACTCAGCGACGTGGAACAGTAGGCTTGTCAATTTTTGCCACACTTATCTGACCTGCGTCGTCCAGTAGACGTAAAAGGATGTCGGATTTTCCATTCAGTCTAGCGGGAGTGGTTTGATTGTGATACATTTACACCCACGGTGTCATGCCACTCGACTGAGGAGCACGCCTGCCTGTGCCTTTAACTTAGGTCATGAGTAAGAATTGAATTAAGCCGTACCAGCTGTGGTAGCAAGGCCCAGATGTGGATTACTCATATTGGGCTGACTCATGGTCATCGGGTCAGCAGGGGGTAGTGTCTGCCAGCTCAGGCACGCCAGCGGGCCTCAGCTGCTGGGTGCAGTTGAGGTGAGAAGTGATGGACCCTTTATTTGCCATTTGCACAGCGGGTACATTGGGATTCTCTCCGCCTGCCCTGTTTTGCTCTCTGTAGCTTGGGGGTCACAGCAAAGGGTCGGCCCCAGAGCCCACAGACATGCAGCTGTTCTGCTGAGGCAGGGGCTTGAACCAGCGAACTTCTGATCACAGGCGCGGAGATTTAGGATGCCAAGCCAGTGACCAGCCCCAGTCAGAAACGCAGTGTCTGTTGCGCATTCATTTCTATGGGAAAAACCCCAATCCCAATCACAACACCCTTAACCCCAACCCAGCCTTAACCGTAACCATAGGTAACCAACCCAAATACAAGACTTTTGTCATTCTTACGTTTTTGATAGAATTCCAATATTTTTATAAAATTGAGGTTATCCAAATAGGGACCTGAAAAAATGTCCCCAAAAGTAAGGAAGTTTCAGGTGACTCTCCATTCAATTCTATGGGATAAACCATAATTCCAAAAATGATAGCATTAACTGAGGGCCATTATAATCACTTCTTTATCATCCTGAGCAGGACAGGACACAAAAAAATCGATAGGGGGAAAGTCATTATCAGAGTCATTCTCGTTAGAACACGCAAGCAGGAAAACATATCCCAATCCCTCAAGTCAATCCCAGGTAAATAATACATCAACATGCCTTACTGAAAGCAGTCGATGACCTTACATTAATATATGTGGTTATTTAGCCTGTGTGTGATGAAAAAACGTGGCTTGGACAGTTAGGACTGTGTAATCAGAAGGTTGTTGGTTCAATTCCCGTGGTCAGCTGAGTGATTTCACTATTGAGCTGTTGAGGCCAGTTGTTTCAGGGCCTGGCTGGCCCTCCTTTTTCTAATGTATATCACTTTAGAGAAGGGATCTACTAAAGAAAAATGTGAAGCGGTCACCCTGGTAAGGCAGCCTGCCGTGAATACGAGATGGCAGTGACTAATGAACCAGAAGACAGATTGTTGACGGCGATGCCGCTCTTGTGTGCCAGCGAGAACGGCGTGGAGGACGAGGAGGAGCTATACGACTGCGTGTACAGCGAGGACGAAGCGGGCGAGGTCTACGAGGACCTGATGAAAGCGGAGGCGGCACCCCCTACTGTACGTAGACGGTAGCGATTTCACTTTTCAAAGTCATACTTTCCAGGCGCGAATCTACCCACTTTTTAAAATTCTACTAGGCATAAAAACGGGGAGCTGGATGTGAGGTGTGTGGGCGGGAGATCGTCATCTTAAGGTGTTCCGTAGGCTGCCCTCGCTGTTTGATGTTCACCTCCCATGATCCTCAGAGAGTGTCCGTTGTTCGCGCCCAGGTGACCTAGATTGTGTTTTCTTTTTTCGCTTGGCAAACTGCAGAAACAAGCCGAGACTGACATTAGAGGCTGCTGTCTAATTGAAATCAAGCAGACGGAAGAAAAATACACCGAAACCTTGGAGTCCATCGAAAAAGTAAGAATGTCCCCATTTTTGACCCTTTTTGTAGAAAAGCCATGTCAGTGTTTGCAAAGGCCCCTCAAACTCAGGGCAGTATGTATATCTCAGTGGGTTAGAAATCGGTGAGTATGTCCAGAAGGTCTTTGATTCATGTGGCTGGCAGAGTAATCTTAGCACTGTTGAGTCCTTGACAAGGTTTTTAACCCCGATGTGCCAGGTTGACCCCGTGCTCTGTCCTTAAGCTTTTCTCTAACCTATGTATATATATTTACAATTGATGCAGTGCATCCAGTGAAAACTGCCCAGTTTGCCTCCAGGGATCAGTAAAGGACCTGTGTCCTGTGTCATTTCACTCCGGTGATTTTCGGCGTGTTTGACGTGTTCACGCCCTTTTCCTCTCTGCAGTACTTCATGATCCCGCTTAAGAAGTTTGTAACGGCAGTGGAGATCGAGAAAGTGTTCGTCAACATTCCGGTAAGTAAAACCCTAAACCCTACAGTGTCTCCCTTTGCCGAGTGAGTGAAACTTCAAGGAATCTCTGTCTCTGAAAACGCTATAGTGATGCTTCTTCAAGCCACTTCCCAGGCCCTTCCTAGCCCAGGTGTCCTCAGCCGATAATAAGGAGACTCACATGTGGCATGCGAGTGAAAGTGTCCCTCTCCAGACGAGACTTGTCAGAAAGCCCCCTTACTGAAGGTCCTGACATGACAGATCTTTTTTTTTTTGGTCACAAAGGACCTAGTCAAGGTACATAAGAACCTTATGGTGGACATCGTAGACTCCATCCTCAACCAGAATGCCCAGAACCTTTACAAAATCTTCATCGGCTACAAAGAGAGGTACACGACACATCTTGGAATTAAATTTTTTATTTTTTTTTACTTTGAGCTTTAATTGTTAATTCACTGTTTAAATCTCTCCCTATAGACTCGTCGTTTACGGTGTGTACTGCAGTCAAGTAGAGACGGCCATCGCCGTTCTGGATTCTATCTGTAAGGAGAAGGAGGACGTAAGACTGAAGCTGGAGGTAGGAACCTGTGACCGTGTTTCTTACATCTGCCTCGTGTGTCGTATGCATTGTGTGACAGACATTATCTGTCAGGGCCGCGTGTCGAGATGCTGAAAGTGTGCCAACATCGCCCTCTAGTGTTTACTTTTGTCATTGCTGTTTAGAGACACTTGGCTCATTTGGCTCAGCTGCTTTAATGTGCGATGGATAATATGAGCTTAGCTTGCACTCTTAAACTCAAGGACATATGCTCAGGATGAATGCTGTGCTTAGCTTGGGGCTTGGTATTTTTAAACTCCCCTGTGGGTATACAACCTGCTATAAACTGCAAAACTAGCATTTTCTTAAATGCATTTGTTACTTTTTGGACTGTATACGGCCCCCAGAAAGCTAAAGCTAGCCTCTGGGCAGTCATTCATTTCACCAGCAGTTTTTCACGCCTCAGCTCTGAGTGTCTTTGACGGGATTTGTCGTAGGAATGTTCCAAGAGGGCGAACAATGGGAAGTTTACACTACGAGACCTCCTCGTCGTTCCCATGCAGAGAGTGCTGAAGTACCATCTGCTCTTACAGGTGAGTGACACATGCACGGGTGCCCTAAAGGGGGCGCAGTTGAGGCCCTAAAAACATTGTCAACATAATTAGATTGATCCGGGGCTCAATGCGATATGTGTTCATGGGGCCCAAATTTTGTGGCGGTATCCCCGGACTCAGGATTGGGTGTTGCTGGAGCTTTAGTGCCATGAAAGATTTCCTGGATGCTTCAGCCTGTCTCAGGAAGTGTACACACACACACACACACACACACACATATCCAGTGGCAAATTGATTGATTGATTGACTTTATTAATTCCACAATGGGGAAATTCCTTAGAAACAGCAGCAGTATTAAAAAAAAAAAAAATTATCAGGATCCATAGATCAGCAAGAATGACAATATAAAAACAATATAGACAATTTAAACAATAGAAAAACAAAAATTTATATTTACTTCAATTATCTTATTTTATCCAAAGTGACTTCAAATAGAGGGATGGGTTACAATTTATGGGTGCTCCTGGGGAAGTACAAGAGCCGTCTTCAGAGTAGAGTACGGACACCCATGCAAATACAGTGAGAAGATACAGGTTCTAATGGCAGAATCTGAGAATAATGATGATGATTATACTTTTATTGATTGGCGTTGGGAAGTTCTCCTCCCTCCTTCTCCACGTTGCTCACCATGATGCAGATACATATGTACATGAGAGCAAGCTTGGCAGAGAAGGGCGGCCGCCTACAGCAGCACCCATGGAGCCAGGGGGTACAGGCCTTGCTGAAGGGGCCAAGAATCTGGGCAACACCAGCAACATTGTAATGCAAAACGTGTACCTCTCTCATCCTTGCAAGGTGCAGATAGATTTTTCAATGAGAAATACTTCCACTGGGGGGCAGTAAAGTCCATGTTTTTTTTTGCATTCACTGCGGCTTTGCAGATGAAAATGTCATTTGAACGGCTTGTGTTGCTACCTGGTTGCCGGGGTCACGTGACCGACTTCACAGACTGTGATCTCACTATGTGTCCCCATCCGCGCAACGTCATTCACTGGCTGGAATTTGTCGCGGTACTGGGCGTAGCGTCTGGACGCCGCTGCCGAAGTTCATGGGGGTGTTCCTGGCCCACATGTCCATGTGGAACCACTGGCAGGGTGGGAGACGCCTGCTCTGTGCATTTCCTGCAGACCTACACGTCTGTTTGTGTGTGTGTGTGTCACGGCAGACAGGCAGCCATGAGCAGCATCTCCACATGTCACCCTCTGTGTGGGGGGGCGGGGTGGGGGGTCGGGGCAGTGAGCAGCACCTGGCAAGCTCAGTCTGTCAGGGCTGATAACTGCACCCAGAAGTCCCCCCCCCCCAATCAGTGTAAGCCGACTCCTGGGGGGGGGCTTGCTTTCTCGTGCAGGGTAACCGGCTGCTACCCGAGGCCTGGGGACAGATAGTGCCTGTGTGTGTCAACAGGGGGAATCACTTTTGATGCAAATATCAGGTGCAGAAAGTCAAAATTCAGACCAAGATTTTGTTCCACAGAGGTGGTTTAAACAAAATGATGGTATGGTTTTTTACTTTCTGGAACTGAAATTTACACCTCTGTATACACACACACACACACACACATATATATATATATATATATATATACAATATACATATAAATAAACAGTATCATTGCATATCTGTGTGTGTCCACGTTTGCCGGATGTGACTTCTCGTTATAGATGAAATGTGCCTGTTCTCCTCTGCCTACTGATAGGGTTACGGGTTCAAACGTGTAAAACTGCCCGGCTGGAATACGGTAGATGACGGGGTGAACATACATGGTCTTCCTCCTCCTCGCAGTAGCGACCTGCACATGAATGCTAGCTGGAACGCTTCCTGGATATTCTCCCTTTCATTGAGTTGACATACAGGGCCAGTTTCCAGCTGTGTGGTTTTACCGCCATTCGATCCCGCGCTGAACCCTGTAATTACCCGTCTTTGTTAATTTGTCCCGCTCGCTTAGTTTGATTTTATAAATGCCGTCTGGTAAAGGGGAGAAAGTGGATGGGGGAGGGGGGGGGGTCACAAATATAAGCACACCCAGTAATTAAAGCAGATTTCGCACTCGCGGATTTGCATCGGCGTGAAGCCGCATGCCAGGTGCCCCCTCCCTGCTTTTACTATGACAGACATCACTGATGCGTTAGCCGCTAATTAGCCGCCACATACAGAGCACGCAGAATGTGGGACGCGACCACGGGGCCCCACCGCGGGGCCCGCCTCACCCCGCTGCTCTGATCAAACAGGAGCTGGTGAAGCACACTGCTGACGCGACCAGCAAGAACAATCTGCGGATGGCCCTCGACGCCATGAAGGTAAGCGACGTAGTCGCTGTCGTAGCCACCGTCGCGTCTGCTACATTTGATTACCGCCCAGCGGGATTGTGCTCTTATCGGGACGGCGAGGATCCCACCTGAATGGAAAAATTAAAAAAGAGTGGAAAAACGATTTTGTCCGCTGGTGGCGTTCCTGCTCTCCTCGCCGTGGCAGTGCGCTTCCTCCCCTTAGTGAGGGTGACCAGATAATCCATGTCAGGGAGGGACACTTTGAGCTACTTCAGGTTTTACTGGTTTTACATTAAACCTGAAAGCATCCTGTGCTTGGCTAAGTGGTGCAATTTCTCTTGCGCTTTGACTGGTCTGTTTCATTGATTGAAAAACTCCAGTTGAAAGAATCCAGCTGTTTCGCATTAAAATTAGTATATGATTAGTGTATGATTTATAAAATGAGTGTATGATTATAGGAGACTGACCAATCAGCGCACAGCAAAAACTCAAATGCTTCAGTGAAATCCAGGTCCTTTAAATCCCAAGTGTCCTCCCTGACATGGATTGCCTGGTCACCCTACCTTAGCATTCCTGCATTTGGGTGTAACCAAATGGTGTAGCTATAATACTACTCCCTCCACCCAATTTTCCATATAATTTCACATATTTGAGAGCTCCTGAATTTGCCAGGGCATCCATGCGCCTACTGTACCCCTACAAATCCTGTTCAGTGTGACAAGGCCAAACAAGCCACGTAACTAACCAATTAGCCAAGTCACTGGATGGCACCGAGGGCCTTGCCATGTGCGATTATCTTAGTTGTAAGTCTTTTCAAAAAATCACAGAGAAGATGTGATGTTGATGCTGAGTGGTGCTAAGCAGAGCCTTAAACTTTCGTAATTGAAGCAAATCAGTTGGAGAGGAAACAGGGAATTATGCAGATGAGTATGATGACTCAATTTGGCATGATTATCCACTTAACTTTGATTGGGGGGTGTCAGGCTAATGCAGTTAGCTTCTGCTCAGGGCCCGAGCACTAAGAGGATAATAATCGTGCCCTTCTGAGTGCTGATTGGCTCATCTTTGCTGAGAGGAACAAGTGCCACTTGTACCAGTCATCTCCATCACTAAAGGGAATTAGGAAGGTGTCACCCAGTGATCATGCTATCTCAGTCCCGCACAGACATGCTTAAATGTGTCCAAGATGTACACTTAATGTAGTTTGTATTATCCTATGATTTGTAAATGTGAAATCTTTGACATCCATCATTTGCGATGATTTTTCTTCAAAATATAGTACATTTCCCACCCACATTTTATTGGAACATATTGGACCCCGGGCTGGTCGACAGGAAACTAAAACGAGGCGACGCTGTAAACACTTGCATTAATATTTTTAGAAGACGCTTTTTGTCCAAAGTGACGTACAAGTGAGGCAAATAGCACATTTCAAACATGCATGGTGTCAAAGAGTCAGCTAGACAGGAGTGCAGCTAGGTTGAGCTTCCAATGAACAATTAGGTATGAGTGTAAGCAGTACTGGCACGGGAGCTAGAGAACAATTTCTAACAAAGCAAGAACCTATTAAGACTATTCAGGAACCAGAAGTGGAACATTAAGTACATTCAGGGACCGTAAAGAGGCATCAGGCTAGTAGAAACACAGAACACAGGAAAACTGGGTCGTGCTCCCAAATGGGACAGACACAGAATGATGACCCCGTCTCATTTCCCTGGGGGCAGGACCTAGCACAGTATGTCAACGAGGTGAAAAGGGACAATGAGACCCTGAGAGAGATCGACCAGTATCAGAACTCCATAGAGAACCTGGTAAGTGTCCCAATTTGTCTGTATGCAGGTGCTGTAATGTTTATGCAGAAGAACCTCTGCAATATTCCAGCGGGGCATCAGATTAAATACTCACCATGCATTATTTTTTTTCATTGTTGCGTTTCATAGTAACGAGTATTTCAGATTTTTATTGGGTCTTTATTTTTAACTTTTTGCAAGTTGCGGACCCTTACCTTTGGGCCCTCCATACCAACAAAACAAATTCTGCGTTTCAGGAACATATTTTAGTTCATATTTTAAAAGAAGGCAATTAGAAGATAATTCCCTCTTTCGAGGCGGGTCACCTGTTAAGCAAGAGGACAAAATGATTGGGCAGTAGGAATTACCAAAACAATGATTCCATTTGGGCCATGGTCTCTTTAAGAACAGAAAAACAAAAACAAAACTAACACACAGCAAACCCAAACACAACATGTCCCATTAAGGAGCGGTATTTCGTGTTTCCTTATGGTCTCCCAGGTGACCCTGTTAAATCTTAAGGAAGCAATTAGACCAAGTGGGGCCAGGTGGATTTTCTTGATCTGAGTTAGCTGTAGGCACAGAGGTACTGATCAATTACAATCGAGACAACCTATGGGCCAGCTTACAAGGCATAAACAGAAATAACTATACAGTAAAAGTAATTACGCAAAAACCAAAAGGGAGGGAAAAAAATGCGTAAACAAGCAGGAGAACCAATGAGCATATGTGTAGCGTTATGTTACATTATCACGTAATTATTTTGGCACAGAATCAACCCCTGAGGAATTACGGCCGACCAAAAGGTGACGGCGAGGTGCGGGTGGCCACGGTTGACAAACGCGCAAAGCAAGACAGGTGACATTGTATTGCAGTGCGCCAGTAACATGCATTACCCTCATCGCACACACAGAGCAAAACTGTGCAAAAATCTCTGCCAAGCCCTGTGGGGGCGGGGCCGGTGGGGGATGGGAGGAGTTATCTTACCCACTTTTTGTCTCCCCAGGCATATCTTTCTATTCGACGTTGCAGTGATCGTCTGCAAAAGGCGGGGCGACAACTATGAAATGAAGGAGGTGATTGACCTCAACCACTTCAAAATTACCAACAACCCAACGACAGACAAGGAGAACAGAAAGGTCTGTGACTGGCTGAAGGGCGCCCTCTACAGGCTGCTCCTCCCTCACACCCTCACGTTAATTAAAAGTTATCAGTGGTGTGGGAGATTTTATTGCACTTCTATTCCAAAAACAATAATATAAGTTCAAATAATAATTTGTCTAACACTACAAACAGAAAAGATTCACAAAACTTTTACCTAACCAACATTTTTCTTCTCACATATCACTCTTTTATAGTGATGTACATATTGCGTTCACATCCATAAACAATAGCATATAATAATACAACTTACCTTATTAGTTAAATGGAGCAATATATATATTCTCCATACATTATATAAAATTCATAAATATAACAAAAACCCCTACAACAAAAATTTGACATTTTATTTTGATAGCTGCCACAAAGTTCAACGTAAAAAAAACAATGACTCTAAAATCCTGCATCTAAAGATTAGGTTATATAATTCAGCATGTTTAGAAGTTGTAGCTTGGGTAATTTGGTGGTAATTAATTCTTGCAAATACAATAATGGCCTTTACGAAACGCTGAAGAACGTTTTTCTTTTCCTTTTACATGCCTCAGCTGGAGTTCGCAATCTGAGGCCAAATTTTAGATAGCAGCCTTTCCAAAAAACTCCAGATATTTTCTTCCATGCCAGCCAACACGCATCCTTGATTGACTGCTGTTCCGTAGAGGAAATTAGTTTCTTTTCGGCCTTCCCCTCCGTGCCGGAGCCTGAGGAGCAAAGGTGCCTTTGAACGACTTGTTCAGGACATACTGCTCCACGAAGTAGACCTTGGCTAATCGCACCATCTATTTGAAGTCCTGCCTCCTGCCTCCTGCCTCCTTCTCAACCTCAGCCCGACTATTGTGCCTCAGATTTTTTTCCCGTCTGCCTTTCCTGACCATCGGAGGTGGCAGATAAATGCAGCCGGGTGGTCTCCGAGCCTGAAAGAAATGCCTAGACCCATCGATAAACATTCTCGTTAGCGGAGTTTGCTGCAGTAAACGGTATACGTTAATCGCCGTCTTCGCTCAGCCCGGCGACGTGTGGGGATGAGATTAGGATCATATTCCCTCTGCGTTCCCGTTTGTAAGTCCAAACACGTCCCGGCATTAGGGGCTGAATTAGTCAAAGACTGGGAAGCCGTTCAAGAGACTGGATTTAAGATGCTGGACCGGTGACCAAGAAACTACAGGTTTCCCTCATATTAAAGACCCTGCTGTTAGCAGCTCTTACAGTTTTGCCCAAAAATGTGCTGAAGTTTGCTTCACTCTCAGAAAATAGTGAAACTGAATCTCTGAAACCTATTTTTGAGGATTCTGCTGTTGGTTTTTTTTATCGTTTTAGAAAGATCTTGCTGAGGAAACAGTGACATTTATACTCAACCCTTTATATTTTTTCCTTTTACTTCTCTTTTGAGAAGAACTAGACATTTAATGTCTAAAAAATGGCTAAAGGTAGCTAAACTGGAACTGAAGAGCAAATTTCCAAAACTCATTTTCAAGAAAATTTCTGAGTTTTGGAAATTCAAGGCAAGTTCTTCATTGGATCACACACGGACTGAGTGGGTTTTGACTTCCAATGCTGTAATGTAAGATGAGGAAGCCTGACTTTAGGGCGTTCAGGTCTCATCTCAAAAATAACAAGAGGACTGTGTGAGTTCTGGAGTCCTTCAGTTTGGTGTTAGAGGTTTTCCCAACGGCCTGCTCCACTCCAGAAACCTGCCGTGTGAGGCGACCCTCTGCAACAAACTTACTTGCTCTAACAGCAACCCTTACACTTCCTCTCTCCTCACACCGCAGTGGTCGTACGGCTTCTACCTCACGCACAACCAGGGCCAGACTGGCTTTGAGTTCTTCTTCAAGACCAAGGATATGAAGAAGAAGTGGCTCGAGCAGTTTGGCATGGCCATGTGAGTAATGCCTCCCCCCCCCCCAGGCTCGTTTTTCAGGTCTGACCCGCAGGCGGGCCTGCCCACATCAGTGCCTGTTCCATTTACGCCAGTTCTTGCCTTGCGGTGGTTCAGAGAGGAGACGTTTTTCCTTACCTGGGTAAAACCTGCATTCATTTATTTCTTGCAGTTAATCGAGGAGGGCTGCAGTGTAGTAAGGCATTTTCTGGTGTTAATTAAATAACGATTATTTAGTAATTAAGTAATTAAATAGGCAGGGCAGTTGCTTTGCAGGCTTGCTGAACGTACTATTTTGGGGAAACTTTGGAAATTTGTGCAATTTTGTGGCTAGCCGTCCCAAATTTTGGTGTTTGGACTCATTGAGAGCCGGAAAATACAGACAAGTACGAAGCAGGGGAGGGGAGCATGGACTGGGTGATCTGCAGATGGCTCCGTCTTGATTCGGAGTCCCGCGGGGTGTTGCGGAGGAGCTGTGAAAGCCTGCTGCTTTCTCGATTCCTTTGCTGCCGTCTCTCACCTTCCCATCATGCTCGGGAACGTGACGACGGCAACGGGGCATTGCCGTCGCCGTGGATCGGCGTTCCGTGCAGGAGAGCCTATTTGTTTGGCTTTGCTTAGGGCTGGTTAGTACCAGGTGTTTGCACACTTCATTAGCTAAGGAGAAGGTGCTGCCTTCCTGTCTACCCTACATCTCCAGGTCCAACATCCGGCCGGAGGACGCCACCAGTAACGCGCATGACTTCCGGATGCACACTTTTGAGAGAGCCACGTCCTGCAGCTCCTGTCAGATGCTGCTCAGGTGGGTATTAAGGGTGGGAACTATGTGCTCTAAGTCTATGTTTCTCAACCCAGTTCTCAGTGAGAAAGACTGTTCTAAACGTTCTCGTCCAGTAGCTTCTCAGAGCTGTCTTTGTCTTAAAAGTGCTTCTGCACTAGGGAGAAGCCTGCAGGCTATTTAATTAGGTTGGTGGAAAAAAAGCTTAGGAGACACTCTCAGCTGGGATCTTCGGTGAGCGTCAGATGCCAGCGGATGCCAGCAGATGGGGGGAGGGGCAGCTCGAGTGAGGAAGTCGTAATCACATGACCGCCATGCCAACTGTGGGGCTTCTCTTCCAGGGGGATCTTCAACCAGGGATACCTGTGTGCCAAGTGTGGGGCGGGGGCCCACAAAGAATGCTTGGGGAGGCTGGCCAGCTGCGGAAAGATTGGTCCAGGTAAGCGGGAGAGAGTCCGCTCCTCACCTATTGCCCCTGACCGTACCACGGTTAGAGCCCTGGGAGCTTGACTCAGAGGGCAGTCGATAGCTGGCGTACTCGGGCGGGCGGGGTTGGTGCAATACCCAGGGTGAGGTGGGGGAGGTTATTTTAAGAATCTAATATTCTTAATTTTCGTAAATATTAATTACTTGCATGACACTAATATTAGTGATTAAATGTGAATTACATGCAAGACACGTAATGCGTGTGTCTCATGAGTTGGCAGGAGGGAAGAGTGGATTATGGGAAGGTATCGGGGAGAATATATAGACTCAGACAGAGCCAGGGAGAGGATTTGAACCCACAGCCGTGGAGGTGTGAAGCTACAGCGCCTCTGGCTATATAAATAACAGAATACATAAATAGAATGGTTCTGTGTGGCCCGGTGGGCTAGGATACAGTGCTTATGATCAGAAGGTCGCTGGTTCAGATCCCAGGATATCACTGCTGGGCCCTTGAGTGAGGCCCTTAACCCCTGGCTTTCTCAAAAATGTTTATCGCTTCGCTTAAAAGCATCTGTGCTAAATAAATAAAATGTCAGTGTTTACGGTGTCACCGACTCGGCGGTATCCCATTTCTGTGTACGTGCCATGGGTCGCTCAGAGCAGCTCTGCTCATATATCGCTGCGGCCCGCCCCGCCGTTTGGCGCGAGCCGCGCACGCTTTCCCTCCGCGGGGAGCCATCGGCCGCTGCGTGCCGCCGTAGCCGCGCGAGGTTGGCGGCTGGGCACGGTGCCAGCAGTGAGGCAGGCCCGCCACGGAAGCCAATGGGGAGGCGGAGAGGCACCGAGCAGGTCCGTCCCTGAGAGGGAAGGACGACAGAGGCGGCTCTGATCCCGCCAGACGCGCTGCTTTCTGCTGGCTGCACCTCAGCTCTTCTGACACATGCCTGTTATTCAACCCATTTCAGATCCCAGATCCGCTAAATCCCAGGTAAGAAACACACCATTTCTCAATAATATAAGAAATACACTTCAGTTACGCTAATCGGGCAGCCCCGATTGGGGGGAGAAGGGGACAGAACTCCGGTCCTTAGTAACAAATAACAACATGCGTTGTTTAATGGAAATCTGAGCCAATGACATTGTTGCTTTCTGACTCCCTTTAAAAGTTTTCCAGTTGTCAGTGAGGATTATTAATGCAATTTGCAATTAATGCACATATTCAGTTTGTCTCAAAGAGTAATATATTTATTTTAACTTTAACTTGTCAGAAGACTTTCAGGAAATGTTGTGCTGAAGACAACGTTATTAATTTCTTCTCTATTTTGTGATGCATGTAACTTCAGGCCAGCGTACGTATCTATGTTAGCAAACAAATATATCCTTTAATGATCTGTAATGCGTTTCTATCAAAGCTGCAGTCCTGAGGATATAAAATCATCTGCATGTGAAGAACAGGGATTTAACTGCTTGACAAATGAAGGGCGATCCATTAGCTGCAATTCTGCAGTGAGTAAGTGATATTTGTCTTTTTTTAATCCCGCAGAGGGGGGCCGGTCGACGATCCGGGGACCCGGGTAAGCACCCGCAAAATGTGATCCTGCATCGACAGACTTATTAAGGGCTATTTATTTATTAGCTTGTTTAAATTGTTTCCCCTTTCCAACCCCTTAAAATAGAAAACCATAAACAGCCGCAGGGGGCTTAAATTACATCCCCCCCCCCCCCCCCCCCCCCCCCATTGGGGCACAACTGACGGTCCCCTGGCACTCCGAGCTGTCCTTGGGGGGGGGGGGGGGCTGGCTGCAGTGGCTCACTGCGAATTACACTGGAGGAGGCCAGCCATTCAGTTTAGCCCCTCCCACTCATAAAAAAAAATAAAATAAAAAAATAAGAGTGACTGGCTGCAACGTTTGGATGCAGAACGCCATAAGCTGTTCTCAGCAAGAGAAGGAGGTACTTTACAGATGATCCCTACATGCAGAACCTGTTCAGCAGCTGTCGCCTTTTCTAGCCTCTCTGAGATGCCATCTTAAAGAATCCCCAATCCAAGATTTGCATCGGATACGTCAGCATCGTCGCCCCCTAGCGGCTCTCTGCTGCATGTCCCTTTATGAGCTAATGATATCGAGGGGTTTCATGCGCCGTGACTCTTTACGGCGCCGTTATCTCTGGAAGTCTATACACGGACGATTGATTTAAAACCCACAGTACAGCACGCCGTAATTTCCTGCAGCTTCTATAGAAGGCTTTCCTTTCTCTCGCTCTTTTTTTTTTTAATGCACGGGTTTATTTACGAGGATTCCTGCTGTCGTATTTCACTGGGGAAATCAGACGCCAGCAAGTCAAACACCTAATAGAGTGCTAACATCCTCATGTGGAATGAGATGGCCACGCCCCCCCCCCCCAATCGAGACACTCTTCTCTGTGGTGGCTGGAGTCAGCAGTTTCTGATAAAGCTCACGCAGGGACGCCTGCACACGGGCACACACCCATTACCTGCCAGGCCTGTTTCATGGTTGCCTGAGAGCGTTTTTTAATATTCCCCACAGTATTCTGAACCCCCCCAAAATGACGCTCTAAGCGATTAGCACACGTTGTGACGAGAGCTTGTCACTTTAGGGCTGACTTGCGCATTCTCACAGTCAGGAATGCAGACGGACTGGTACGGTCGGCCACGGTGATGCCCAAATTCCTCATCGCCGAGAACCAGTCTCCTTCTCCCACTGTACCGGTTCTGAGGAATGACGCCGGAGTGTTTACTACTCCTCTGAGTGTTTACCTGCCTTCTGACAATGCAGTGCAGAGTGCGTGACCGGGAAGAAAGTGCAGTGCTGTCAAGAAAAAGTCCCCCACGTTAAATGTGCGATATTGCGGAAATTCCCATAATTCTCTCTGGTTTAACTCCGCTTGCCTGCCACATCATGCAGCAGGAGCTAAAAATCCCCACTAATAACCGACAGCAAATATCACGTGTCAGGTAATCAAAGGGCACTTTTCAGGGCACGGCAGATCGGTGTGGAGAAAGTGACAGTTACAGAGGGGCATGAACTGAACTTCACCCCTGCATAAATGTCAATGAGTGTCTCATTCCCAGCTAACAGGAGGACACCCGTGTCCATTTCTAGCTAAATCAAAAATCCAACATTTCTTTATTTTTATTTATTTATAATTTACATGTTCATTTTTATTGGAAGTTTTGTAAAATGACCAGGAAAAGCAAATTCTGAAGTACTTCAGAATTCTGGACTCATGATTTGACCGGGAAACATTTTTCTGGGTCACCTACACTCATTTTTTTTTGTATTTCCTGTAATTCCCCTATTTTGTGTTTATTTGCCTGAGCTGCATACTAAAATCTTTCATAGTGACACCAGCTATTAATACCAGATGTTTCCAGAATCTTCTTGAAACCTGAAGCCCTGTTGAGGCCCATGCAGGTGCTACACATGGCCCAACAGATGGGGGTGCTAACGATAAGCTATAATGATAAGATTAGCTAGTGTTAGCTAACCCTGCATTAGCGACTAATAGTAACGCTTGTATATGTCTCACAGGTTTGCCAAAGATGCTTGTTACCCGCGATTACTATGGTGTCCCCAGTCCCTCATGTGGCCCTCCCTTAAACATCCAGATCGGCGACATTGTGGAGCTTATCTGTGCCGACATTCACAGCTCCTGGTGGCAGGTGAGAGACATTGACACTCACTACAATTTAATGCAGTGCTAAGAGAGCACTAGACCAGGATTATTCCCTGTTTTTTTCCCTTTCTTTTGGAAACAGGGAGGCTGGCCAGTGTCCACACTCCCTTTGAATAAAAATTTTATTGGGGCAAAATTTAATTGAAACTTGACATATTCTCAGTGGAAGATGCAGTTTTGGAGCGATTCCGGTCTCTCGTGATCCAATCACATCATCGTGATTTTTGGAGACGGCATCTGCGAAATAATGATGTCACTCACGTTTAATTCGATGCGTAATTTAATTTGGAGACGCGTTTAATTTAACGTAAAAAACAGCGCGGCACTCATGTCGGGCTCAGCCCGTCAGCACCAGATGACAGAATACCGGCGCTCCATATGTCAGTCCCACTGAAAGCCTGGAGACGACTCCCCCTGTCCCGCTTCCAGCAAAGTGCAATCAATCTCTCTTATTTGATTTCATCTTTTGGCTGCCGTCTGTTTACGCTAACGGGGCATTAAGTTTAATCCCTGACGTGGTCGCGGTGGTGGGTTACCAAGCAAACAATATGTCTGCAAGCGCCGGTCGAATGGTGTTAAGGTAAAAATGCCTGACATTTTCGGGTTGGAGTTTGGTTACGAGGGACTTAGTTGTACATAAGGAAGGAACATTACGAGTGCCAAGTACAAATATATGTACGATTGTTATCGAGAAAAACAGGAGAATGTGCTATTCTTCAGGCCGCTTCATGATAATGCCACATGGACTATGCGTACGTTAAGGCGTAAGAAATTTCTTGGCAGTTTTTCTATGCGAATTTCCTTGTCATAGGTACAATCAAGACCTATAAACACTCACATAACTAGCCAGGCTATCACTTATGAAAACAGGTGACATTTTTTGAATCACTGTCCTAAGAGCAGTTGTTTCCCCCCCCTCTTTTTCAAAGCAAAGACAAAGTGTGGTTTTTATGCAGCTGACATTCAAAGGACTGGTTTATTTCACTGAACTATAATTCGGTTTGGTGCACGTCCCCTCCCCCCACAATGATTTCTGTCAACCCCAACAGGAAACTATTGTGGTGCTAAGTAGTTAGACATTATTAATGAGCTTACACTAAGGCTGCTTGTTTTGATGCTCTTCAAATCCGTCGAGGTGTTGTTCATGTTTCAGTCAGATGGGGGCACAAGACTAAATGTGACGTCATTATCCTTTGTGTTTTCAGGGTAAGATACTGAGGACGGGAGAAAGTGGCTTCTTCCCAAGTAACAATGTGAAGCCATGCCCATGTGTAAGTATAATCCGGACTTTCATTTTCACTTCTGTGGACCTTACTTAGTGTATCGTTAGCAAGAAAACAAGTATTCCTCACCAGAAAGTCACCATGACAACAGTAAACAATGTCTAAGGTCTGCAGGTAGCAAACAAAACTGCTAATTCCTGAATTTATCATAAAGAATGCTGAATAAATAGGCTTAGTTTGTGTGTTGTTTTTCATTTTAATGGTGCCTGTCTCCTTTTTCATAGGTCCCAAAACCGGTTGACTACTCTGCACAGCTCTGGTAAGTTTGTTGAACAGCATCATAAAAATTTGACGGTATGGTCAACACCGTACTGAAACATTGGTTTGTGGACTGTTTAGGATACATTGTTTGCTCCATAATATATATTTGTTATTCCGATTTGAAGCAAGATCGTGAAGACCCATTTCCTAAATGTGGCAAACGGTGTCTGACACGCTGGTGCCTTGCATTGGGTAGGTTTGCAGGCGCGATGGAGAGACCCCAGGCTGAGGCAGAACTGTCCGACAGGGGAAACAGCACATACCTTGTGAGACACAGAAGCAAGGAGCATAACGAATACGCCATAAGCATCAAGTAAGTAACCGTCAATCAAGGAGGATCAAAGATTTCCCTTGCAAGTGTAGGACTACAGCTCTTTTTGACGATGGGAATGCTTATTGCCCCATGCCAGTTGTCAACTGCCCTTAAGATATTACGGTTCCTTCGGGTCCTGTCACTGTCTGATGAGATCCTGCTTCGGTTACACATGTCATGTTACCTGAGTCGACCACTGCTCACGCCCCCTGAATAGAGATGGGGCCCTTGACGGTGGAGAGCTTGGCGTCGAGACATAGACTAAGTTCTCTTCAGATGGAAAGTCTTACTCTTAACGGTGAAACTATTGTGGTGCTAAGTAGTTAGACATTATTAATGAGATTACACTAAGGCTGCTTGTTTTGATGCTCTTCAAACCCGTTGAGATGTTGTTCATGTTTCAGTCAGGTGGGGGCACTAGACTAAATGTGACGTCATTATCCTTTGTGTTTTCAGGGTAAGATACTGAGGTTACATGTGCCCAGAGGAAACTCAGACTCTCTACTTGCCTCAGAGGCAGGGAATGATGTCCTCAATCCAGAGGGTGCAAAGCCCCAGTTCTGCTTGCTGAGCTAACATGCCACCCATACCATTCAGATACAGCCCTAGCTAAAACAAATACAGTACAGTTAGTAATATACACAGGAATAGACTTTTTTTTCAGTGGCATCTGTTATGCTTAACAGTAAAGCTTATCTTTCAGTCATGCTACGGGAGTGTTAGCGGAATTACACGCTGAAGATGGTCAACATCAATTCCATCTCCCAGTAACCACGGCAACGTGCTGTAAACACACGCAGGGTGCCCCCACTCTGATCAGAGCTTCCATTGGTCATTCAAACCCCAACCTTAAGCCTAGCCCTAAGCCTAACCCTAACCCTAACCCACAGATACAACAACGACGTGAAGCACATCAAGATCTTGAACAAGGATGGATTCTTCTTCATTACGGAGAACAAGAAGCTCAAAAGCATATTAGTAAGTACGCATTTAGTGCTCAGCATTTTACCAGCTCATGCCGGTTGGGTTGGATCTGAACCCTCATTATTTGCTGCTGCTAGGAGCTCATTGAGTACTACAAGCATCACTCCCTGAAGGAAGGCTTCCGAAGTCTCGACACCACACTTCAGTTTCCATACAGGGAGCCGGAGAACAACATGAAGCTCAGAAGCCAGCGGCCCGGGAGCCACGGTGAGTGTGGCCCACTGAAGTCATCACTTCCTGCGTTCAGAATATCAGTTCAGTTCTTCCTCAGTGCTGTGCTTGCTTCTATCTCTCGTTCCTGCCTTTGTCATGTTATCGTCCCACTTATGTTAGTGCAGTGTTTCCCAGTCCAGTGCTCGGGGACCCACAAGTCAGTCCATGTTTTTGCTCCCACCGAGCTCCCTGCCAGACGATCAACATTTTTGCTTCCTCCCAGCTGCCAGGAGCTGGGAGGGAGCATAAACCTGAACTGTCTGCGGGTACCTGAGGACCGGATTGGGAAATACTGTGTTAGTGTTATCACATTCATTTTCGAAAACCAATCGATATACCCATAGCTCAACTATATTTCTGTTCAACAGTATATACTGCTCTAACATAACTTTCACGCCATGTATGGAGTAAAATGTACAATTTTTTTTACGTGCTTCTGTTTATGGCATTGTTACAATCACAAGCTAGGGATTTTATACAAATAAATAGGCAAGAGGATGTGACAGAAGGTTCTAGAAAAATTGCATGTGAGGCACTCTTTGGAGAGGAAAGGGTTAAAAGCAATAAGTGTTCCATCGCTGTAGCTCCAGTCAAATGCTCTCCGGAGCTAGTTCGAGAGTTTATGATGTCCAGGTGAGATTACACTGTAGTGCCACAGGTCACCGCGCAGGAAATGCGACGGAAATGCGACGTGCCAGCAGACCGGGGGCCCCACGTTCCCACAGGAACAGTGAAACGCTGAGCTCATTTTGAAAAAGCCGAAATTTCATTTTGCCCGTCTTAGGCAAACAAACAGGGGGGGAAGACGGTAAATGAGGTGAACCCAGGAGGAACACGGGTTCTGCGTGTTCGGCAGTGTTCCTTTCGGGTTACCCAGACGCTCCAGCTCCCCCCACCCTCACAAGCTTGTGGGCTAATCTGCGTTTGGTTGTTTTGTTCTTCTGAATTGGTCAGCTGAGAGGGAGGTGTGGATCCTCTTAAACGCTCTCAGTTTTATGTCGTCGAGGTTTATTCAGGCGTGAGAGGACACACTTCTCTAAGAAAGAGCAATACGAAAGGCAATATAACCTTGAGCTTGCCGGTCTTTCAGATATGAAGAGGTCAGACACTTTTTTTTTTACCTACACAGTGAAACGTGTATAAAGATTGTTTGTTATATTTATACCAGAAAACTTCATTCTGAAAAATGGGGAAGTAATTGAACGATTTAAGAAAGAGAAACATTCATGTTTAAAAGATTATTTTGGACTATAAAAATCTGAATAATTCTTCTAGATATATTGCTCAGATTTTTTTGACCGATATTTCTTTTGAAAAAGTGGGATCTTCTTGCTGGATAATGCAATATCACACAAACGGATGGGACAGGAGCTTATTTTGGGAGGTGTTGTGTACTTGTACGCATCTCCACTGGAACAGCAGCCTTCCTTTAGGACGTTTGCATGTTTAGCAGTAAGGAGGCACTTTGGCATTTATAAAAACCTGTTCTTCCTGTCATAGCTGAGCTAGTGCTTAGGAATAAATTTTCACTTGCTGGCGTGTGTGTGCGGTGAAAGAGCCTAGCGGATTTTCTGCTGAGAGACGTTGAAAAAAAAATGGGGAGAAAAGGAGGGCGGGTTATGAAATGGTGTTTAATCTGGGAAAAGATGGGCGAAGGCGCAGCGGAGGATGTAAAAATAAAGTCTTAATTAGAGGTCTGGCTGCCTTCCCCGTATGATGCCACTGGGGCAGTGCACGTTTCCCGTAATTGTGCTTAACAGCTGTTCAGGAGCAACAGCCATCAGTCTCTTTGTGTAGTGACACTGTACTTTGTGCAGTGCATTCTGGGATAGACACACAGAAAATCGTGCCTCATGCCCTTTGTATACCGTTAATGGATGTGGTAGGTGATTTCGGGAGGGGGCAGTGTTGTTTAAATACAGAGACTCAAAACAAGTGAAATTTAATAAATTGAAAATCAGAGTCTAAATGTTTGCTATGTCCAAAACCCTCTGGTCTTGGCCCAGTGGCACTTACATGTGATGAAGTCCAGGGCTTGTCCTAGCCAATGTGACCAATGTGACATCGTTGCTGATGTCCCCTGCCCGAGGCAAAGTGAAATTGGTTTGCACCCCTGCAGAAGTTGGCACTTATGGAATTCCCTGATCCTGATTAAGTCAATGAATTAATTACTTCACTGAGCTTTCAATAAAACGAATCACATAAGACCTGGACCTCTTACTAACTAAGTAATATAAATTGTCAAACAATAATAACAATTCATTCCTAAATAAATGAAAGCAGCATTTGGGTTAATTGCCATACAGCACTGGATCGCTGGCGGCTGCACCTATTGATAGATGTCACACATAACTCAATATTTTTCAGCAGCTGTCCGAATCGTGGTTAATTAAAAGCTGAGGGCCTGCTGTCCGCACGCCCATCCATCTGCCCGCATCGTGTTTGAAATGCAGAAGTTCCGTGTCATGTGTGGTTGTTCTTGTTGCATCAGCTACTCTGTTATCAGTTCCTGGTTGTCAGACTTCCCATTAATATTTTGTTTTTCTTCCTGATATTCTGCACCTCCCCCCCAATCCCAAGATCCTTTGCTCTGTGGGCTGTCTTTAGTTCCTCCTGCTGACTCCAGCTTTGCTCTCCCTTCATCTGCTCCTTTCTGGTCAGGTACAGGTACCGGTTTCTGTTCCTCCCCCCCCCCCCCCCCCCCCCCCCCCCCCCCCCCCCCCCCCCCCC
>JAODKL010000044.1:5257014-5274254 GCA_026780765.1 Petrocephalus schoutedeni
CCGACCGTAGCACATTCTACTGCAGGTTTGAGTCGGACAGACTCACACCCCCCACCCATCCCACTCCACCCCACCCCCTACCCCCTGCCCGTATCTCGCCGGGCCACCCTGTTTGTTTACACGCCTGTTTGCGCATGTCAAAACAATCTCCGCGCGAGGCGATCTCACGGTGCCATATGCGGTCAATAGATGAATAGGTAAAGAGGAGCAGGTCAGGCTGGGTCAAGCCGGGTCCCGTTCCCTGTCATCGGAGCGCATTCCGCTCCACCTCCCACATGGGAACCCACTGGATTTTTCCTGTGATGACAGGGCCTCTCGCCAGTCACTGCCGGCCTCCAGTCCAGCCCAGTATCAGATCCCCGTATCACTCCAAAGATCATACGACGAGCCCACACCTTGCTTTTTCCACAGTAGCTAAACTCCTGAAAGCTGTTCGTCAGAGGTTTCTGCTTTTTGCTGACATATTAGCTGACACAAAATCACACGTATATTTAATAAAAGTCACACCGTGAGTGAATCACTAAAACCAATGGCTTTTCCCAAGCAGATTCTGAAGATTAATTAAATTGCGCTCTTAGTTGATTATAAGGCTTCCAGTTCAGGGTATTCCCTGCCTTGTGCCCTCTGCTTCCTCGGATAGGCTGCGAGCAGCTATGGAAGCCGGATGGGTGAATAGATTAGTTGTTATCAGACATTACCGGATATGACTTTAGGCACCATGAAAGACTTTTGCATGGAGATTGAGTACATGATGGGTTTTGTCAGTTGTCTTTGTCTGTGTGCTGGGAGAGTAATGATCTGGAAAAGTCTCGTTAATGGATTATTCTTGTCCCAGTGCTGAGTCCCAGGGTAATGGGCATTGCCATCGCCCGATACGACTACAGCGCCAGAGACATGCGGGAACTGTCCCTGATGGAAGGCGATGTGGTGAAGATCTACAGCAAGATGGGCGCCAATGGCTGGTGGAAGGGCGAGGTCAACAGCAGGGTACGTGCCAAGGGAGGCTGAAGAGGGTCGCGCTGCCACCGTCAGCATGTCCCCGGTGTAGTGGAAGCAACACTTACCACCGACAGACCTGCATTAGGAATGAGCAAAGGGTTTCTGTCAGCCTTCTGTTGGGGGGGGGGTGCTTTTTGTGGCCCCCAGTATGCTGATCATTGTGTTTGATTTGCAGATGGGCTGGTTTCCATCCACCTACGTGGAGGAGGAGTGACCAGGCTTGATGGGACGGGAAGGAATTTGGGACAGGGCGCTGAACACAACCTCTGAGCTGAAGAGTAGCTGCGGGACAGTAAGCCCACAAGCTCCACCAATGGCTGCCTTCTGGCAGTCCGGGGCATGCTGGGAATGGTTCCATGGCTTGTTCTGCTGCGTGGCGGTCCTTAGTTCAGCATGGGTTCTTGCGGTTCCGGTGGAGCCTCAGAGCCTGTCCACTGGAGAGACTGCCTTTTCCGAATACCTTCCCTCCCGCTGTCAGTAACTTAAACCTCCCCCACAAAAGACACGACTCTGAATGTGAGGCAAAAGAGAGAGGAGGCTTAGACTGTTAAGGCTGTTTCGCAAACGAATGTGAAAGATCGACATGAATGTGCCGAGTGTTTGCGTGTGAATTTAACGACTTGAAAGCATTCACACCGAGCACAAGATGAAGTTTTCACAAGCACTGGCTGCAGAGACAATAAGTTTGTCTTGTTTATTTTACACAAACAAGTGAAAAATTAAAAGGAGAAGATTCATCCAATGCCAAAAAGCGTTAAGGACAGAGAATTTAAGCTCGTAGGAGAGCTTAAACTTTACAGTGAACTTTTCGGATGCTACTTATTAGATAAGCAAAATTAATGTTGGAGAACATGGCAGCAAAATCATCTATAATCAGTCAATTAACTAAAGGAAGAGAGAAGACAGCACTTATATTGGTCAATGGATTTTTATTGGATATTGGTTGTATACAGAAAGGTCTAAAAATTAAGCAAAAATAAAACATTAATAAACGGCCACAGTTTAATGTAATCCAAGAGGCATAATTTAAAACAATAAAAGCAACCAGAATTTCTGCATACAGCTTAAAATGCCCCTTGTCATCAGATAATGCAGGCCAGTTTTACAAACTGATCACGTGTAATAACTGACTTCCTATTGGCTTCTCATTTTGTAACACATGAACTTATAACACATGAATTTGAGGTCTCTCTTTGTCAGACTTGGCCGGCAAGCCTTTGTAGAAATATGAATATTTCTATCATTCCTATTCAGAATGATATCTTTTGATTTTTTTCCCCCCCGATAAAAACAGTCTTGATTTAATAAGACCTTTATTCTACTCACTACCTCTGTGCCCAACCTTCCCATCCACCCTGGTTATCTCACTTTTGACTGATGGCTGTGCTGGCACCCCCGACTCTGCAGGGGGGTAGTGGCTGGGGCTTCTTTGCAGGCCCCTCCCCCTGGTTCAGGTAACACCTGCCCACCCGGGAAACCGCTGGTACGGATAAACCCCCGGGAGGGAGTTTGAGAGCCGATATAAGACGAGGACTGTCAAGCCTGTGTCTCTCCTTCTGTAAACGGAGATGATTTTCTGTGGTGTGCCCCATCCGCAGTCACTCTAAAAGGCTATTTTGCTATTCGTCTCGACCTGTTTCCCGGATTGGCGCAGGGTGTCAGGGATGTGGGTGGCTGTAACGCTTAGCGAGCTGTTGACACAGAACGAGAGAGGCGCTGCACTGACATACTGGTACGGCCGCGGTGCTGTTCTCCGACGTCGCTGTTTGCTGTGCACAGTGCCTGGAGCGCAAAAATAATTGGGGCTTTCTGTTCGAGAGGAATCCCATTTGAGGTCATAGCCAGTCTCACCTTCATCCCGTAAAGAGCAGGATAACTTCGCAAAATGCTCGTTCTAGATGGTTAAACGAAGCCACGTGGATTAAATGTACTAGGTTTTAAAAAAGCACCAAAAAAATGAGTCATTGTTTACAAAGAAATATGCATTTAATGTTGTTGTTACTCTTTTAACGTGTTCTTGTAGAGAGAGTCAGTTTTGTTTCTTCGAACTGCTGTTTTTTTTGATGACTTTGTACCACTGATGCAAGAATTTTACTTGTACTGTCACTCATGTGATTAATCCAAAAATTGTACAGGACTCCAACTGCTGAATTTACTGAGAACTACATATTGGACATGAATGAGGTCCTGAGGCACTTTGAAGCACATGTGACGATACCTGTTTTACTTTGTAATTTGAGTTTTTACAGTATGCATAATCTGACTGATGTTCATACCATGTACAGATTCCTGTTTGTTCGTTTTTCTTTTTTTACTTTGAATAAACATTTTGATGAAGTATTAATGGCATGAGAGGTTGATTTTGAGTTTCATCTATGAAGAACTAAGCCCAGGACAGCATGAGGCAGGTCACCTGACAGGGCTGGTGTGGGCGTGGCCTCCTGCCAAGTCATGGAGAAAACTCACCAGTAACAAAGAAGTATTTGGGCCCTGCATTACGAATTTGTATATACACCGCTTTATAAGACAGGAGTGTATGGAGGATGGAAGGATGGATGGATGGATAAAGAGATAAATATACAATTGGCTAAATATAAAGTTAGCTATTGGTCTTTGGAGATGAATCATTGAATCATTAAGAGTCTTCAGAATTTATCTGATTTGTGATTCAAATGATGAGTCAGTGCTTATGCACAGTTTAAACAGACTGGCATTAATGCACTTTGGAAAACAGTTTGGAAATTTTGCTGTTTCTTCTTGGAACACAACCCAGCTCAATCCAGCTGGATGCAAGACTTAGAGTTTAGTTTGTAAATCTTCTAAATTATCATGAATGCCAGCAGTTATGTTTTTAATCATCTTGAAATACAAAATATTGTGCTTCTCACCGGTTCTAGTGCCAGTGGTTCTAGTTTCTCGTTTAGATGACAAGGTGGGCACCTTCCACTGTGACTGAAGTCGCAGTTCAGCTCGGTGGCCACTAGATGCCAGTAGGAAAGTTTGAGCTGCACCTTGGCGCCAGTTGCTTCTCCTGCCAGCGGATCTTGGTGGGCGTCGTGCCCAACTTACTCAAAGAAGAGCAGAATTAAGTTACACAGCCTCAAAAATGATCTTGGCTGGTAATGTTTTAATGCCTTTGGTTGATGCCCATCTGGTGGGTGCCTCAGAATAATAAATATTTCAGTCCACTCTATAAAGACATAGAGACAGATTGTAAAATCCTCCGTTGGAGGAAGTCGCCAAAAGGCACCATGTCAGCGTCAGATAGTTAGACTTTGTTAGCACCTCCAATTAGAGGTGTCTTTCTCTTTTTTTTTTGATAATTATCCCCAGTGGGTAATCTCATTTTTTTTTCAATCCCCCTCTTTTTCTCCTTACAGGTCACCAGTCAGTCTGTGAGTATCCTAAGCAGCATTTTTTGGTTTTGGCTCTCAAAAGACGGCACCGTCATCGAGGAGAGATTAGCCGTAGATCTTGGCTCGCGAGCGTTCCCAGATGTAACACTCTGGATTTCTCAGCATCTCTCTCCAGTAATCCATTCGCACCCCTCCCCAGGGAGAGGGGGGTGCATAAAACCCTGTGGAGTTTTATCTAATGCTGTAGAAAAGGGAGCAGAAAAGCTCCTCCCCTCCCCCACCTCACTAAGTGATGTCATTTCTCCCCACCCACAATTTTTTTTGGGTGATTTAGGAGCAGTTGGATTCTCATATTACTCATTCTCATATAAGACCAGACAGGTGATGCCCATGTACTGGTAGTATTCAGTACCATTTCCACAATTTTTAACAAGCAATTAGGCACTTGCAGATTAAAGCTGTAATTATGTACAAATCCACAGAGGACCCGAAGGAATTTCGTGGTCCTGTGTGATGCTGGAAAAAGGGGTTATCAATAAGCCAGAAATGTTTGTGTGCTTAACTTGGAGCATTAGCATGGAAAGAGGGCCACAGAGGTCTCCCATGTAGCTGCACAAGCCCACTGCTTCTCCGCTAATCCACACTTTGTGCCACAATTACGCAGATGGGCCACAAGATTCTTTTCACGAGGTGGTGACTAGAGTTTCGACACAGTAATAAGCCATACCAGATTTAGCAAAACAATCAGTGGGTTATCTAATCACTACTCGTAAACGACCGAGATGAGTCTCTTTTTAATCTTGTGCATTGATTTGACTTACCCGCTGGTATATGGAGCCATGCTGTATATCTGTGTCGTGTGAATTGGGAGCCAGGAAAGCTGATTTTTCCACTGAAGATGATGGAGGTTGTTGCTAATCTGTAGCTACAGCAGCTGGTTTCTGCTGCGCCTGTTTTTTTTTTGTCGAGCCGTGAGTCGGTCCCTGTTCACATACAGTATAACAGGTAAATACCTGGGAAGCTTCTGGAAGGCTTTCGCCTTAGGCATCGGACTCCAGAGCTAACACTGTTAATCCCCAGTGGCCTCAGAGCCCTGAGTATAGCGGGGGGATTTTATCGGAGAAAACTGAAGTTACAGTAGTGGCGCTGAAGCCAGGTGCTAAGGGTTATGTGGCTTTTATCGGACCGATGGCTAATGCTAAAAGTATCGCGGGGCCTCCCTCTCCAAAACAGCTAATTGCCTCAGGAGTGGCTGCCAGCTCCCTCCTGCAGGCCCCTTTAATAGACAACCACCGGCAGTCACGGCTCAGGACCCGTCGACCTTGCTGACCCTTGGGGCGCCTGACTGTAAATCAGGAATCCGCCGGTTCCGCCAGAGATCCCAAACAGGGCCTGCTTATCTCCCTGCCTGTTTTCATCACTCTGCTGGGTGGATTAGGTAATTGCAAAACTGCTAATGAATAAGCCATCGCACGCCGCATGATATTCGCTCCTAATTTTACTGTGTTTTGGCTGTCTCTGCCGCGCCTCGCTTACAGCGAGTAACCCTTTCCCGTTTCCTCCGCTAATATCGGCAAGGTGTTAATATCAGGATAACTTCAGCGGCATAGCAGGGCCCGGAGATGAAGCTGTGGTGTTTTGTCACACGTCCAGCTCCTGCACTGCCTTCCCCTACCTGTCCCTTTTTGTACGTGTCCCTGCCCGTCGTGTGTGGGCGGCGCCCACACCTCAAGCCTCATGCCACCTGGCCACACCGCCAGCCTATGGCTCACCTGGGTTTTCCGTTTCAGCGATGGGGGGGGGATTTGCCGTTTTACAGGTCGCTGCTGGTTCATCAACACCGGCCCCCTTGGCTGTCTTCCCAGGAACACCATCTGTGGGTGGACGAGGGGGGCGGGGCATCAGTCGGAGCACCCCCTGGCCCCTCTGCAGTACCGATTCGCTGAACCGCCTCCGAACGCTTGGTGATGCCCCGCCTCGGGACAGTGTCAGCAGCAGCCTCTTTTGGCCTGATTTCAAGGGATGTACCTCGACCCTGCTGGCCAGGTGCGGCCGTCTGTGTGTGTGTCTGTGTGTGTGTCTGTGTGTGTGGCTTTTAGGCAGGTGTGGTAACCAACGGTAACCATTCGTGGTGACCAATGGGAGCAATGGAATCCCTGGCAGATGATCACACATCAGGGGACCTCTAAGGGGGTGGGATTCTAGGATTTGACCCTTAGGGGTGTACCCCACCCCATCCTGGGTTCCCCATTATTAAATTTGCAAGGGGGGGTCCCGGTGATACGTGTATACAAAATACAGAACAAATTGCTAAATGGTTCTAGAACAATTCATATTCTGGGGGGGCTGCATCATAAAAAGGCAGGGGATGGAAATAATGTCTAGACCCCCCTATGGTGAGAACGGTGACCATGAAACAGGTTAAATCTTCAGGTCAGGTAAGGGGCAGCAGGCCTTGATGGTTGGAGGATGGGACTCGTAAACAAAAGTTCAAAGGTCATACCTTTGCTGCCTTTCATCTGGCCATAACTCATTGTCTTCGGACAAAAGAAAATCTACCAGAATGCATAACAAAAAAAATAACGCAGTAAATATTTATGCAGCCTCGTCAGCAGCCAGACCCCCCCCCCACGACACGCACGTGGCCTCCTAAGCGCAGCGATGCCTTCATCCCCAGGTCCCAGACTGCCGTGGCTCCTTGCCCAGAAGCGGAGTCGAGGCCTCATTACCCGCGGTTCCGCCACCGGCGACGGATCAGCCAGGATCGGCGGCGTCCCGCGATACGCTGGCGATAAGGAGGAGGCGGTGTTTACAAACACGGCGGGCTTCGCTCCGCCGCGGCGCCCTGGCTTCACTCCGGGTTTGTTTGTGTCGACTAGAGGCTCGCCCGCCTCCCTCCTCGAAGCCTGTCTCCCCTCTGCATCTCTGAATAGCATGTAAGTGCTGATTCCAGCTTTGGCAGAATGCAGCTGCACCTTTAATATATGCCCGCTGATGTGGTCCGATGCGATATGACTGGGCTTGAGAGTGAGGGTGGATGTTTTTGAGTTGTGTTTGTTTTCGCCCTAACAGGAAGCCTAGAGGAATCTCCACTAAAATTTTCCAGTGGATGAAAGCAGGTTTTTTGGCTGGTTGGACTGCTCTGTTCTGCTCACCAGGAGACATAAGGGTCTAGGTGGGAAATGAAGGATGTGCTGGACCGGTAACTACGCCAGCAGATCTATAGGCAACATTTCGGGAGATTAATATTCAAGGAGGTGATGGACGGGCCATGGAGAGGGCTTGGGGCCTCCCTCACCCCCCCACCAAAACCTAGGCAGGCTGAAAGATGCAGCCAGACTCTCCCTCTCGGAGCTAACACACATTCTTTGTGTCATTACGACGGTGAGATATAAAACCCGAGCGATCCTGCTTCTCTGTCACGGACGCCTGACGGGGACTCGTCGCCCCCGTGCTGCCAACTCCGGTCGATTAATGACAGCAAAAGGGCCATTCTGGCGGCCAATTGGGTTTCAGCTGAGGCCGGCACCCCCCGTGGCCACGCCCAGTGTACACGCCCCCTGCACTGTACCATACTGAGGATGGCCCCGCCGCAACTCCACTCCACGTGCCAGCCTGGCGATAATTAAGGACTCCGGAGGTGAGCGATCGTCTTTCCTTCCCAGTGTCACCATGACAGTGCTGTATGCAACATCAGCTCGCTGTACCTTTGTCAGTCCGATACCCTTCCCCCCTCCCCCACTCATCAACACAGCCACCTGGTTGTGATTGACCCTGCCAGGGCCAGGGGACGCACGGGCAGAGTGGGCTACAGTTGTCACGGTTACGGTGATGGCCGGCGTGCCCGACACGTTGCCACATTAACGAAATCGGTCGTGCCGGCTTAATCCGAATTTCCGGCCGTCGCAATGACCTTGTCCAGAGCCCAGCTGTGTATCCCGGGGGGGGGCAGGCTCTCTGCCCAAAGGGGTGACAAACGTAATGAAAGCCAGCTGGTAGCCATTCATTAAGCCGAGGGCTCTGAGGACCAAATGAGAAAGATGAAGGAAAAGATGAGGGAAATTAATTTTCCTCCTTATAGTCTATCTATCTGTCTGTCTGTCTACCTATCTATCTATCTGTCTGTCTGTCTGTCTATCTATCTGTCTGTCTGTCTGTCTATCTATCTGTCTATCTATCTATCTATCTATCTGCCTGTCTGTCTGTCTGTCTGTCTGTCTATCTATCTATCTATGTATGTATCTATCTGTGTATGTATGTATGTATCTATCTGTCTATCTATCTATCTGTCTGTCTGTCTATCTATCTATCTATCTATCTATCTGTCTGTCAGTCTATCTATCTATCTATCTATCTTTCTAATCTGTTTCTCCACTATTGGCTGCAGTTTGCTAATTCTGTGAATCAGGGGCAGGATGCATATTTCCAGTGGTGATTCGTGAATCACTATCGATTGACAGTTCTTCTGACCCAATAGCAGGATCTCTAACCCCTCGAATACCTGACAGGCAAACAGATTCTCCCCAGCCCACAGGTTTTTCTGCAAAAAGCATCAAAAACTTTTTCTAAATACCCCATCCCGCCGTTCCCAGTGAAAATCTAACAACCTCTAGAGGGGTAACGGACTTTTAATCAATTCCTTGCCTCATCTGTATGCGTGGACCAAGCTTTACTCTCAAATCCGAACTCGCAGAAAAGGTCATATGCAAATGAGATACATTATATCTAATTAGGAAGTGCCCCCACCTAACATGTAGAAGGCGCTTTTTCTCTGAGATCTGCTTTCCTATCTCTGAGTGGTGAGTCAGGTTGACGTCTTTGATCTCCACCAGCTTATTGTGATGCTGAGGCCGCACGGGAATCCACAGGGCTGCCAGACTGAAACCGCAACATCCCCATGAATGGCAAAGAAGAGGCCTGTGAGGGATGCAAAAGGGGCTAGGTCGGCGGCAACCAATCACCAGGCAAAGGGGGCGGGACCATTCCCCTCAGGATTCCACAATGGGCCCCTGCACCTATATCCTGCAGAGCCAAATCTCCGCTTGGCCGGGACTTCCTGCTTATTCCTTATTAAATACCACCCCCTAGGGCCCCCCCCCCCTTGCCATCTCCTGGCCTTCTAAACCTTTCAGACTCCGCCTTGCCAACCCTAAAGCCAGCTCCAAACTGACACAGTGGCTATCTCAGGTAACCAGCTGATTAGGCTGATGTGGTCCCATGATCTGTGTATGAGCCTGTAATTAGAAGGTCCCGCGGTTGCCATAGCATCATTGGGCCCCTGAGCGAGGCCCTTAACCCTGGACTGCTCCAAGGACTGGCTGCCTCTGCTTTTTCAGTTGTAAGTCATTTGGATAAAAGTATCTAACGGGAAATGAACGGGTATCTAACATTTGGATAAAAGTATCTAGTCGGCTGCACTCTGCGTTCGCCAACGCCGGGAACAATCCAATCGTCTCCGAGGGGTGAGCCGAAGGCAGCGAAAAAAGGTCGCCTCCCAGCAGCTATTGATTTATTTCCGGAGAAGGCTCTTAATTAAGTGCTCCTGTTGTAATTTAGGCTGCAAACCTCATTATTCCTTCGTACGGGGGAGTGGGAAAGCCGTGTGCAAACCCAACGAAGTCATGGAGGTCTTACTGCAGTATATGTGACACAATAAGCTGGCTGGTGGAGAATCTCCCGTGTTTATCTGTCTAAATGCTGCCTAAATGCTGAACAATGTCTGCATTCCTCCCCCAAGTATTATTTAAGATTAGTTTGGCTTAATCTGTGTATGGATGGCGAAGTTTGTTTTGGGAGATGCGTCTCTCACTCCCAACCTGCTGAGATAGACTTGGTTGAATAGGGGGGATCAACAAAGGGAGGAGAATGAAGAACTTCTGAGGCTCGCCCATGGCCCCCATGCCCCCCACCCTGCCACCAGCACGACACCGTTGCCAGTGTGTTTACTGAAATATTCCCATGAGGCGTGGGGAGGCGTGGGGAGCCATGGCGTGTGCGACTGCATTTCCCTTATTATGAGGCTAATGATGGCAGGATGCAAACGAGAGCCCCAGTGCCAAAGATATCCATTTGTTCCCAGTACAAAGATGGGGAATGGTCTGGATCATTCTTCAGCAGCTGCTAGTGGAGTTTCCGGCGCGGTTCCTGGCTTCCTTGGCGCTCGGCGTGCAAAAGGCTCTTACTTTCCAGGCTGGAGCTGGGGGGGCGGGGGTGGCGAAGAAAGGGCAGAGATTTTCCGAGTTCTTTGAGGTTTATTCGTTTTAGCCGTAGGGCCTGTATGAACATTTAGGAACTGGTTAAAAAAAAGATGCGTCAAGGGAATGAAGCAGATTTCACTGGCAAAAAAAACACACACACACAGTTTATGTCTTTGGTCTGTGGGGGGCGCTATCGAGGCCTGTGTTGGGTGTGACACACTTACGGTCCTCTCCCCCCTTTGGTCGTCCTCTGTTGTACGCAGGACACTGTGGATGCCTCCAATGCTGAGGGTAGCAGAAATAAATAACTTCCGTGGTCTAAAAAGGTCTAATAATACACTCCGTCAACACCGGAGTCCTTCACATAAAAAGGTCACTGCCTAAACAGCCGCGATGACCTGACATTTCCCCCTCTCCCATCCCACGATTCACTGCAAATGTAGACTCCATCCATATACCACAAATGTGTACCTGACCATACTTGTGTTCTCATGTGCCTGTTATCACCTTCCATTGCTGAAGACCAGTTCCATCACCAAGATCACAAGAACAAAGGATGGTAAAAATCCCCGGACGTTGTTCTTGCTCCGGGCCAGATATCGAGGATCCAACAGTTGCATCCTCGCCAAACGAGACCAAGAAGGAGAGTTAGCAATACTGGTCTTGCCACAAGTACGCCTTGTGGGGGGGGGGGGGGGGGTAGGGAGCACCCAGACATGAACACAAGTTCATTTTATAATATAGGTGTTTAGACACAGATGGACAGCCGGGCTCAACACCTCTGTGCCACCCCGGGACAAGCAGGCCTGCCTGTCTTACCATTCCTTATCACATAGATTCAATTCCTTGATCATGCTTCCTCAGAACATCATTATTCTAAGCATTGTTCTAACCACCAGGAACCTGTAACTCACTGTCCATTGATTTTCTGTAACTATGCTCTCGCTACGTCATGTTTGCTCTTTACTTTAAGTCCAGTATAATCTGTGCATAATCCTTTGAGTCACGTCAAGCCTCCGTTTTTTTATAGGGTCTTGTTAAAGACTCACCCCCCCATCCCCCAAGAATGACCAGGGCGATTTCATCATAAAGTATCCAGTGCTATGCCAGCATAGGCTAAGAAGGCCTCCACCTCCTCACATTTTGCATAATCAATCCCTGGTCCGGCATCCAAATTCCAATGTCAAAGTCGCCCTTAAGTGTCAGTCACTGCGGGGGTTTGTTTTGCAGGGGGAAAAGGCGGAGTTGAGAAGACTAGGTGTCATCCTCATTGGCCTTCTGCTCAGTATGGAATCTGGTGCCAGCCTGGTGCCATGGCGACCGCTGGAACGTGAGGTGAAAGGGTTCCTGATTGGTCACTGTCCTTAGGTTAAAAAAAAGATTAAAAAAAAACCTCCAAGTGCAGACCTTCGAAGGTCTGCAGGACTGTGATGAGGCGGGCAGCAGAGAAGCCACTCCACACCTGAGAACACAGGGCTGAAAGCACTTTAACACATCAGGGTTTTTGGCTGTGTGACATCATCATGGGGCGTGTCACACACAGAATGACATTGTGGAGTCAAAACTACTGTTTCTCAGCCAGCTTGAAGGGAAGGATGACAATACGTACATTAAACGTAAACAGAAAAACAGGTATTCATTTTCAAACAGGATAAAGCCATAATTACAATAACAGAAACATCATACATAAACTAAATTTATGCATCCATCAGTCCATCCGTCTTTAAAAGAAAAGTCTTCTAAAGTACAGAATAATGGGGCAATACTTCTGTAGAAATTTTCGCCAAATAAAAACAGCTAAACGAGAAGATTGATGATTTCACGCATCGCGGCCTATTTCTGAAGCGATTCCTTTGTATAGTTATCATTCTGTCTTCCAAACGGACCCTGCTGTAAGTGTAATGCCTTGCACACCTGTCAGCTTTCTCCTGTCGCCATAAACCTGCCAGCAGAACGCTGTAAGGGAAACGCTTCATTTATGACTCCGCGACTAATTAAGTAGAATGATTAAATCTGCTCTAACTTCACATTACGTGCATTCATAAAATTACGCAGTTTACCTGAGAATTAAAAAAGAAATACCACAATATATTTAATATGAAGGTGAATAGGATGTAGCAAGTCGATTGATTATGTATTTATTTTTACTTATTTAAGGCTTTCTTTTAAAAGTGTGTAATGTCAAGAATGCACATTGCTCCCCCTGTTGCAGTGAAAAAATGCAACACACATACACACAAATTAGACATTACTACTAAACTTATGCTTAAACTTTGCATTATAAAATGTGTGTGTGATAAAATTATTCGTAAGGGTAAACTGCAAATTTTTTTTTCACAGTGAAATTGAATAATAGTCAACCTTCAGCCCTGGGTCAATTAAATGGTGTTAAAATTCTCTCTTCTGAAGAGAGACAAGCCCTGACACAATGGCTGTCTCGTTAGACAGGTGTCTGCTGTTGGCTAATTAAAGAGTCATTAAAGGTCTCTGAACTTCCCTCCAGCCCTTCATGCGTGCCTCATAGTTTATGCTGAAGATTTTAAAAAGCTTTGGTTCAGCGTGATGTGTGTGAAGCTTAGGTTCCTAGGGGCAGTGTTGCCCAACCTGGTCCTCGGGGACCCCCAGACAGCCTGTGTTTCTGCTCCAAACACACCACAGCGAGACGGGGAGACCACGCAAACACCACACATGTAGTGCCTGGGTGGAGACTCAAACCCTGGTCCCAGAGGTGTGAGAGTAGTGTTAACCAATGTTTCTTCTCTGACTGCTTATGAAGAGTGTTAACCAGTGTGTCTCAAACGGTTTTCAGCAAAGTGTTTCTTCAGATGGATTATGCACTTTACACCAAGTAAGCAAATGCAGCCCAAAAGCATTTAAGACCAAACATGGCCTGATGATGTAAGGCTGATTCCTGGCAGGCAGTCCACATTTTTGCTCCCTGCCGGGAGCTGGGAGGGAGCAAAAACGTGAACTGTCTGAGAGTCCCTGAGGACTGGGTTGGGAAACACTTCTCTATGGCACAAGAGGAGGCTTTAGAAAACATAGACCAACAGTGACATCAGATGTACAAAAATTACCGGGGATGTTGTTGGACATTATACCTTCACTGTTTTTTAGGTGGCATCTCATCATTCTTCTTTAAAATGGTGGGGAATACAGAACAAATCAACAGGAGATATAGATTTCAGATATAAATGTGAGGAACACTCTCTGTGGCGAAAATGGAATGAAACAATAGGCATAGATTGAGAATGACCGCAGTGAATTCTGGGCCAAACCTTTCCAAAGGTCACGCTTGAGTTAAGCTCAGTGTGTTACTAAATTCACTGCACCAAAAAAAATTACATTGAAGGTTTTCAAGAATGAATATATTCCAGCATTTCGTTGTCTTAAAGTCGCTGGGGTGAAGATGAAATATATATTATTTCTTTTAAAAATGACTTGACTATTCAACCTTATCGTATAAAATATATTGTTCATCCTTCATATCAATTGAATTATTAGATATCTAAACTTTACATATCTAAAGTGAAGTTTAAAGCAACTATTTTGCTGATTCTGCTCCCACCTATTCAAAGTATATTCAAAATATAAATGTATTTTTAACCATAAACCTGTATGGCCCAAGCAATACAAAATACAACTTATCATTCACAAGAGCTGTTAGTCTGAAAGCCCTCTTAGATACAGTGCACAATGACACTTGGGACATTTGTCTGGGTAAAATAAAGAATCATAAGGTCTATACTGTAAGCTTTCTCACTAGACTGTGGGGTGCCCCTCCTAATCTGAGGTTTTTCTGTTTATTTCAGTCTTTTCCTCCCAGGCATTTCCTGTGATCTTGTTTAGATGCACGAAAGCCTACAGAACACAGTCTCAGAGTTCTAGAACCTCTGGAAGCAGATGCCCACCCTTAATTGATCCAACTCCACTTTCAGGAAAAATATAGGCTAAGACCCTCCAACGAGAATAAGCAGCTGGAAGGTGAATGAATGGGCGGAATTTACAGAAGATATGTATCTAGTACTGTGGAAATTACAGACGACGGTGTGTTTGCCACAGTCTAGGAGTGACTGGATTTTGGTGGAGGCTAAATACAGAACTGCCATAAGTAGACAATGTATAGGGAAAAGCCCTTTGTCTTGTGCCTATTTATGGAACTACTTTTTTTGGCATACTGTACCGATTAATCTAAACCATTCATCATGCGATACATTTCTCACTCGGTTGTGAATGTATTATAAAGTAGGATGCCAGGAGCTGACTAATCGTTTAATGCAAAATGCATGTCCATATTAAAAGAGAATGGCCTGACATCCACAATAAGGGAATGTGCCAGGGTTTTTGGCTGGACCCCGCCGTCTGTGTGCAGTTGTGCAGATACTGGATATCTTCCTCGCATGACTACACCACACACTAGTTATAGAAGATTTTGCTCACCTACACATGGTTGTTTTGCGTTGTGTCCCTTATGATTTGATGCTGAGGCACCATACCTGTGGGTTTTCAACATAAGTTAAGTCAGAATAAAAAGTTCTGCCCCCAGAGTCCGGATTTTGAATTTGTCTTGTTATGGATGAATGGTCAGCCATCTGACAAGACCTACCGTATAAACTTCTAAAACCTCTCAGGGAGACGTCAATAGCTGTTAATATTTAATTAGCCCCCCCCAACCCCCTAGAAATCTATTTCAACAAATCGAATTGAGCTGAAGATAAATAGGATAAAAACAGCAATGAAGCTCGCTGTGGCTTCGAACGATCTCCAAATTTAGTCTCCATCCATGTGTAATATCTTCTGTATCCAGTATTTAAGGTCAATAGTGAATTCTCTTAAATGCGGTTCGAAGAAAAACAGAAAAATAATCTAGCTTTTGTTATCAGTGTCTGATTTTATAAATGGCCTTTTTATTTGATCAGGATCTAAGTGTGGCTTTTTCACGGATGTGGATATCTTTCGTGAACAGCCCAAAGTATGGCTCAAAGCATCAGACTGAAAATCAATGCAAGGACTGAATGGAATAATATGTTCATGATATTAACAGAACATTTTGTTATTTTTCTAACTTGCTAAAGACATTTTTCCTTGCATTTAAGGATATTGTTTTATTTTTTGCCTAATTATTACTTTGTGAATGATGCCACCAAAACACTTAGTCCAGAAAATATACATGCCCCAGCTAAACGTGGATAATTGTTATATATGTCTTAAAATGTAATGCAAATACTTGTGTTAAGGACATACAGAAGATGTCAGTGATTTAGTGAAAGTCAATGCATCATGGGGAAAAAAATACAAAAACGAAGCCGATTCTCCCTCTTTTATTCATGTACATTTTCCACTGTTAAAGCAGCAAGAAAACAATTAGAATGTCCTTTGGTGGAGTCTTATTACACTTCAGTATATATGTAAACTTATATTCTTTGATGCCAGCACGTTGCCAATAAAAAGGAATCCACAAGATCAAATAAAAACAAAAATAAAATGTCTCTTAAATCTCTCGCCATTTTTGATTAGATATATAACAAGTCGCTTTATTACACGGTCGGCAATAATACAAATTAAAAAAAAAACTATGTATATCTCTCTTTTTTTTGCATCATCATGAAAATATTTTTGTACAAAAATTAAATACACTTATGGCTCTAGAACAACTTTTTTTTTTTCCATCCAAGGTGAGAACATACGTTGCTACAGACTGTGATGTCTCTAAAGATATACCAGGACATGATAGGGCTGATGACGAGGGGGCGGGGCTGTTGTTACACGCGTGTCACTAACATTGGACGAAAAATCTGTCAATCAACGGGGGGCTACGGAGGAACATTCACAAAAGCACAGGAAAGAAGGAGGCATAATGCGGAGAGACGTAGTGGTGGATCGGCCCAAGTTGTCCCAGTTGATTTTCCTTATATCCACAATGCACTGACAGCAAAGAACACTTCTTCAAAACTTTAGTTTTTTTTTTTTTTTTTTAGTTTTTAAACATTGTTGAATTTTATTCTTGATTTATGTTTAATTTATGCTTATTTTACGCATCAGTTCACGCAGGCTTGAGGCCCTCATCTGGCGCTGCAGCAATCAGGCCACCGGGTGTTCCCGGTACGGTGTGAGTTCATGACTCCGAACCACAACCGCCTCGGCCTGGGCTCCAAGACTAGTATCCCATGATGCTTAGTTGGCGGACTTCCAGCAGCCAAGTCGGCTTTATTTTTTTTTTCACAGCGAATGCTTAGTAGCTAGTTTCAATGGGTCTCATGTGCAATTGTGAATTTCATCATAAATTCTTAAAACGATCGTTCGCATTCTTTCCCGGGACGTTCCTTGTCATGTCCCGCCCGTGACGTCATCCCTATTGTCCGTTTTTTTTTCCCCCCTTGCGTCCACCTCGGCGTGTGCCCGCTCCAGCTCAGAGTTCCGCGTGAAGACGGGCTCTCGGGAGAAGGGTGCAGACTAGGAGGGCCAGTGGGAGCAGGGGTCCCGGGCATCGGCAGCCAATGGGAGTGGCCCGCCCAGAAATGGAGCCCTCGCCGCAGCCACCTGGCTCACCTTCACACCGGGGCTTCTCACACAGCAGGCCGCTGAAGCCTGGAGGACACTGGCAGCGCAGGTTGCCGTGGCAAACACCGCCATTCTGGCAACGGAGCATCATGTTGTCGCACACTCGGGCTGGCGTGGGGGTGGGGGT
>JAODKL010000044.1:5274354-5295484 GCA_026780765.1 Petrocephalus schoutedeni
TGATTAGCCCTGGGCCCGCACTTTGATCAAATCTCAACAGCACTCCCTTTTATCTTAATATAATGTTGATTTAATCATAGACCTCTAGTGACTAAAACACTTTTCAGCACACTTCCTGCAAAAGATATCAGATTATCAGTGTTAAGCTGTCAGTTTCAATAGTGAGTCTACTAAACAGAATGTCGAACCATGAGAACATAAGATACCATATACTGGCTTTAAACTGGGAAATTGAATGTCACTCTCAGACTAGGACCACACGTCAGTGACTCATTAGTGCCGTTTTGAAACGGATCGTGCAATTGCGCTATTCCCAATGTGATACGGACTTAATAAGCAGCGAATGCACCCAAAAGCTTTACCCTGGGAAGTGGTCATTTTCAGACTGTCCTTTGTGTGGGCTTACTGATCGTACAAATGGCAAGAGAAACCCCTGTCTGTCCCAAATACACACAATGCTGGAAAAAACGAAGAAAAAACAAGAGCAGCTGGAAATGTCTGAGGATGCAATAGCCTGGTATTTGTCAGATATGCATAATCAGTTTGATCCTTCAAAGGGAGAGTGTGATAACTGTGTCACTCTTGGTTACTCTGTATAAGAGTTGCTCTGGCTGAGCTTTTATCTTAGAGAATGCATTCTAATTAGCATCCACCAGATGTGCTGATTAACAATACAATTAATGACTGTTACCAAGACAGTTAAGTGCTGAGGTTGGACTAAGCCAGCTTACCCTGCTATCCTCTGGTTTGTGCCCGATATATACGCTTGAAACAAAAATGGGCATCATTCTGGGAATCCTGACCATGTTTCCTAACTGCTAGGGTGATCAGCAGACAGATAAGCCCCCCTGAGAAATGGTCCACTTTTATTGTGAGTGGGGAAAACGGTAGCTACCCTGCTGATGCTCTTCCAGAAGGTGTTAGAGACATTTTAGCCAGGAGCGTTTTCTGTCCGGATGTGATCGTTATGGCTTCAGTTAATTCAGATATGACCGTGGTGTGTTACACAGTCCATTAATTTGATTAATTACCTGAATTTACCACAACTTTCAAAAACAACTCATAATAATATTTAATATTCTCCACCAAACACAACGATGTTCAATCAACTACCAGTCTTGTCTTCTGGTTACAAAGCTATAATCAAGCTCTGAAAGTTGGAAACCTACTGTATCAAGCAAATACATCAAAGGCAGATGCTCGGAACTTCGGCAGTGACATAATTTAACCGATTTCCCATAATGCAAAGTCTCCAAAGATGCGCTAACGCAAACGGAGTATCTGTGCGAACGGGCAGTGCTGGTGCGGCTAACGTTGACTTTGCCGCATAGTTCTCGTGGACCGTTGTTTATGACGGTGACCGTACTCAGACCTCACTGTGCTATTTCTGGTGCTCCATGGGGATTTGGGAGACGAAAGGGGAAGAAGGAAAGGAAAAATAAAAATTAAACAAGAAAAAACAAAAACTGCTCAGTGCTTAAACGAATTAGCAAAAGAAGCAGAGCGGAAGGTCGGGTGGGCTGTCAAGCACGCTTTTCCCGGGGATATCAAAGCTGATTCCGTTCCCCTCGCGAGTAATCACTTCACGGAGAGAGGCTCTGGGAGAGGAGTCCTCTTCTTGTCATTTCCTCCTACTCCTGCTCCCTGTGAAAGGAGAGCAAAATAGAGCTGCCAGGGCCTTGTCGGTGCATGGGAAGTGTGGGCTGGGGTGTGTTAGCTCTGCTGGGTGTGTGTCACCTTCTGATTTCTTGCTATCTCTATTAGTCTCTGCTGTAAGGGTTACTCTGTTCATCACAAAGGGGATCCTGTGTAAATGTTTTGGGCATGGTCTTATGTGGTACATCTGGTCCTTGAATAGGTTTATTGGGTTCTTACAAGTTGTTCTGTGGCTCATACTCTAATACCACTTACACTGGTACCCTGGAATTCATTGGAAGCTCAGACTAGCTGCGCATAAACCTAGTTGACTCTTTGACAGCACGCATGTTTGCAATGTGCTATTTGCCTCACTTGTGTTTCGGTTTGGATAAAAGCACCTGCTGAACGTGTAGAATGTATTGTAGGATATTGCTGATAAACATTATGTGAGATTGGCGGTTGGCTAGTGCGCCACCTACTGAGGGGGTGCTGACATAGCAAACCAATTTTATTTTGTCTGTATATGCTGCTCGCCAGTGGCGGAGCAAGGAAATTTTCATTGGGGTGGCCTGAATGGATCAGTGATTATGTTTGGGGTGGCGCACATGTTTCATTAGAAAGTACAGGTTAATTTAAGGCACCTAAACCACACACCCCAACAATATTTGGAATGAGGGTATTGGTGGAAAATATCAAATAATACATGGTTTATCCAACTATGTATATGTTTATGTATATGTAACTATGTGTATGTTTATTTCTGCAGACAAAGTGATAAAGAAGCCTACGGTATACAAATGTAAAGAAAAAAAATTGCGACGACTGTGATGCGGTGCTTGGGGTGGCCAATAGGGTAGCCAGGATTCACAGTGGGGTGGCCAATAGGGTGGCCAGGATTCACAGTGGGGTGGCCAATAGGGTGGCCAGGATTCTACGTGGGGTGGCAATGGCCACCCCCGACCACCCCACAACTCCGCCCTTGCTGCTCACTCTAGGAGGGGAGGCAGCTTGCCAAGGGCTCCACATGAGCTTTGATCATCCAGTCGCTTCCCGACAGGCCCCTGTGTACAGGGTGGACACTGGGGCTCAGGTATAGGGATCGTACTCAGTGTGCACCCTATATCCAGCCTACATGTCCACTAACACGCTCCTAGGAGATGCTGGGGGTCTTCTGAGAGACCTACCCCAAGGCCAGCCAACCACATACTGGCTTCTGTGCTCAGCCCCCTCATAAATATCATGACAGGTCATTTAAATGAATTGCTTACACTTGCTTTAATTCTCCTGTTGTGTTACACAATATAGTAATGGTAAAAGATTATTAGAAATGTTCCACTATCTTTAAGGGTTATGCCCCTTAAAATTAATACTGCAGATTCATTTTCAATTAACTTCCAACTTGTTTAGTGGCCTTAGGCTGCTGTACGGACTGATTAAGATTTCAGTAAATTCACTTTAAAAACTGAATTAATATTCTGTTTTTTATGAATGATCAAATAAAGGCAATGTTGTAGTTGCACAGATGCGTGTTACAAATGTGGAATTATTTAGTTCTGCATAAGCTCAATTTTTAAAATTTAAAGTCCTGAAGCAGTTTGATGTGATTTTAGATTTGTAATGCATTTAGATATAATCTCAAACTAGGCTAATTAATAATTAAGACTCATTAAGATCCCAGCTGGATTAAGGGCCAATAGACAAAATGCAGTGGGGACCAGAGATACAATGTCTTAGTTATGCATCTTCAGAAGCATTTCCTGGGGTGCAGACAATGGGGGAAGCCACAGGAAATCACTGGGCCCCTGAAAAAGGATCCAGCGAACGGCATTACACTGGGCTGATAGGACTCTGACCCGACAGCCCTGACTGGTCAGGACCTTGTAACAAATCGACAATGAGTTTGAGACCAATGGCTTTTGTGACAGAGACTCTGACAGGTGTAATTGTCCGTCATGACCCGGTTTGGGGTGTTATGTTTCGTAATAGAGACTAACTCCCCAGTTTTTCTATTTGACTTGCAATGACAATAGAGGGAGCAGTCTGGGTGGATTTAGTGTTTTGGTTCCCAGTCAATAGGGTTGTCTGTCTCCACAAGACTGGTCAATATTAGCAATATTGACAACAACTGTTTATTTACATCTGGAAGGTGCAACAGGGCACATCGCAACATCTCAGCCACTCGGTCACTTAACCTTCTTCAAGCCCCCCGACCCCCCGCTAAAAGAACCAAGAAATAAAATCTCCCCGTATAACATTGCGCTTTCAGAAAACATCATGCAGTTAGTATCTTCATAATGGCATTAAGTCTCCATCAGCCAAATATAGCGGGAGAGGCCAACATCGATCTGCCGTCTGTGAGTTACGGGCCATCTAAATGTCCCAGACACAAACAAACAAGGAAACGGGGAACGGGGGCCTTAATATGAAAATGGAACCTCCAGCATGTTCAAGTTCTTTTTAATTGTATGAAGAAACCCAATTACTCAGGGGAGAGTCAGCCCCCGGTGGGGACTCCATGATTATGAAACTGTATGACAGCCAAATGCAGGAGTGTACCTCATGGTGTCAATGCCCTTTAAACAAAGACATAATATGATTTATGTTTGGCGAGATCCATAAAAACAAATAGATGCCATATGCAATAATATCATTATTGTTACTACCATTTGAAACTGTCTATGTACATTGATAATAAGTATAAAGGAATATTAATGACTTTCGATCAGATTAGATCAACTTTATTAGCATGGGTTCTACTGACTGCTCCTTAGAAAACCAGATTTCAAGCATAGATTGATGGATAGACAGATTGATAGATACATTGATGGATGGATTAGGGAAATTGCGGATTATAAGATAAATGTTATGCTAGCCAAGTTAATAATAAAATTTAATGTCATGAGTCCAGTGAGAGAACTTGAAATCACGTGACGTATCCCTGACACTATGAATGTCACGATCCCCAAAGTCCAGCGAGGGTATAATGGCATTTCGCGGAGGAAAGGCGCGGCTAAAACGGCCGTTTATCCCCCTGACTCTCAAATCAGCCATCTCTGCATATGTAAACAGGCCGGGCGATGAAAAAATGATTGCGGGATTTATTGCGTTTACCTTATTTGTCGGGAACAATATTTGCGGAGACGCGCAAAGAAAATGATTATTTGACGTGCGATTTCGGGTTTTAATTGCATATTTCAATCTGCATACAGATTAAATCCCCGGCTCCATATCCCCCTCCTCGGTGGAGCTGAAGTCTATGAAATGCTTCTCTTTTTTTTCCCCCTCTGCCGGCTTGCGCAGCGCGATGGGAACCCGGGCTTTAAAAAACATCGCGCAGCGAGAGGCGTCAGTCAGCGGAAAGGAGGCGATCCATAAGAGCGGCGCTTTCGGAGGCGCGCCGCCGCCCCCTGATCGATGTGCCGCTTTGACATTTCATTAGCAGCCGCCGTCGGTGTGAACGCGGCTCCTCTCGCTGCGCGCTTTTTTTGTTTCCTCTTTAGCGACAGAATCTCACAATTAAAGCGTACCTTTGCACTTCTGACTATTGTTTTGTAATATATAATTAATTTCGACCCTATTCATTGCACTTGTACATCTATTATTGTGAAGTATTTGTGTCATATGTCTGATATATATGTATATATGTGTGTGTATGTTTATATATAATCTACAAACCTACATCATGCTGTTTCCCTCCCTTTCCTGGTTGGATGGTGCACCTGCTCCGCGCTGCCTCTAATATCGATCCGGGTCGCCCGGCCCGTGCGCATTTACCTTTAATAATTCCCCATAAACATGCCATTCTGAGCGACAGACGCTCGCTGGGGGTAAAAGCCGCCTTTGTCTGGCAGCCGCTCGCTGCGGCCGCCTAGCCTCGGGCCGCTTTTAAAGCCCCCACGTCGCCGTTTCCTTTCAGATCGGGCCAAATGCACCGGGGAAGAGCGGTGGGGGGGTGGTCAGCCCTGCCGGCTCGCTTAGGCTTTTGGCTTAGTTGAGGCGGACTGTGTGTGTGTGTGTGTGTGTGTTTTATTTAATATTTTTTATGGAACAGAGGATGGGGACGCTGAGTTTAAAAACAGCTGGGGGATAATTATCCCGGCCTCCTCCATCGCTAATCCCCTACACCCTCCTACTCCAATCTCTTTTCTGAACTAGCTTTCTGTGATTCACATTTGTCTTAAAATAAGAGGGGAGACTGGGCCCATCACAACTGCGACATCTCTCCAGTAATGAAGCCGTCATGATGGTGAGACGTCTAGCGTCTCCTGCTGGACACCGCCTGCGCTCCTGGAATCCTCCTTGATCTTGTGATGTGAAATGCACAACGATTACCATAACCTCTATTTCCTGGTTCCCTCTTCCTCCGCTGATGTATTATATGGGTAAATTCTTCAGCGTCCCAATCTAGGCAAAGTAAACTAATTAGCCCGGCTTTAAATAATTCTACTCTCGCCGTGCACCAGAAACCTACGGTGCGCTGCAGGGCGCTCGCTAAATAGGACAGAATTCTGCATGCCTCAACTTTGGCGAGCTGTGGAATACATTAACGTCCTTTTGAAAACCTCCCCCACCACACATGCACAAACACACGGGGAGGGTCATCCAGCTATAGGTATGATAGACTTAGAGAGTGCCCACATCAGAACACAGGGCAGGTGAACAGCACACAGTTGTTGGCTCAAATCCCATTGTTGGCTGAGTAATAAAACCATTGGGCCCCTGAAAAAAGGCCCCTAATTCCCAGTTTCTCCAGGGGCTATCTGACCCTGCTTTCTGAACTGTACATTACTTTGGATGAAAGCATCTGCTAAATAAATGTAATGCAGTGGTAGGTAGGCCTGTCTGTGGTAGGCTGGCACATTTCTGGTAGGCGGGGGTGGCGGCACTGGGGTCACGCCCACGGCGTACTCACATTTACAGCCACCGCTCCACAAGTATCCGGGCAGACACTCCTGACACTTAGCCCCCGTGGCTCCCGCTTTACATTTACAAAATCCGGTGCTGTTACAGTGATCGCCGTCCGAGCCAAAGGGATTACAATTGCACTCTGCAGGAATGAGACACGCGCGCGCACACACACACACAAACACACACATCCTCATTTATCGCCTTCGCAGCTCCTGTTACTGCTATTAATGCTATTAAAAGAAATATTCTGAATTCACAGAAACCCTGCTTTTTATTCTTGGCTGACTTGAATTGGAAAACAAAAGCATTGCTTTAAAGTGATGCGAATGAGCTTAGGATGGATGCGGAAACACACAGCAGATATATGTACGTTTTCTCATTTTTGCTAAACAGAACCGAGCACCCAGATTCTTGGCATGCGAGATACGGGTAAACCATGGTAACCAAATGTAATTTTAATCTGAACTTTAATAACAGTGTAAGCCACCGTGTCCTTTTCATATGGTGGCATTTAAAAATAGCCTCCCCACTGATGAATTTTATTTTTCGAGAGGAAGCAAGCAATATTTTAGGAATATACTGCAGACATTAAATTTTGGGAATCTCTTAACGAATATCAATGATGATAAAAAAAACTATTCAAAATTATGCCTGAGCAGGAGATGGATTCAGAATTCATTCTAATGTTTGGTGACAATGATGAATGATACTGGTAACAAATCCGAAGGGTACTCTTAGGATATATGAAATTGGTCAAGAAAACCGATACGCCTTTAAGCCTGCCCATTGATCCAGCCCATGGCGTTAATATTTCAGCTGTACTTTCTTTCTTAATTTGTTTTGTGCAGTGTGCTGAGTGGGTGGAGCTTTGAGGATGCTAATAGGGCTCCCATGTCCCGCCTCTTTCTCTCTCCATGCTTGTGATTGGTGAAGACAAGGCCCCACCTCCACACAGTCTGTTTTTATTCATGAGTGGGAGTGAATATGTCTCTGTTGTATGATTCTTTTCTATCTCTAGGATAAAGTGACAGGGCCTTCTTGTGTGCAAGTGTATGAATCATCTCTCTCCAGCACCCACTTGTATTTTCAGACACTAATCCAAACACTACAAGCTCATTATGCCTCGTGTTAGCATTTCTGTCACCTCCTGTACAATGTAAACAGGCTGCTTGGCACTAATCAGTTTTATTTCAATTCCAGCTGTAGTCTAACCTGAAAGCCCTTCATCTCCCTTTAGTCATTAACTGTAAGACTTCGGTATTATGGCTGAGGATGGGATTAGCGGAATCTGGACACCTCATTTACACTGGGTTACCAAGTTTGGAAACCTAACATTTTGCTGGCACATATTCAACAAATATTAAAATGGATTTAAAAAAATACAGAGAGAATCTATGCATGGAAAGCAAAACGTGTTAATTACAGTTAACACTGATTTGCAAAAAAAAAAAAAAATGATGTTATTAAAGATTAGCCAGAAAAAAATTGTTTAGCTGAAGACACTCAGTCATAATTATAATGCCAAGATTAATTTTACACTACTTGCATCAATATTTGCATATATGAATGAATAATAAGAATTTGGAAAGAGAAATGTGGTAACTGCTTCATAAATGTTACGTTGGAAACCTTTTCGAGTAACAGCTTCTGTGGCCTGATCAGACAAAGCCTGGCCCAAAATACTAAATCTGAATCTTGATTGGATGCTGTCAGATGTCAGTCACAATTCAATCACGCAGCTGTTAGCAAGCACGTGCAGCACTGCCAGATGTCCCTCTCTGGGCAACTTGTGCCAGCTGACCCCGGCCTCCAGCTAGAGGCCCCGGGACGGCTAGCTGTCGCTTGGCAACGAGGAGATGCCACTTTACCGTAGAGCTAGTAATTGAAACGGCACCAGGTGTTCGGACATGTCTGAGATCCCCTTATCTTCCTATTCGTAACTATTAATGGTTGCTGGGAGATAAAAAAAAAAAAATCTACCATTTTTGTCCCTTTACTGTATAATTAAGGTGATATACAACTACCCAATTTCAAGGGAAATCTTATTTTATCTTATCTTGTCTCATTTACTGTCATTTGTTTTTTGACATCTGTCTGGCTGTTAAACTCCATCTTCTACTCGCTTATCATGGTCAGGCTCATGGGGTTTTAGTAAACTCTAAATGTCTCCTAATGGGGAGTCTAAATGACCTGACTGACATCTGTGAGGTAAGCAGATGAAGATGTTCATTTCTTTTTTTACTTAATTTACATTATTGTTCACCTTTTGCTTTTATTCCTGAGGACAGAATGACAATCACATGTGGCTGATGTGCTTGTGAAGTGAAAAAACAAAATCAAAAAAAAAAAACGGCAGAAATGGGCAATGGAGCACAAATGGACATGAGAGTCGGTGTCGATCGCAGTTGGCAGCGAAACTGACCTAGGCAAACATTCTCATCGTGCGGCTGTGCCAGGGCGTTTCTGTAGTAGCCGAGTTTGCACAACTGGCAGTGGTGCCCCCTAGTGTTGTGCTTACAGCTCACGCAAATGACTGTGTTTAGCAGCTCGATGTAACTGCACCTGTTGGAGTGGCCGTTGCATTCGCAGCCTTGCAAAGAAGAACAGACAGGCAGGTGGGATGTACAGTGTGCGAGGCAGAGGGCGCATGCACGGCTGCGATGGAGGTGCGCGGGGGAGCGGCGGGGGAAGGGCGTGACGGAAGGCGGGGATGCCCCGCCGCGAGTGAGCGGGCGGGCGGCACTGCGCTTCTGCGGCAGGGATGGAGGGAGCAAGAGCGATGCCGGACGACACGAAATGAGGACTACTACTATGCGGCATTTAACTGTGGCAGACATGACGGATTCATGATAAATTCACCTACGGGCTGATTCATCTAGTGTGACTGGATTTAATTCAAGGAGCTGGAACTTAAAAAATGACAAATTCTCATAAACAACTTATAATGTTTGAATTGAATTAAGAACCCAAACATGTATATATTATAAACTTTGGTGGAAGTTGAGCATGGATTTATTGCCTTATTGTGCTATTTTGTCTTTTGTAATTTACTGTGGGTTTATTAAGAGCTCCCTCTATAGGTCGGAGTCCGCGATACACAAGAGAAATATCCCTCAACGCAACATTTTAAAGCTGAAGAACTAAACTGAAATTTTTAAGTATAAAGCATGAGTGAATGAATGCAGCTGTTCAGTCATTATGGGTGGGGTGGCTGATCTTCAACTGAGCATCTGTGATACTCACGACACACGTCACCTGAAACGTATAGGACACCTGACTGAAAGACGTCAAGTCACGATGTCAGATGAATCTATCTTCAGCAATGCCGTCTGTTACTGAGCATGCTAAGGTTTTATCGAAGAGAATAAAAATAGCATTTAGCATCGCACCTGGTGGAAATTGCACAGATCACAGACCAGGATGAGGAACTCTCCCGATCGACCTCGCAAACAAACGGTTGCAGGATCTGAAACGGCCTTGAGATATCATATATTAAGGTGTATTTAACCACTCTGCTCATGGCAGAGAACAAAAGGCTGTCGCTGATCCCTGATCCACCTACCAGATCCACCACTAGCCACACGAGTATATTAGCACATGATTTAATGTTGAAACCCACAGATTGTCATGCTGTCCTCATCTAGCTAATGTACAGCTCACTCCTAACACTAATTTTAAAACCGGCTCACTCCTAATACTTATTTTAAAAATTGTTTCACGGAAACAACTGAACAAGGAGAGAAAAATGAACCTGGCTGTAAATATAATATATTTACATTTTCATAGAAATACAATGAATTCCGAAAATTGTATATTTAAGACTGAATTTCAAAATGTGGAACAGTAAATTTTATTACTAATGCATAATATTGTAATACCACTCAGGAAATGAAAAATGTTTGTTACTACACATAAATTCCATACTAACAAAGTATTAACAAATTAGCTTTCAAAAACAGCAGGAGTTTAAATAGAATCTGAATTATTCAGGCAGGAAGCACAGCTTGCGGGGCAGGAACTCTGGCCATGGGTATGGTTAGGATTAGTCATGTGGCAGCTGGCATGGTCACGTGACGTCAGAGCCGCGACATCACGTGACACGGTGGAGGCAGTCGGTGTCAGACTCTAACCTCTCATACTTTCAAGTTTTGAAAGAAGCAACCTGGCAAAGTTTTTTTTTTTTTTTTTTTTAAATAACCCGCTCTGCTAATGTGGAACTTACTGTAGCCAACTGCGCGATAATAGAAGAGAAGAAAACAACTACTTCTGTTTAAGTGCACATATGCCAACCATACGTGGGAGTTAAGACCCGATCCTCGAAGCACGAGGTCTTAAATTGGCACCCTACTGAGGGACTTATGAAGCATCAAACTGCGAGGCTCCAGTCTGGGGGGGAGAAAAAAAAACATATGTATTCCCAGGAACAGAACTCTCCTCAAGGACATGTTTTTAGCTCTATGACCGCGTCCGTGTTCATCATTGCACGCCACATGTCTTATTTCGGCCTTTGCAGAGAAACTGTGCCATTTAAAAATACACTCCTGGATGCCGGGATTCGGTTCAGATTCGGCGCCGGCTTCGTTGTGTTCACAGTCCTAGATAACACCGCCCCCCCCCCCCACCATGCAATCCCTCTTGTGTTGCTGTCTCCCCCTGTATTCGTTAGTGCGTGTCCCCCCACCGGCATGATTAAGGCTCTCTGGGCTGTCAGCGAGAGGCCCAATGAAGAATGAAGCCCAGTCACTGTGCTGTCATCTGCCCGTGTGTGACTCCCGCCCTGTCGCTTTGCCCTACAGCCCCCCCTGTCAGGCCTGGGGAGGATCGCGTGCCCCCATTCAGCTGCCAACCCCCCGGATGACTCCATGCCAGCATTTTCGGGGTCTCTGTGCCAGCCGCGAGTCGCTGCAAGAAGTGCAGAAATACCGGCGAACTGCCAGACTTCTCTGTGCTGCATTAATGCAAGCTATTGGACTGGAGATTGGTTAAAATGAGATGTCTAAAGCATCTCCTTGTCTAACCTCCACCTGAAAGACAGGTCCAATAAGAAGTAGGCTAGTTAAATATTGAGAGGACCCCTCAAACGTCAATGCTGGACACATTCATCATCGGCGAGACATCTGAAGAATCTCCTAGTCTATCTTCCACCTGAAAGACCGGCAAGAAAGTTGTCCAATGGGAAGTTGGCTAATTAAATATCTAGGGGACCCTTCAGACATCATTGGTCAACGTGTTCATCATCGGCAGCCCAGATCCTGAAGAACACTCATGCTTACTAAACCAGAGGGGATGAACTACACAGGAACCACTGACCTATTACAGTGTTACATGTCTTTGTTTACACGACCCATCAAATCAACTGTCCTAAATCAGTGTTTCCCAACCCAAAAGGAATCACTTTCCTGAATGGTTCAGACTCTATCATAATGCAGGTGTCCTTATTCTGACAATGTTATGGGTCTTATAACCATCTTACTCTACTTGTTCCTACCTTGATTTCGGTTTGCCACCCCTAGAGATGACACATTCGGGCGAACTGCATGGAATTGGAAGAGATTGTGGGTTATTCAGAGCACACCGGCTGACTGGGGGCGGGGCGGGGCGGGGCAGGCTGGGATAGACACAGACATCTACACACATTCCTGGCTCTGGGTGGTCAGAATGCTCTGGCACATACATGTATGACTTGCAAGCCTAACAAAGACGAGCAACGTAGCCGAGGACCAGGAACGTGACATTGTATGTAACCAGAGTTCGTTTCTTTTCTTTTTTTTTCCATGACCGACTCCTGTGTCGGCAATTCTGGAGATAGCTACTTTCATCCAGGAGGGCTTAGAAGAAGCGGTTAGCTTTATTGCATCATCATCATCGTCGTTGATGATTACCTGAGGTATTGGCCCACAGGCCATCGTAATTACATACAATTTCTGCATTTCCGTGATGGAAATAGCGGGTGGTGGCGACTGGGGATGGGGATCTCGGTGTTGTTGACGGGCAAGGACAGCAGTGGGGAGACTTCAAAAACCCTCACCCTCCCACCCCCAACTACAAAAAAGCAAACAAACAACCAGAAGTACTAAATATTATTATCCAGTGTCTGCATGCTGCTTAGTGACCTGGGATTTTTATCTGAATAAAGGAGAATTTGAATAATTCTGCACGAGAGCGTTAACGTGTAGGACGGTTGACTCGCTGTGGTATAAATACTGACAGCAACCTATAGTGTGCGTGTGTGTATTTTGACAATATTTGAGCAGCACTTGCTCTCTTCGTGACAGCCTCAGTGAAGTGAATTCTGTTTGAATAAATTGCGAAGAGCGTTTTAAAGATGTTGCCTGTGTAGCCTGATAATAATGAAAAGGCTGCTTCATCTGCGGAATCTGCTTTATTTGTCAGTTCAAGCTCCGTAGCATTTTTGTATATTTTTCGGGAAGGGTTTTAATCGTTGCCATTGTCGCATGATGTTACGTAAGAAACACAGGCCTTAATGGGAACCTCTGTCTGTTTTTTTTTTTGTTATTATTATTTTCAACAGCGGCTAAATTTAAATACGTCGGGAAGTGAAAAGACACGTCTTCGACACGTAAAGGCTGCAGTCAAATGAAATAGGATTTAACTGGAGGCCTACAAGAGGGCGTCTTTGTTTTCTAAGAACGTGTCATCTGAGCACTGTTTATTCAACACGATACCTGAACAGCCAACAGCGGTTTCGAGAGCCGCAGTTAATGACGGCAACCTCAGCTCTGATAAACAACAGCAGCCTTCTTCCGCTAATTATTTTGTAAAGTACAAGTGAAAGAGAAGGCGCGGATTTTAATCACTTAATCAATAGCTCTCCGGTGCTGCAAGGAAACCTTGCAGTAAAAGATTTGTTTTTAATCTGGTTTAGTTTATGGCGGGCAACTTCGGGCATAAAATGTATTTGAAAATTCACTGGAGAAAAAAGTAAATCGGTATTCACTTTTACAATATGAAAAGGTTAAATAATTTTTTGGAATAGTCTATTGGGGGTTAGGAGTCATGACTTTCTTTCCTTTTTCTGAAATTGGCTAAGTCTACTATTCAGCACATATAGGAGGAGGTATTTCCCCCCCCCAAACTGCCTTTTGGATTTGAGATTGGAAGCAGAGGGTGAGGCAGCTTGATGCTGGAGATGGTGCCTGCCCTGTGCCCTTGACCACGTGTCTTTTCCATCCACGCAGAATTCAAGCCCGGCACGGAGATTCCCCATTAAGGATGGAGATGCAAACATGGAGGACAAGGAATGGTGTGTAAGGCTAAGCGTGGTTGGGGGGTGGGAAGGGGCGGCCTTTTGCCGCGTACGGAGGGGGGAGCATGCAGAGTGGGACGGAGCCGTGCAGCTCATGCTCGGGACGGAACAGCCACCGAAAGCACCAGGAGGCCCATTCATGGAAATGCTCATTTCTGACACCTGGATTCAGGGCTTTTCCCCACAATGCACCAGGAAGCAAAATGGCCGACTTGGTCACGCTCAGTCTGGTCAGAAGCCGTCTTCCGCCTTTGATTGTCTAAATCAGTGTTTCTCAACCCAGTCCTCAGAGACCCCTTTACATTCCATACTTCAGCTCCCCCCCCCCAGCTCCCAGCACACCAGTATCAGGTATTTTGCGTTCTTGATTGGCAGGGGCCTGCAAGAGACCAAAAACGTGGACTGTCTGGGTGGGTCCCCGAGGACCGGGTTGGGAAATGCTGCTCTAAATCATTGGGCTGGACCTAATTATTCAGGTGTGGCATTAAAAAAACGGAGCAGCTTTGGGACGAGGTGGGGAGACCTCAATTTAATGGTCAGGCGTCGTAATTGGTGAGTCAGGTCCTTCCACAGCCCCTGTAGATGATACATGAAATTGTTCAGGCTGACCAGGAGTGCCCCGGAGGTGAGAAATGTCAGACTGTGACCGGCCATCAGCTACCAGTCAAGTTGGGATTAATCTTGGAGGAGTTTAAAATGCCTCTCAGATACTTCTGACACTCAGGCAGCTCCTTGTCGGTAGCTGTAATTGTGCCTCTGCATACCAAGGCAAACGGGCTCGGGAGAATCTCATCGCCATTCACTGAGGCCTTCTAAAATGCTTGTGACCTTTTACTGGCACTTATCTCTTCCGGGTCATTTCAATTAGTCCGTGTGGGATAAGCCAGCTCTTGACACCATGAAACGCACCAGAAATGAACATTTCATGCCAGGTGAACAAAGCAAAGGCACTCATTCACCACGTTCACTTTGGGGATTTTTTTTCTTTTACTTACTAACTGGACCAAGGTTATTGGGAATACCTGGGGGGAAAAAAAGAGATAAAACATGTTAAAATACAGAGTCATGAACCATTGCTTTCAAGAAGGAATAATTACACACCGAAAATCGCATGTTTACCTGCGGTACAGTAGATAAAAATAGATTTTTTTTTTCTTTGATCTCCATTGCCATCGATATGAATAATTACAATGACAAACACAGGGCTGAGCAGTCTTGCAGGTCCCTGTCAATGCCAGCACTAAAGATTCATTGTCAGATGTAACTGCACCCAAAATCACGCATCAAAACTCCCTCCGAACACCAAAGGCATGCAGAGAGATTTACATATAAATCCTGGGCCCCCCCTGCCTCCCCAGGAAGAACAGATGACACTCTGTGCCGAAACGGGCACCGGGCCGGTAGCAGAATCAGCCCAGGTGCGAGGGAACTAGGCTCGTCCTTTCTTCCCGCCCCGAGAAGGCTCTTCACTATCACTGCTATCGGGGGGGGGGGGGCTATACTCAAGTGTTAAATCGATCCGGCCCCCACTTACCCACCACTCCTCCAGATTGCTCTTGGAGGGGGACAGTTAAGAAGCAAATGTACGACATTTGGAGTGGAGAGTGAGCAGGAACCTCAGAGCAGTAATGCTTTCATGTTTAATGAGGAAACCAAACACTGCCAGAAGAAGTTAAATGCTTCTACAACAATTAATATCAACTGGACATCGCCAAACTCAAAGGGTCGTAGCCCCCCCCCACCATTGACTGTACACAAATGTTTGACATTTCCAGCCTGGCTGGCTCCGCCCCCAAGCTGGTTTAATGAAACACACACTTAATTAAACAAACTTAAACAAACAGAATTACTGCGAGGAAAGATTCAGCCCTATGCATGTGCAATATTCGAAAATCAAATGTACAACTTGTCCTGTGCTATGATGCTAATACTTGGTTCTCAAAGAAAATGAAAAATTGAGAATAAAGAAACTAAGTTGCATATTTCAGAATTTCAGTGTTTCTTTTCAAAACAAACTGTCTTTGTAAATACAAACTTGTATTTCTAGTATAAGCTATTTATTTGTGGTGGTGAGGATATGTCTTCTCCAGAATGACAGGAATCACACAAATTGGTGGCGGTAAGTTGAGGAGATGGCCGATTTCTCGCCGTGATTTTTCTCGTCTGTCGAATTCTGGCCTGGCTGCATTGCTTGGCCCCCGTTGTGCTTTAAGGCTCCCGGCCTGGGAGAAAATGCCCCCCCCCCGACCGAACAGACGACAGACAGTGAGATCAATCTGGGCCCAGTTTGCCTCTTAAGATGTCTGAGCTGTGTCAGAAAAATATTTTCGGTCATCCGTCCTGCCCTGTTATGATACAGTGTTGTGACATGGTGTGACAGGTTCAGGGAGATATTATAAGGACACTTTTGTCATAACTGGGAAGAGTCCTCCAGGACTGTGGCTTAGAATCCCCTCCCAGACTCTCTGCGTGTGCAATGTCCATCATATCATATGTTAACTCTTACTTCCGAAATCTAAACAGACTAGACTGTCATCCCACCCAGTGTGTCCCCAGCCAGCATCCGGGCTCAGACCCTGTACCGAATCTGCAGTTATGGAAGATGGATGATAAATACAATCCATTTATTACACCCCTATTTATTATCCCATTGATTGGCCACCAACCCCCCAGTTATAACAAAATCCCACACAGCATATAAAACAGACCACAACACACTATGGAGTTAACCAATCATAGTCTTATGACATATGACATCACTGCATTAATTACAACTGGGCGTTTCCTGTTAAGTAGAAAGGCGCACAGATTTCTAAAGTACCTGTTTCATTGTGTCTGCTTTTTGTTAAGGGACGTGTCATAGATTAACATAGACAAAACAGGAATGTTTATCTGCAAAAGGCTAATGTAATGTAATGTAAGGGTGTGTTTTCATCTGTCTGTCTGTCTGTCTCATCTACAGCTGTGTCTGCCTGTCTGTCTTCTCTTAGAACATAATATCACTATTCTGGAGGGCTTATTTGGGCTGAATGAAATCCTATTGGACGGTCAGCCACCAATCAGTGCAGTTAGCCATGTAAATCTCGTAAACAGTACGCTTAAGCCCGGGGTTCACCAACTCGGCATCAGTGGAGCCTGTCGAGACCATAGCTGTCACATGACGTGTCCCTTCAGCTCTGGAGCTCGGGTAAGGTTTTGCTTCTGCAGTGATTACCTCGGGCGTCCAACAAGCTTGCAGAGATCTCAAACCCACCTGTGTGGAGCCGCATCCACCTGCGCTGCCCGAGAGAGAGCAGAAACCTATCTGGTGAATTTCCGTGCCGGGGAAAGGTAGTGATTAGGCCACCGGCTTCCCCCACCCTTAAGCCATCCATCATCCGATTTGTGACAAAGAGGGTGTTGAGTGCTGGCAGCAGAGAGCTGGGGGATCAGAGAGGCTTTGTGGTGTCACTGCATCACCAAGGGAACTGGAGTCGCTTTGGTAACGGTGCCCCACACTCACGCTTGTGCGTATGTGCGTGTGCGTAAGTGCGTGTGTTCGCGGGCATTTGCATGTGTGTGTATGTGCGCGCGTGTGTGCGAACACCAACTCACTTAAGAGCCGGGCTCGTAATTAAGACATTACGATGCCTGCGAGATAATGTACTGGAGAATTTTCCGGAACATCAGGTAAAGATTGAGAGGAACAGTCTGTGTGTCTAAATAGATCCATCCATCTTTTAACTGCTTTTCCCGACACTGTGGGCATGATGTGTGCAGGAGTGTCACTAGAGATTTTGGGTCCCATAAAAGCAAATCATGTTGGGCCCTCAACCCAGACCAATCCAATTATGTTCCAAGTTTTTCTAGGGCCCCAGTCAGTCAGGGCCCCTGGATGGAGCCTAATGGAGTCTTTAAGTATTTATGTAAGTCGCTCTGGCTATGTAAGGGCATCTGCCAAATGCTATAAATGTAAATGTATGGTATGTTCTGCACCCCTGGATGTACGGTATGTTCTGGGTTGGGATGTTGGTGCATACTGATGTTCGGAGGCCTCAGCGGAGTGTTGAGGGGCCGTGGGAGGGGCCCTATTTGACCCCCCCCCCCCCATTGCATGACTGTGCCCCCGCTCCAGACCGGAGTGTCGTCCACTCGCCTTTGGAGGGGAGAGTCTGCTGTCAGAGATCAGGAGGTCCTAATCACTACGAACTTTCCCTCCACTTCTTTTACGGGCTCCCCAGATGCTCGTAAAGCATGGGCCGAGATCAACACCCTCTTAAAAGAAAGAAGATGACTCTTCGCTGAAAAACAAAGCTCATTAACTGGGCCGGGAGCACTGAGTAAGGTCTTTGGAGGCAAGTACATAAACATGCCAAGAATGCTACATTACACAGGCCCGATAACGCAGCTGTTCTCCGGTACAGTGCGGCCGAGGTTGCCCCTGTCTAGCTTTCAATATCTCCCTCAATGGGAACGATAATCCCAGTACATCGGCGGGACTTTTATTTTGATTGATACGCCCCTGCTAATTTCCACGACAGAGCCCCGTAAAACTGAGAGGGCGGAGACGGCGATCAGTCTTTATTTTCAGCCACGGGATCACACCACCGGAACGATGGATGAATAACGATCTCGCTGCGCGGTAAGACACTTGGCAGCTGGGACCGTGTGTACTAATTAAAAAATGTTTCTTTATGAATCGTAGCCGACAGTGATGTCCATGATTCTTACCTGTCAGCACCTGCCTCTCCCCACCCCCAACCGTCCCACCCCTGGCTGCTATATCACAATGGGCATCTCAGGTTTAACATACGACTCAAGCGCTCAAATCCGTCTTCCCAATTCCGAGACATTTCTGTCTTCACCTTTTGTTCAGATGCTTTTTCATCCAAAGCGACTTAGCCAGCTGTATAAATGGGTAAAAAAGAAATCCCCGCTTAGAGGTCTAATAGTGGTCCCCGCTTCCGTGATCAGGACTTAGCCCCCTTTTGTCTTTGTCATTACCCACAATGCCCTGTCGTTTCCTAGTCAAATCATGAAACGGGCTTCAATCCACCTTCAATCTAGCCACTCGCTGACATGTTACGATCCCCGCAAAAGTTCTGCCGGTTTCAAGTTTTCGACTAACTTCGCGATAGACGTTCGACCGGACAGCCTCAGTTGAAGCCACGGCAGCGGTCCTGCTTTTAGATTATGAAAAATAGGTCATTTTTGCTGCGACCACAGTCTCATCAAGCTGTTAACATGATATAAGGCCTGTAACCTGCTAGCACAGACCCAGAGTCACAGAGTCTCACAGAGTCCCGCAGCCATAAATTCGGTCTTTGACCCCATCCGGAACGCTCAGTTCAGACCCCACAGCAGACAGGAAGGCCTTCTGAACAGCCTCTTATTCCAGAACAGTCTACCCCCACCCCAATCATACTGTCTAAAAGAAACTCCATCCTGACGGCAGCAACTTTTTCAATTTCCTGCTCCCATCTAGCCCCCCCACCCCACCCACGCCACTCATCCTTTCAGCTTCTTAAACCCTAGAATGCTTCTCATCTTCTTAATGGCTTGACTGAATTACATGAGGTCACAGGCGTCCTGCATTCCGACATATATATATATATATATATATCATCATTCAGAATCGGAATCATTCATCATCAAATACACAAGGATTTTTTTTTTACTTTGGGGCATCGAGACAATTAGAGACAATTGATATAATAAATAAAGTAAACTAAGTCTGAGATTCAGAAACAAGCCCTTCATGAGTTGGCTGTTCGAACTGAGAGCCACGTAAACTTACCTGGTGGTTTGATTAAAAGCGCCGGCGAGGCACCTTGTACTCGCACGACTTGTACACATATGCACAGGGGAGCCGGCCATAATTTTGCACCGTGGTGATTTATTACACTTATCTCAGGTGACTACATAACAGATGACCATAAAGTGCTATTAAACAGTAATCCAATTCATATTTCAAGCTAATTTGTCTTTATACGAGCACCATATGTCTAATATCTTCCGGGGGATGGTGTGGAGGCTGCATGAGGGAGGTCGTGATTTGTTTTTAAAATTACAGATCACGTTTGGGATACCTCCAGACTGCCGGCTCCAGGAAGAGGTTACCATCGCTGCCTCTCGCGGCGATATTGCATTATACATTTCTTTCCGACAAGTCATAATATTGCACTTTTATGCGCTTAGACTGATCTTCATAACTCCGGAGCAGATGCGTCCCAGAGTCGGATTTTAATAACGGGCTGTCAATCCCAGTTCTAACCTCTCTGCCTTGTCATTACTGAGATATTCATAAAATGCCTTTGCTCAGAGGGATAATATATCTATCTATCTAGTTATAAAGATATAGAGATAAAGGGATATAGATAGTCTTTTTTTTCCTGAGAGTTTGTATTGACACTAAAAAGTCTGCTGAAACCCAGAGACACCGGAGCAGGGCTGATAAATAAATAAATAAATGTCCCCGGATAAAAGAGCCAGTTTCCCTGTGAACGTGGCACATTTTTTCCTCCGCGCGTCTCACTTCATCTCTGGCCCAGACCCGCGAAAGTGTTGCACGGGCCTAGCCGCGGTAGCATATGGCGCGGATGTAACGGCAGAGACTTTGCTCCTGAGCACGTTCGGCATTCTGGGAGCTCCTGTGCCCGTCTCCCACCATCTGGATGGAGCCGGGTGCCGCCACGCTGCTCCCCGAGCTGGAATTATGGGCAGCATTAGATTCAAAAAGGCAATGAGCCCCCTGCCCGGATCCAGGGATTTGACAGATGTGGCCAGATCTCCATCAAGATTAGGACGAGGATAAAAGAAGGTGGCGTGTGGACCCTCGGAAGGACATCAGAGATGCGGCGGCCAATCAGTACTGGGCCAGGCTGGCTGGAGAGAGTCTGCTCACCGCAGCACCAGCCTATCCATTTCCTAATTATACTCACTTAATAATTCACAGGTTAATATAACTCATAAACATTCAGTGGCAGAAAGACTACCCGCGATGCTTTGCGGTGGAGTGTAATGCTTTGCAAATACCAGCTAAACCAATGTCTACAGATCTTTGGAAACCAGAACTTCTAAGCCTGACTTGATCCACACATACTGATGGTGCGTTGTTCGCAAGCTTTGTCTTGCCTTGTTTACTTTGATCCATTTATAATTTTGCCAAGAAATTAATAGTGGTTTGAAATGATGGGGGAGGGGGGGGGGATATGTAAATGTGGGTCATCAAAATATTTCTGCACTAGTTTTAGGGCCACAGACACATGTAAGCCAATAAACAGATGTTATTTCCTTGATCATTTCAACCAAAGCGACCTACAATCTTACTAAATATAT
>JAODKL010000044.1:5304209-5319803 GCA_026780765.1 Petrocephalus schoutedeni
CCCCCCCCGCCCCCCCCCCCCCGATGACCGGGCTGCATTTTTTCGCGTGTTAAATTGTCCCGCGGAGGTGACGATGGGAAGTACCGTCCGTGGATAATGAGAGCGCAGGATGATGAATTGGATGTCAGAGTCGATTGTGCTCCTAATGCCGACACGGAGGCTCCCAAACGAGCTTTAATTGTAAGGTGCCGTTTCCCCCTGCTGGCGAGGAGGCCTCAGGGTCTCTGTGATTATCCGTAACCATAGCTGAGCAGAGGTCATACGGAACCTTATGAAAACACAAATATGAGCTGAAAGTCACAGTTTCATTTTTTTTTCATTTAGTCTAGAATGGAAACTGAACTGTTTCTTTAGTAAAAAAAATTACAGATGCAATGATTTTGCATAATATTTCACCAATCTGTTTTCTGGCCACTTTTCCTGTACAGGGTGGACATGGAGATTATCCTAGGCAGCACAGACAGGGCAGAAGGATGGGATATCAGTCCATAGATAGTTTTCTGTAAAAATGTATAATAGCGAAATATACAAGAAAAAAAAATACTGCAGCCTTCACCAGGAGAAGCAAAAAGTTTGTTTGATGGACGGATGAATGGATAGATGCTGGAAGGTTGTATATGCAATATGGATTCATATCACCTGATAATGACACAAAACTGGTATGTACCGATAGTCTAATTCTTTATGCTTATCCTTACATTTTTTTCTCTCCCTAAGAATAATGACACAGCATTTCGAAGTAAGTTAACAAAAAGTGCCACGCGGCAGACAGGGTACGGTATCGCGGTTGGTGTGGTGTCTTGGAGATACGGCAAGGGAAATGACACGGGAATCAGAGATTTCCCATAATGCATTGCACATCTTAATACAGCCCCAGGCGGACACGGAATCAGGTGGGCCGTAATCATTTCTGCCACACAAGTGAGCTGCTGGCCCTCCTTCAGTCCGAAAATCCTAAATGTTTATTTCATTTCCTTTCTCCCGGCAAACTTCCGGGTGGAAAATGGAATTGGATTCCCAAAAGGCTCTATGGCAGTCAATGGAAATGGCTTATTTTTCCAATTCCTAATACAGCGGCGTTTGCTAAACGGCGATCCAAGGTATCGGCAAGGGGATGGCTGAGAGGACACAGTGCAATCTGCTTTATACACCGTCAAATCACCTGATTGGGTTCGGTACAATTAAAGGAATGAAAAGTTTTATGCCTCGCTTTCAATATATGTTGTTCGCAGTCTTATTTTGGATGGGAAATTAGAGATTCTGCCATTTTACATTGCAGACTGCTACAAACTGGACATCCAGGTGGAAACTTAGACCATCTTTCTAGTTATGTTTGTTCATTTAAACTTTTACTACATGTAAAACTCACTACCAGTAATATATTGGCTATACTGTACTGTAATATACTGACTAGACTATACTGACTCACTATACTGTAACCCACATATAAACAGAACAAGTGGGTGGGTGGATGGGTATCAGAAAAAGCTAATAAGAGGTTGGTTGAATCTAAAGAGGATGACAGCCGTCTGGACTTAGTCATTTCTTTTTTTACATTTTCTCTCTTATTTTGTTTCCAGTTTTGTCATTAAGGCTCCAATGAACAAAATGGCTGCTGGTGTATATCGCAGGGGGAAGTCCTTGGACTTTGGCCAATGGCTCGAGGTGCAATGCACCAGACCCGTCCCTAGGAGGCACCGGCAGAGCGGCCAGCCAAGTCATTCTGGCCAGTATGTGATATAGCTCCCCTATGGACCGGTGCCAGAGATGCGGTGTGGACGTGACCCAGCGTCTTGGCTGAAGCCCTCACCCCCTGTCGAGATGCGAGGCCTACGCTGAGCTTCTCGTGAACATCGCCATCCACATACGGCGAGCTCAGAAACCATGTCTGGTAATCCAACCTCATATTCTACTGCTCTATTCCATCATGGATAAGTAAGCGGTGTTATTTTACCAGTGCTGTTAGACCAGTGTGTTCCGGAATGAGCAGATTCAACAGGAAGTCTTGTGTGTTTAATTTCTGAAAGTTTCCAGCAGCCAGGCCCTCTGGGTGCTCATCGGAGGAGCTTGTCTCCTTGCTTTCTTAATTACGTGCCATCGATCTGATTACGGGACACGGGAAAAGTAACCTGCAATCTCTGTGCAGTTCGTCCCGTAGTAATTAGGGAAAACAACACACGGATTCTCGACTTTTGCATGACTGACACGACGTGCTGACACCACGGGGGCCGGAGGGCGTGATTCCTGCCTCCCCCCCCCCCCCCCCCCCGCCCCACCCTTCACAGACCAAACCTCAGCATCTAATCCCTTACAGCCTTTTCTGTGGGATGGTGCATCTGGTCGGAATATAGTGACGATCAACACAAATAAAGAATGGGAGATTTGACTGCCTTTTTCGGCCTCCGAATGGTTTGTTTGCTTTTCCTACATCTGTATTTTTCCTCCTTTTTCGGTGACCTACTTTGTCCCCCTTATACGTCGCTGCGGCACTTGCCGGCAAGCCCGGTTTGAGAAAATCGCGGGATCTGCTCCGCACCAGAAAGGATACAGAAGTCTGTCGGATTACGGCGGATATCCTCCCCGTGGGAAATCGCTTGTTCAGCGTCGTGCCGTATTACGTATTTTCGGGAGGCATGACGCTCCACCCATCTGTGGGCCTACGCGTCGGCATGTACCCGAGGGCCACGGAGACTCTGAGTCAGGGTAACCCTGTTAGCAGTAGCAGAGCCCAGCTATTGTCGGAAGATGTTGACGGATTAGCTCTTCAGCTGCTGAAAAGGCTCAGTAACTGGAAATTCAAACTTGTTTGTAGTAAAAAAATATATAGTATCTCTTACACTGGTTTTTCTCAATTGGTGGGTCTCTTGGGTTATGGGACTCTTCTCAGGGTTGTTGTTATTTTTACCTTCATTCCCCCCTCCCGATCGCCAACTTTAACTATGTCTTGCACCCCCCCCCCCAAGGTCACCATCTTTTTTGGGTCATGACTTAATGACCAGGGATAAATATGGGTCCTGTACCCCAACAAGTACAGCATTGTGCTAACAATGCAAAGGTCATGGATTCAAATCCCAGGTGGCACACCTAAATTGTAATTCTTCCCTTTACCTAGTCGCATTCTGATTATGACCTCCTCTAATTGCTATAACTCCTCCATCACACTGCTTGTGTGACTGCAGGTTAGGACTCTCTCTCTGTAATCGGATGCCTGGGGTCAGCAGAGATTCCACTGTTGGGCTCATGATTAAGGCCCAATAAGCCCAACTGCACTAGGGACTAGCGGTCCCTACTTTGTCAAGGGAGTGTCTGGATAAAAGAATCTGCCATCTAAATAAATCTACTGCAAGATGCTTCAGATGAACAAGTTAAGGTAATCTGGCAATTAAAAAAAATGCACAGGTGTTACAAATAGAATGAAGTCTCCAATTAGTTATTTTTTTAACATGATCATGTGATGATGCATGACCTTTATTTGACCTCTGCAAAGGTTAGATCCTTGCATGGCGCTTCTTTACTAAAACTTCACCACAAGTAGCGGTGACCTCACACCTCTTGGGTTGTGGGGCTTAAATGCACAGGCTTACCCAGGCTTCAGCCTAGGGCCTCCGCTAAAAAAAGACCCCCCCCATCCCCCCTGCAGTTGGCAGAGGCTTCTGGGTTCATGTGCCTCTGCTTCAGCCAAATGCATTGTGTGAAGTTTGAGCACCTGTCTTCGTGGGTTGCTGCTCTGTGCCCCATTTTCCTCCCAGAGTCCCAAGACTGTCCTCATTGCGTGCCCTTGTTGTGCAAACGGGAGCCCGGGATTGGACCGACGTCCCATCCAAGTGTCCGAGCCCAGTGCCCTCCACTCCCTCTGAAAGGCTCCAGGCTCACCTCGACACCGCATGAGTGGTTCGGAAAATGGATGGACGTTTCGGCTGTCGAGCTTAAAGTGACAGCACTCCCTAAGCTTTGGCACGCCTGCTCTAATTCATCTTCAAAAACACTTTTCAGGCAGCCCAATGACACTAACATGTTGCAGTCCTCAGCACGCCTGAGGAATCAGCTCTGCTCAGCTCAATTTTCCATTTGTCACTGAGCAACAGAAGTAATAAAATTACATGCCTATTTTTTGTTCAGAGAGCATTTTGACATTGCAGGGTTCTTTTGGAAAGCAGTAGCTTTAATGTAGAATTGTTAAGCACAAGAGTGGAACTATAGGGAAATCTGTGTGTCTGTATACACCCAGAATCTTTTTCAGGTACATTAAATCAAAGTGCACCCATACAGGGACTGAAAAATCCTCAAAAAAGCCTGACAGCCAAATTTCAACCATCTTATTACATAATGAATAAAACTACTGGTCAGATTAAAATAAACAAATGATTTTAAAGAATCCCTTTAATCTGACGTGTAAAAAAAGTCATAACGGATAATCTCCTAGTTTATCCCGTTTAATAATCTGTCCCCAGTGTCCGCTGTAGTGAAATCTGCAAACGCTTCTAATCACTAAGATCGGTCTCACTCTGATTAAGAGCGCCTCTAATTGCTGTAAATCCACCATCGCGCCCTCCTGCATTTTAATCGGGGTCGGGGAGCGCGCATGCCCCCCGTGCGCGCCGCCGCCGACCGCGCCGCGCATCTCCCGGCGCCGATTTCATTACGCCTCGAAACAACGCGCTTATGATGTATACGAGCGCGCACAGCAGTTTCCCAGTCACACTAAGGCTATTTTATTAAGCAGTTTAAGCCATGCTACGGAATTCTACTGACTCAGATTCTCTTTTTCTTGAAACCCCCTCTGGATATTAGCGGGGCACGGCAGAAGCTCCATAAAGGATGATATCATTCTCCCCGCCTCGGCGCCCCCTCATCGCCTTAGACAGTCACACATCAGGCTCTAATTAGACACGAGTGTCGTGCCCTGGTGAATTTGCCCCTGCCTTTTATATCTCCCTACCTAAGCAGCTGCAGAACGACTCTGTCTCCAAATGAAGTGAGGCGGCTGAGACGCGTCTTAATCAGGGTGAGCGCGGCGCCGACGGAGCGCCGCTCGGATTCATTAGCAGCTAACGAGAGGCGTAAAGCGGGCTGAAGCAGGAAGCGCTGGACACGCGCGATTTCAAGCTCATTATGGAAGGAAAAAAATCCGCAGATTGATTAAAATCACTTAAATACTACAGTTTCTCTACTATCGAGACAGTTACGAATTACACAAATACATCCCGACTACTTTACACTTCCCCTAACCGATTTACACGAGGGACACTAGAAGCATAATCTCCGTCTTTCTCCAGCGCGCGCTTTCTTTCTTTCCCGCCCACAGAGAAATCGATTTCAGATTGTATTCAATCGAGTACAACGGCAAAGGAAAACTGCATCTATTCACATCAGTTAATCCGCAGCCCCCGTGAGAGATATTTGTACACTGTGAGAGTAAGCTTATGTTAAAGAATGTCTGTTAGATATTGCGCAGCAAACCCAATGCCGGATAGATACACGAAACATAGGAGTATTGTCATTATTTCTATTATTACAATAGAGGCTCATATTGTTCTTTTTAAAATAGCAAATGTATGAAAAGACACCCTTGATGGTAGGTCCTTCAGTCAGAGGGCTCCTAGACTGTGGACTATGTCTGAATAGTGAACAATGCTCCTTGATCCATGCCACCAGCTTTGATCAACTGGCTGGCACGGGATTTTCAAATCAAGATAAGTCTGCATGTTCTTTTCCATGAGTGTAACAGTTTTATTAACTTGTAAATAGTATTAAGGGCCTGTAAAGTACCCCGACGCTTTTGATGCAGCTAATATTAGGTTCATAATGGAATAATTTAAGTTTGCTGTAAGATTTCTTGTGTGAGAGTCTGAAAGCGTGAGTGGCATGCCAGATGCTTCAGAGTTAGCAACCCTGATACAAACTGTAGACCTATCGCTTTAGCCTAGCCTAGCAAAAACAAGGCTGCTGTTGAAGCTGTTCTGTCGACCACATATCTGCACTCGTGCTGACCGGCTGTGTCATTCTCCTCTGTACATGTCCAGATGCCTTGTACCCGCGGTGGGCTCCAGCTGAGTTTATGTCATGGCTGTTGCTGACCGCATTAGAGGATTGCAGACTAGCTTGCAGATGGCTGAAGAGAGAGCTGATTTGCAGATGGTGTGATGACCCATGGACAGCATGATGTGAGAGAGAGTGTTACACAAACACAGACACACAACTTTCACACCTGTTCATTGTTAGCTTGCCTAGGGAACCTTGGGCAACTCATTGACCTCAGACCCCCTAGAGCAGTGTTTCTCAAACCAGTCCTCGGGGACCCTCAGGCAGTCCACGTTTTTGCACCCTCCCAGCTCCCAGCCAATGAAGTACACAGACCACCGGGTACAGGAATGTTGGAAGCTGGGAGGGAGCAAAAATGTTTTATCCTCCTGGTTTTTAAAATATTGAGTTTCCTTTCCTCTCCTGTTTCAAATCATTGCCTTTTGATTCTTATTTACTAATATTACACAGTCTTATTTTTCTCCAGTCTTATCTTCAGGCTTTTGTTTTTTCTTAATATTGTCACCCTAAACGGTTGTATTTCAGCAGGTGACACTGATGTTTGGTTCATTGATAAGGGCTTTTGGGCAACCATGTTGGGAAAGGCACTGTATAAAAGAAAAATTTGTGAGTGATTGATGATTTCGTTAAATGGAAAGGATTGCTATGACAGATGACCACATTATGGCTTACCTTCCTTGGACTCTGATGTCAGATATTGCATAAAAGTATCTGGATAAGTTGTTCTCATCCACCATCGTGGTTCCGGTGGCTGGCCTGAGTAGTTTTATTCTGAGGTCTGTGATGGTGAAGAAGTCCCTCAGATTCTTTGTGGTGTCCAGCTGGCCATAGAGAGAGGCCATGTTGTGTAGCCGTGGCCCGGCGAACAGGGCAAAACGGTCCTTGATCTCAAAGCGCACCGTCTTGTCATATTTCCAGACGTAGCCCCTGGAGTAGTCCTCCGTGCAGATGATGTTGAGCATCGTCTGCTGGGTGAGCTCATGCACCGTTTTGGGCTCCATGGTGAACGCGTCCAGGCAGTCCGTGGCGTAGAACTGGTATGGTTGCCATGTCCTCCCGTAGTCCAGGGACTTCTCCAGCACCATCTGCTCAGGGCGACCTGACTCAAAGGTGATGACGATGTCATCCGTCAGCTCGATGGTCTTGTTCCACGACAGGGTGATGTTCGCCTGCAGCGGCTTCGGGTATTTCTTCCAAGACGTCGACTGCCAGAAGGTTGTGGGGTTTCGACCCTCGAAGTCGAACATCAAGTTGGGCGGGTGGGCCAGTTCCTCGGTGCTGGCGTCGCATTCGTTATTGCACATGTAAGGATTTTCCTGCAGGACAAAAAAACAAAAAGAAGAGAGACATTTAATGAGTAATCAGCTATTAAACTAAAGACCTATAGGTTTAATTCAGCTTGGATACAGAGAACAGATTCGGTGCAAGCGAACGGTTTGTGATAGAGGTGCAGGAACTAGAAATGTCATTGTCATTGCTGACTAGCACTGTGCTGGCCATGTAGGTGATGGCAAAGGAATCCCAATGAGACAGGGGAGTGTTATAAAATGTCGCGGGCAACATGCATTTTTTATAGACATGTTCCAGTGGAGGACTGTTTAGCTACCATAGTGCTAGACCTCGGGAAGAGCCACAGTCTGTCTGCCAGCCCGTTAATCTGCACATGGAAATTAATAAAAAAAAACCTAGAACCAGGGACCCTTCTTTCACAATAACGGAGGAAGATAAAGTGATCTAACTTTCCACACCGGACTGTGATGGACGAGAAGGACCGTCGAGGAGGGTGTAGTTCTGGAAGCCGACAGAAACCGTCCGGATCTCTCATCTTACCTTCTCACCCGCCTGCCTCTCGGCACCCGACTTATTTCAGAGAGCGAAAACGCGCCTGCATGCTTTCGTCAACATTACTCCGGCAAAAATAACCCGACGCAGCCACAGCTCTGACTCACGGCGTGAATCCTGGGAGGCGACAGACATGGAAAAGATTCAGCTTTTTTATTTTCCTCCTGGGGGGGGGCGAGGCTACAGCTGTATTGTCCTCAGTGCTTCATTTAATTCCCTGCCTGTAACCCCCCCCCCACCCCCCAAGACACACGTACAGCTTGCTGCCAATCGTTAAACCCCACTGTATAAGAGTCTCCGGAGGACTATCGCGGTACCTGCTGTCTTATTAGCATCGGGGCCCTATTTTATTTTTTTTTCCCACAAGGCACCGGTGCCATTTCATTATGATGGGGAGGTCCGGCCGGCCGATTAGGTGGAAGATGTCAGCGTATCCTGTAGGCCCTCGGCTTGAGCCGTGAATCAGAGGGTAGGGGGAAGCGGGGGGGAGGGGGTCCTCTCTCGTAATGGCGAGGTGAAAATGAAACCCGGCAATGTCAGCCCTTTAGCCTTCTAACGTCTGTTGTGTCACATTACTCTTCCCGCTTTCCAATCCCCTGTAGTCCATTCAGACTCGTGTGTGTCTGTGTGTGTGTATGTGTGTTTTTTCTGAGGGAACAGAAGGGCTCGTCTGCGAGAGTAAATTTTCACTTAAGTCCGGCTTTCGCCCGGTGTCACCGCTAGATGCCAGAGGGTCCTCGGTACTCCTGCCCTGCTCCGTCGGCAGACAAAATGAGATGGGGGGTGAAATTTGTGGTGGCTGTACTTAATGAAAAGAAAAACACCTCCGTCTCGCTCTCTCCCAGAGGAGAAGAGAGAGCCAAAGTGGGTTCGAGGCTCCATTTTACCTTTCAGGACTGAACAATGGAAGTGGGAAGTCATTACCCAACCGATGACCCTCCCTCTGGAGTGATAATTGTGGGATAATTTTACAAAGTCGGGTCTGGCCCTACTTTCCCGAGTCAAAAATAGGGAGAAAGTCTCAACAGACGTCTTGCTGACTGGTTATAGAGGATCGCCGGACGACGCAACGTTTTTAATCAGTCAAAGACGGCCTTCCTTATCGATTCACCCAGCTAGGTACAATCGCTTTGTAATGCGGAGGGGACCACAGCGGAGACAGAGCGATGCTGAGGGCCGGTGTCTTTCATTATCGTCTCCTCTACGGCTTATTTAACAGAAATGCGGCCTTATGAAGATCAATATGGTCTGCAGACCCCCGCTGGGGAAGGCACTGGCCTCTTAAAGCGGAAACAAAGGGCAGATTTCTGCTTTTTCACCGCTACTCGTTAACTTGCCAGGGGACAGACTGTCTGGTATCGTTTCGGTTCTGGCCTGTCTGGGGTTGTGGGACGCTGCTTGATTAATCTGGCGGACATAGACGAGGGGGACGGACACACCCAGAAGCTTAAACATGCCACCCAAGGCGCTCTATAATGAAGTCGTCTCCTTCAAAAAAGGTTAATCCAATATTGTGTGTCTTTGGTTAAAAACAAAGAAACCAGAATATTCCTCATAAAATTGTGGAAATCCTTGCAGCTGCCTCCATTCCTAGCCTGACAATGAAGGTCATATAATGCACATCACTTAACCCGCCTTAAAAAATGCATCGTGCGTCTGACCCCCATAAAAATAAACAGTAAATTTAAATAAATTTACTCCTTTCAGTTTCTGAGGCCACCATGATTGCTGGCAACCTTTAGCCACACATTCAGCGTTTGTGCTAATAACGATGCTTTTTAATAGGGGCCTTTGTAGTCGGTTTTAATATCATAAACTTGAAAATGCACAAAATTACAAACAAGTCTATAGAGCAAGTAATAAAATATGAGCAACAATTATACAGCCCCGATCCAAACGGTGCAGGAGCTCAGGGGGTAACCCTGGGGCCTCACACCTCCAGGATTGGGGATCTGAATCCATATGTGGAGCATGCATGTTCTCTCTGTGTCATCTGGGTTCCCTCCAGGTATTTTGGTTACCAGTCCAAAGACATGCGGTTAGGCTAATTGGTGTCTTTAAATTGCCAATAATGAGTGTGAGTGTCCTGCGATGGACTGGCATCCCATGGATGAATGAATGGAGAGCTGATCCAAACAGACCATAAGGTCAGTGTCACACTCCTCATGCTCAGTGAGCTAAAGGAAACCGAAAAATGATTATATGGTCGCCAAGGCAAGGGTTCGGGGGGGGGTAAAGATGTATTTCCTGTAGAAATGTGGCAGATCAGACACATCCTTCATGTGACTTTTTTTTTACCTTGTGATCTAAATTTCATGTTGCTGCCTCCCAAGTGCATTATCTGGTTTTACTTTCCAATAAAATCAGTTTAAATTTGTCCTGCAGAATAACATTCTAGAGTCTGGGTGTATGTTTTTTACTTTTATCATGCAAGTACCGAGATCAAAACAGATGTAATCTATTCAGTATAGATCCGACTGGGGGGAAAAAAAAGTTACAATCTGTCTATAAATCACATTGTGGGGTATTGGTGAAGGAATCACTCTTGAGAGTGACACTGCTTCGCTGTTTGATGAATGTGTTTTCTTTAACGTCTTATTTTTCGGGGTAGGACTGCAGGTATGTGTTTTTTTCCCATTTGTCTTCGGTCCAACATCCACCAACGTCAATCTACATCCTTGCCGTGCGTTTTTACCCCCGCCAATGTTGGAATGTGATGCCGTCACCTGATTGGATGGCAGGTGGTCACATGGTGCTGGGAAATGCGGTAAAAAGGACAGTCTCCTCCACCGTTAGGTCAGGGTTAATCCCATAATTCCTGCTCCAGCAAGGCCCCATCTACCTGATACTTCTCCCAAGTGGAAGGCTTGGATGAGGCCGAGGCTGTTGCCAGTTTCAATCACTACTCCTTGCTCATTCAACAGCTCCCCCTCCAGAGGATATACCTCCCCCGTCCCCTACCCCCCATGTCAGATAATGCCCTTTGACCCCAATGTCCCCCCCCAGCTGTCAGTCAAGCTGCAAGGATTTAAGCTCCCAGCACCACAGATGCCCAGGTAAGTCCAGCTAAGGACCACAGTCGGTCTCTTCGGAAATTGGTGTGGGGGCATGGAGAGGGATTCCTAGGCGAGGCTTCTGCCTGCCTCCCCTGACCTTAGTTACCGTGGCAATATTGAACCATATCGCCGGCTTGATGTGCCTGAAATAGAGATGGCTTAAAGGTGAGCGAGAGAAATATAGCAGGGTGCGGGCGGCTCAGCTGAAATTCAATAGTCCTTTAATGACACTTATGTACGAAAGTGTTTTACTGCAGTGCCCGACGCCACGCTGACCTCGGGAGTTACGGTTGGGGGGGAGCAAGCGAGACCCCCGCTGCCATCACCATGGAGAGGGGGTGCGTGATTTGTTGGACGGACGGAGCCTTTGCAACCGACCGGGGGGTCATTGGGATCCTTAGTCACGTAAACATAAAACTTATTAACGATATTATACGGCTCTTAGAAGGCATCCGAGAGCCCTGCTGGGATAGCTGGAGACGCGGCTAACGGCAAGGCCAAGGCACGATTCCAGATACAGCACATTAGACACAACATAATAGGACCACAGGCGCGCACATTATACTAAAAAGCCTGTAGAATTACACCAGACACTAAATACACTCTGTCCTTTCCTGTACGTTGCCTGTTATTGATTACAGGAGCAGGACATTTCTTTAGTGTACGTCTGTGGATGAAAGGGACTGGAATCCTCCATTTTATATAGAATTATACAACACCCTGAACAACCGTTCCTGTAAAAAAAATTAAGTCCACGGTTGTCCACGTTATCACACTCAGTGAAATAAAATACCTCTCGTTTGGCAGGTCATTTATTTATTACACCCGGACGCCTTACATCTTACATGTATGAGGATCAGAAAGCTCATCAGACCCCCCCCCCCCCCCACCACTGAGTAAGTTTGGATAAACACAAATGGGGGGGGCTGTTTCTATGGCACCTTGATGATCCAGAGCATTTAATGACAACTAGAGGTAGGCATTTGATATTTGAGGTCATCCTTTCAGACTCATTATTTTCAGTGAAATGCAGAAACAGCCATGGTGGGGGTGGTGGTGGCGGGGGGTGGGGTACAGTTTGTGTTATTCTGCAAGCGTGATAAAAAAAGTACTTATACAGGTTATTGCCCTTGCTGTTATTGTATCCTTCCAGCTGGATTCCTTAACAATTCCTCATCTACTACCTCCCTTCTACTTTAATAAAATGACTGCATAAATATTGAATGATCACATAAATATCTCCCTTTTTCCATGCATACGTTGTTTATTTTCTGGCATCCTATTTAGTTTTTTCATCTAAATAAAGTAACCTCGGGGGTCTGTCACCGTATAGACACCTTTGTCGCCGGCTCGATTGTTTACAGATGACGATCGCCGAGGGCTGGGAAAATCTCCCGGACAATCCGCAGCTGACCGAATGGTGACACGCACGGCATGCTGGGGGACAGAAAGATAACCCGCGACAAAGGTGGCCGTCCGGCACACATAAGGCCGCCGGAGTACTATGGGTGAATGGTTATCGCATCGCGTGCATGACCATGCGGGGTGGGCCCGGAATACGACGGCGGCAAACGCTGTCCCTCAGGTGGCGGTACTGTGTCGAAATGCGCTTTAAAAAGGCGCATGAAAAGCAGGGGTTATCGCTGGTTTCCAGGACTCCCCCGAAAATGGCGTTGGTGTGCATTTCGCATTATGCCGGGACGGGCAGCGGGTGTCTCTTCCTGCCCCGATGCGGATTTCTCTGAGCTGTGGAGGCTGGGTGGCCTTGCGCGGGGGTTTTGCAGAGGTGAGTGAAATCCAGATGATAACTTTTTCGGTAATTTGACACGGGCAAAGCGTCTAGACGCCGCCTCCCTCACCTGGGCGGCATATAATCATAGAGGTCCTGACTGCCTGCCAAGCAGACAGACCTCAGTCACCTTGAATGGAGCTGAAACTTAACCCAATGCGGGTGGGCGACCACCCCTGGCAGGCTTTTGCATTACTAGGTCAGTGAGGCCACTAATTATGATGAGGTGACTCCTATCTATCAGCTCCTATCCCAGGAATAAGGGATGTTAGTCCATCACAGGGCACACACTCACACCAGCAGTGTTACTGCTGCCATGCTATAGGCATTTGGGAATGTTGGGTGGGCACTGGTGTTTGCATTGAATCAGAGGTCTTGGGGAGGGGTCCCTGATGGGAGGTCAAACTATGCCATGAAAGCCCAATGTAGGACAGGGGGTCTCCAGCCTTATGTACAGTGGGAGCTACTTCTGCGAAGGAAAGGCCTGAGAATGCCACGTGAATGGCACATGGAGAGGGTGGTTATGGTAAAAGTTTGTTTGAGTGGGGCGTGGGGGTCCCTGATCTCATATAGGGATCCCAGGGCGATTCTATTAAATCACTAATGATTGGTTTCATTTGTCCTATCTCTATTGGGAGGGTCGATTATGCGTTTGAATGGGCGCTGCCCACTCACTGGCCACTCATAGCCACGCCCCCTGTCAAGCCGTAGCCACGCCCTCTGTCAACCATTTTCTTTTGACTTGAACTGAATTTTACAAAGGTTGTTGAGGAATCCACTTTTTCCCGTAAAACGAGAATGTGGAATTTACCAGTAATGTTAGTGGTGCATTTACAGTAATAAATAGTACATAAAACACACTGAAAAGCTGATCGCAACTTTAAAATAGCCAGCGACATAGTCTGCATCTGAACTTTAATTAAAATTGGCCAAGGAAATGGGGGCGGAAGTAGAAAACTTTTTTAATTAACAACTGACTCCATTATTTATCATACGCGTGTCTGTCCAGTTGGGGCAGATTTAACAGGGTTTAATTATCTCGGGGCGGGGGTGACTGACTGACAGGCGCACCATCGGAAATCAATCAAAGCCTCTGCAATTGGACTTTTGTTTTATTGTTTGTTGGCGCACCGAGGCGTCTTGAGGTGCAAATTCGAAGATGTTCTTTTTAAAATCCAACTTCCAAAAGTGGCAGCAATAATAATAATAATAATAATAATAATAATAGGTCTAAGCAACAGGAAAATAATTACAAATAAAGAAGTCATAGAAAAAGTCAAGCTTTGCCAGTGAAAACCGAGGCCCCCTTCTCCTAAAATGCAAAGTGCTCCCCGGCCAGCGTGTCACCGCCTCCCTGACAGGGGTCCGCTGCGTCGGTTCCGCGGGGGATTGCAGCCAGAGTCTGGGATGTAAGTGACAGGCAGATCAGGGCGAAGAAAGCCGCCCCCGTCGCACCCCCCGCTCCCGGAGATTCTCCGAGCGAGGGCACGGGCTCGCCTTACGCACTTATCTCAGAGAAAAGGAGGAGTGAAAAAATAGTAATAAAAAGCAAACCTTCAATCTCCGTGCGCGTCGCTCAAGGGCACTTTGACGCAGGGCTGAGACTCCTGGCATTGTTGCATCTCTTTTCTTCCCCATGAGGCAGGACAAAAAAAAACATATTTCGCAATCGAAGAAACGCTCCATTTCTCTCTCTGTATAAATTTAATCCGAGTAGGAAAAATAGCGTAGGATCGGGCTCATAAAGATGATTTAACGGGCACCGTTAAGCGAAACACTTCGTCGTTTATAGCCCGTATAAAGTAAACCGGATTTATAGCCAAACATGTATGTTGCATGAAAACGGCTAATAGATTGAGGATATTTTTCACCAGGGACCTTAAACCTGGCATTTGGTAATCCTAGGGTAATCAGAGGGCACTCACAATGTAGATCGTCACATTTCCCCATGAACCGTTATTTAAAAAGCTTAATCGGTGACAAGGAACGTTTTAATCAGCTCGACTCCACTCCACAAAAATAAAAGATAAGTGAAGTGGCCCCGACTTGGACGACCCGGTGAGATTTGCGTAATTAAGCGACAGTAAATCTTAAAAACTTTAAGCACCAGAAAAAAACCCTTTGATTTGCCGGCAGGGCGCCCAGTTCTCCGAAGGCACTTTGGAAACAAATGAGCACAGCAGAGCCGGTCGCGTTTAATGCGACCAAGTCTATCACGAAGCGGCTTTTACCCAGTCACCCAGGGTTATTTAAAAACCTCTTTATACTGTTTTTAATTGCACCATTCCCTTCGTCGAAAGGAGTGTGCGTATGTTTAAATAAAATAACATTTTCGTGTGATACCGCAATAACATATTACAATAATGGTACAGTATCAAGCATTTCAAAAGTTTGGAGAGAATCAGATTCTAGCAATCTCCCCAACCTCTCAATACCCTTTATAAAATCACTGAAATTAAATCCTGCTGAATATCAAGGTTTGATCCTTACAAAAAGATGCTGTTATAAAGACTTAGTTACTGAAAATTCATACATAGAAATTTTATATATAAAGGAATAATCAGTAATGGGGAATGAATAAGCCAATCAGAGCTGAGTATTTAACCAAGCTTTTGAATCTAGACATGTAAATACACAGATCTATGTTGGATAAAGCCAGACTCAGGATGTTTCGAAATGATAATGAGTCACTCGTCAGAACCCATTCCGTCCCCTACAGGCCTGCACTGAACCTGAACTTGTCTTTGTGGACAAAGGCCACAGGGGCAGACCGCCAGCCAGGCCAACATCCAATTAAGCAGAACGAGTTTTAATCCAGTGGAAAACCGGACAGGGTGGTGGTGGTGGGGGGGGGGGGGGGGGGGG
>JAODKL010000044.1:5321040-5334722 GCA_026780765.1 Petrocephalus schoutedeni
ACAAACCACACCCCCCCACCATCCCGGAAACTCACACCTGATTGCTTTGACGTATGGGTACAAGCTGCAATATTCTGTAGATCCCGGTAGTGGGGGGTAAAAAAATAAAATAAATAAACAGGGTGACTGCAGTGACTAAGCAGTAGGCGATGGGGGAAGCTGAGGCACATATTTATGTAATTATGCAGGGTGAGATTGCACACATGCCATTCACATAAACATCATTAACATACAGGCACAATAAATACATTTAGATTTGCATATTATTCATAATGTACACAGGCAATGAAACGGATATATAAAATGTGCCAGAAAAGATTACATATATCTGTACATACAAAATACTGATGTCTAAAATTGTGTGTGTGTGTGTGACTGTGTGCATACAGGGGCGTTGGAAGGACATGGATATCCTTGCAGATTCAGGCCTTTGAAAGCATAAAATTACATGGAAAATTGGGTGGGGGGGGTCAAGGTCAGATTTTGTCAGAGGGCCCAGAGTTTCTCCGTACACCACTGCATATATAAAAATACTGAAAACAGTAAACTGATGTATGGGAATCCGCCTTGCATTGGCATGACAGGATATGCCTGCTTTGCAATAAGGCACTAAATGACTACAGATGGGCTCTGTTCCAGGTGAAGAAAAAAGTATAGAATATGCCATCTGCAGCCGGAGGCTCTGCAGGCCTCGCCTTAGTCAGACTTCGCCCGACACATATACAGAAATCGGGCCTCTGCGAGCATTTAGGAGCCAATTTGGGTCCTTTTTACCTCCTTCACGTAGCCCGAAATGCGCTAATTCATCTGCTTTGAGTATCGGGTGCGGTGTGCGCACATGGCAAAGAGGTGACCTCATTGGTCTGTATCGACTCTGTCTGAACGGAATGTCAATGGCGTTCTGGAGATCAATTATTCATATTTAGCTCGGGACAGTGTTAGACCATCAGAACCATTAACTGTGCGTGGGTACCATTTGGGCTATGGGCTCCGTGTGTTTGGCAGAGAGAAGTCCATTCCGCACATTTAGCCATGAATTAGCTGGCAGAGACTGAATAATAAAATCTGTATAGTGTTACTGAGGAGAAAAGGAGCCTCTATTTCCACTATTTTCGGGAGGTTGCTTTGGCCCAGCCAAGCTGACTCGCAGATCAGTGCTGCCTCAGTTGACTAAGGCTTTGGAGATGGGCGGTTTGTGGACAGGGAGTGCTGACGCTCGCCACATCCCAGCACACTCTGCACATCGCAGACAGAAGCCAGCCTTGGCAGAGATGTGGGCCGGGACTGCCAAGCCCATGGCCCTTGCCTTTTTCTTTCTTTTTTTTGGAAACGTGAATTCGGGCAGCGGAGAAGCCTGTAATTAGAAGTGCGCTCTAACGACGCCGCGTTTAATGGCTGTACTGCTGTATAACACGGAGCCCAATCAGTCGGCTGAAGCCAGCCAACAATTTCCTTGTATCTCTGAGGCTATGAGAAACCGACTTTCACAGAAAATTAATAACGATTATCTTATTGATAATCGCATATTTATATTACATTTAACGGCCCCTTGTAACGTAGCCACACACGACGTCAGTAGATTCTCAATACGTTTAGCGGCTTAGGCTAAGTCATCAGTTTTCTAAATAAATAAATAAATCCTGAAATAAATCCGTGCAATCATCCCTCTAAACGAGAAAGTGTTAAAACGTTAAGCCTGCAATTGTGCCGAGTTAAAGGCACAGTATAAACTAACTACGGTGTTATTTAGTTGACAGCATAATAATACATAACAAAGCAGTTTGCTGAGAGCAAGCAAAAAGCCCTCTTTTAAATCTAAATCCAATTACCATTAGGGACTGATAGGGGATATAAAAGTACCCGCTGAATGTTTTATGTACAGCTTAATTAGTTTCATTATGTGCGACGGGAAACATCACCCACGGTAAATCGCAGCTTGTAATCTTTTCCCCGGTTACGCAAATGAATGTGGGGAATGCCCCAGACCCACCCGTTATTTGGGCTAGGCAGAGGGCAAAAAGAGAACCTTAATAATGGACCAAAAAATGTAATGAGGAACACTGTCTCTTAATTAGCACAAACACGTTTTTTTTTTTTTAAGTCCAGGCAGGCGACTTGTGCAACCCGCACGCTTAAAACACGGGGCAAAACAGCGTAAAACAGTGACCAAAATAGGAATAAAGGCTCAGTCCATCCATCCATCTATCACAAAACCGATTATCGAGTACAGGATCATGGTGGGCCTGGAGCCTATCCCAGAACGCACTGGGCATGAGGCAGGGGACACCCTGGAAGGATTCCAGTTTAATCAGCATTACAAATCACAAATATATTTTTAAACTTGGCCAGACAACACCATATTTTTTTGGCAGGTTAATATTTTCCATGTAGCTGATGGATATCTTGGACAGTCGATTAAAGGGAAGTTCGTTACTGCCTCACACGTGAATAACAGGAAGGTACTAAGGAGACGTTTTACATCGTGTGGTGTCCAAGATTACCATGGTATACCACCGCAGTGCTGGTAAAATAAATGTCAAAAAAAAACATTAGAGCTTCTAATCCAAAGCAGCCCCACGGAGACGGCCTCGGGACGCCTGGATGGCCTGCGCCGTGTTACCGAGGTAGAGCAAAATAAGAAAAGAGGCCATCAGATCGTCTGCAATGTTTGTTTATCCTCCCAGAAAGTAGGAGAACCGTGAAGATCAAACCAGACCTACTCATCTGTGGGGGGGAAACAGGGGGATACGTTTTGTCAAGGATTATGTCAAACCAGACCTTCTCTTCTGTCGGGGAAACGGGGACACGTTTTGTCCAGGATTAAGTCAAACCAGACCTATTCATCTGTGGCGTGGTGGGGTGGGGGTGGACTTTTCGCTGCTCCTTCGGATATGGCGGAGACTATATTTATGGTCTGGTTTACATTGGCGATGAGTTCCCTGAATATCCTGAGCGGATGTGCGCGCCTTATGCCCCCCCCCCCCCCCCAAACCGCACAGACAACAAAAAACACATTGGGCTGAGCGTGTCGGGGTAGGTGGGGGGGGGGGATCTGTGTAAGCTAATAACACGCATAAGCACAAGTGTTGCTCAGGTAAGTAAGAAACGTGTGATAAAAATGTCTGCCTTTCAGCGTCGTATAAATGCCTGTTTAGGGCAATTCTAAGGGTGCTAAATAACAGCACAATGAATCGCAATGAATATTTTATGAGCAAACGCGCATGCAGACAGATTGAGGATTAAATGGGAAGTTATAACCATTCTGTTTTATTTGTTTCCCTCGACACTGTCACGTTCTGTTATTAACTACAAGGATGCATTTTCCGTTCTTCCTTCTCCCTGTCCCGATGCCCGACTCCCTCAAACAGTGGCGCTCCCTGTGCTCGTTATAAAGCTTCTGTGTTGGTACTCGGGGGGAATCTGAAAGGACAACTCGCAGCTGCGTGGCGGCCAGGGAGGATAAAAATGACTCTAGGTGTTTCTGGCTCCCGGTATCCTGGTGCTTCACTAAAGACGAGGCTTAATCACACAGGTCACGCCTGACCCCCACCCCCCCATCGCCACCACCACACCCCCTCTCCATCCCCTCGCCCAGGTGCATGATGGGTAGACCTGAGACCCCCCGAACTCGCCAGATGCACTGTCACTTCTCCAGTTAGCTGCGCCGGACTCGCTGGCGTCTGTCAGTGGCCCCCGTCTGCCCAGAAGCAGGCTGCAGAGAGAGGCTGTGACCCATGCCGGTGCCCCGTCGCCTCTCGGAGGCCCGTTTGATGGAACCGGGAGTCCAGGCTCTCCGTGAAGACATGCCTAGGGCTCCCACAGAGAGCGAAGAGTGCTGTGCAACATACACTTTGCGCGTAAATGTGCGTGCATGCAGGTGCGCAAAAAACCATTAGCACCCAATGCACCCAAACTCACAATATCCAGCAGTGATTCTTTTCAGTCTGTCTCCACTCTCAAACCGATATCGGCGTTCACATTTATTAATTATAACACGTCTGACACTATGACAGCTGTCACAATCCACAGCAGAATTTATTGGCTAGTGGATGTTAACTGATATGCTGGGGGAGTTTGAGTGGGGTTTGCCGGAGCAGCTGCTACTCAGACCCACAACTTGTTTATTTTAAAATATTCGGAATGAAACATCCAGCACCTGCATGTATCCTGCTGTTAGATTAAGATGCTGCAGGTCGCGGTAAAGGGGCGGGGCCCATATTAGTGTCGCATTGCTCATCGCCATGATGATGCTAGATGCTGCGGCTTCGCTAATTACATTCCAGGAAGGGTGTGAGAGCGGGCGGGAAGCGATGGTGCAGCGCTCACGTGAAACTGCAGTACAGTGACAATCAATGTAAGAACCTGTGATCATAGAGAAACTGATACAGATGAAGTGAAAAGCATGCAAATGCTGATGTATCCTAAATGGACAGGCATCCTCTTCAGGGTGTATTCCTGCCTTGTGCCTAGATCCCCCCCCCTGCCCAGGACAAGTGGTTAGAGCAGTGTTTCCCAACCCAGTCCTGGGGGACCCCCAGGCAGTCCACACTTTTGCGTCCTCTCAGCTCCCAGCACACCTGTACCTGTATTTGGTGTTCCTGATTGGCTGGGAGCCGGGAGGGAGCAAGAATGTGGAGTGTCCAGTGTTCCCCCGAGGATTGGGTTGGGAAACACTGGGTTAGAGGATTGATGGGTAGGCAGACAGACAGACAGACTTCCCACAGAGTGTCCGTCAATACTTAATCCCAGCAGCACCAGCACGGGTCCCTGACCTGGGGGTGTCCTCCATCAGACAGACCCGCCCCTCCTCCTTCCAGTTAGGCTGACACCACTGAAGATTATCACATTGCATTGTATCACTGAATCACCGGTTATTTAATTATGGATTCATGCCCCAACTGCAGGCTATTTATTATCCATTTTCCCCAGCAGCGGCAGCATCAGTACCTTGATAGCAAGATTTTTTTTTTTTTATAACAATTTGATACCTAGACCGTGTAATGTAAAACGAGCAGACACATAGGCTAGGTGAAATTAAAAAAAAAGAAAAAAAAATGAAAAAAGGATGAAAGGAGAAAATTGTACGCACAGTGCAGACTACATAAAACAGGATGCCGCTGAACTCAGTAGTGACAATAAGCACGCTTTTATTCCGGGCATGTTTGCAGGATTACGAGCTTCCCTGCATGAAATCCGCTCCCCTTTTATGAATATAATACACGTTATTCGTGTCTCTCTCTAGGCAGTCGATTGGAAACGTTTGGTTCCCATCTTTTTTTTTTCCCGAAAAGCACCTTGACCTCGTATAAAGGCTGAAATAGTTTGGAAACAGCGCAATGTGCTGCGGAATACAGGCCGGTCACACGGGCCATGTTAGAGCCCGCATGGGCGTGCGGGGAGGGGGGCGACCAGCTAGGTGACGCCGTCGATAATGCGCACCTCTCCCCCCTTCGTATCTGAGCCCAGCCTTGAAGACCCGGTGTTGTGACAGCTAGGGACGGGTTGCCGACACCGGCCGGGGATCCGCTGCTGACCCTCCCCGCACGCCTCACAGACGTTACCCCGAGCCGGGTATAATCCGCAGCCACGTCCGCTGCTTCCCAACGCGAGTGCATGATCCTCAATCGAGCAATAAGGAATGAATAAATAAGACATTAATCCGTAATTTATATTACAATTTGTTTCGTCACCAGTGGGGGGAAAGTAATTTAGGTAATTTGCTGTTAACCTATAATACAAGATAATAGACATGTGTTGATAAAAAAAAAAAATCCTTAAAATTATGGTCAATGAAAACATCAGACATAACGTTACTCATTCCCAGAAACAATAAAGCACAGATCTTTAAACTACCCAGAATTGCACGCTTCTATTAACGTTTTCCCCTCCATAATTTACGTCCAAGATAATTCTGCTGTAATGCTTGTCAATATTATGGCAATTTCTAGGGAGGCTTAGGCGGCGCGCTTATCTGTTTCCCGAATAAGCTCCCCTCGTACCACATGGTGCCTTTGCTCTCGGCTTTAGCTTTCATCCATTCTCCGGGAGCAGAGCAAAGTTCAAAAGAATTACAATAATCTACAGACTTATAGCTCACAGACAGCAGCATTAAGAGGCGTTTGTACTCCGGCTCCTTGGCAGTTTTGCTATGGAGCCTTCAGCTTTGGAGAGCGAGGGGGGGGGGGGGGGGGGCTATTCTTGTTATAATGCTGCTTGTAAAGAAATTATAACTGCACTCCAAACGCGGCAAGATGAACAGCCAAGGGGCTGGAAAGACGCGCTCCGCATGACACTAGGGCCATCTCCCTATTGCCGTCACCCGCTAACAAGGTAATTCTCTCCGGCAGGGTATCATTCATCATTTTCACGAATTACAGTATACAGATGTTTACCCGAGAAGCGATTAAAATCAGACAAGTACCCGTCAAGTGCCTCCGGATTGGTGATGACTAAATGGTAGGTAAATGATCTCAAAATAAGCGCCGAAACAGGAGATGACAAGGCCCTTCATCTTCCTGATTGCCGTTATTTAAAATCTAGTTTCCATGGCATGTGGAATATGTAGGTGATGAACTATACAAATAAAACCAGATTTTCGGCGTTGGCCTGTTTGTGACGATTTGACGGTACATATAGCCTCATTTTAAATTATGTCTCTTTAAAGAAATAACTTCATTTACATCCTCAAAGCTATGGAAATGATCGAGTTAAAGCAAATAATAGCCGGGGTTCTCTCATTACCTCATCTGTCTTGAAGTTAATATGCGCCGGAGCTGTTCAGTAATTTAAAAAATTCTCCGTCCCAGCCAGTAAGAGCCCAACTAGAAGCTAAAGGGAAATTTGACGTTATTATACCAAAGCTGATTCATATTAAGCACTCAATGAGACCAAATGTGAGACAAGTGAGTTATGAAAGCTGCTGCCTCCGCTTTGATATAAGAAACCCTCGCTTTATTTGACTAACAAAAAATAAAAAGTAACCAGTAGAACAACAATGGAAAGCTCAATATATCATTACATTTTTGATATGGATTAATGTTTAACCTGTATTTGTTATATTATATTATTCTACTGACTGTTCCCACTGACTTAAAATGTTAAACATGCCATTGAAAGATGTGTGCATATAATCACCACCGTTCTCTGTTTATATAATCATTACTGACTATCAAAAATGTTAAAAATACATCCTTGGGGTACAAATGATTGAAAACTTGACTTTAATCTACTAAAACATTTTTATTTCCCAACCCAGCTCCTGGTGTGCAAATTTTGATCTCACTTCCTGGCAAGCTGGCCAGATGATTAGCCATGCCATGCTGACACCTTCAGTCCTGACACATCAGATCTTTTGTGTTCTGATGGATTCTGTAACCCCGCCCCTTTCCCAAAACCCCACCCACTTTTGCAATCTCCTCCTTAAATGTTTCACTAATGAACAAACCAGCCCTCCAATCACAAAAGTTCTCCTTTATAAGATTAGCCAATAAAAAAAAAACTAGAATACTGAGCGACCCAGTGTTGCATAGATTGTGACAGAACTCCAATAGGGGGTCAGAGCATCATCACTGCACTGGGGAATGTGCCCATCTGGCTGATGAATCCTTCCCTCACCCAGTTCACTGTTCCCCCACCCTGCCCAAGAATAACTTAGCAAACGTCCCACTGATTTTTCCACAGGAACACGGTGTTTACGAGAGGGGGCGCCCATACGCTTGCTTCCTGGCTTCCTCCTGAGCCTGACTGCGGCTCCTGTAGCCCACTTATTCTGTCCCGGGAGGCCATCTCCCGGCCTGTGTTGTCCTCCGTTATCTCGCTCGGCTCTCCCGCTGATGCCGCTTACCGTTTAAGTGTCAACAAGCAAGAATCTCCCCTCCTTTAAAGAGCACAGACGTCCAACTATAAAAAACAAACACCCCCTTAGCAACAGAATTGCATAAAGCGGCACTTTTATTTTTCTGGCGTTTTGGCTTCTCTGTCTGTCTGTCTGTCTAATCTATCTAATCAAAATGTGTGATGTGAAAGTGCAGGAGTGTTTTACATCACTTCAGCAAAATCATTTGTTGGCTATTTTTTGTCGGTGTCTCAGCATGGTCGACTGGCCCACTCCGTTGCACAGCGATTGCAACACAAGGCTGTTAAGCCGTGTCGGAAAATGACGATAACAATATCACCAGGGGGTGGGGTGGGTTGGGCGGTTGTGCGGTGGGGGCAAGGCTCCCCATCGGTGTCTCCCGAGAACCAGTGGTGTCTCTTTAATAGTACTAACTGTAGCCCGTCCCACGCAATGCTTGGGCCTTGCCGACGGCCTGAAACCGGAGCGCCCCGGAAGGGAATGCAACTAGGCATTTGGTGATAATGAGTAAAATGCAACGCGAGTCACGCTAATTTGTCACAGAGTTAATTACACAGAAGGCTTCGGGAAAACCAGAGCTGCCCATTAAATGCAGAATGCGAGGCAACTCCAGCCATCACTAATTAAAATATTATTAAAATTGCAGCGATATTGCACGCACGTATCTCCACAACAGCTTCATATGCATATAAAACCCAAAAGGGTACATCAGTGCAATAAATAAATGAAATTTATGGAGAATTATAGTTCTTCTATAGTTCTAGGACATGGTCTGAGATTTTTATTGCCTGTTCCACCTTCTTAATTAACATGCTCTAAAAACGAAAATGAACAAAAAAAATGCATATTATGCAAGAAGCGTATAATCTTAACATTATTTAAGGCTAAAACAAAATGTTGTTTTAGGGGCCTAATCTACATGCTTTCGGGCTGCTTCTCTTAGCAGCCCTGCTAAAAATAACAAGAAGGTTAATTCCCTGTTGCAGAAAACCTGTTCTAGTCATTTTATTCTGAGCTGTTTTTGTGTTTTCAGGACATTGCATCTACTACCTTTATGGAAACAGGAGAAGTAAGCTGGCCGGTCAATGGAGGGTTTTAGTGAAAAAAAAAAACATGGTGGATTTTTAAGATAGTAAATGGAGATGCTGTGGTTTTTGAATGGACTTTTCTTGCTTGTTTTGGTGCAGTTTTCTCTATTCTAGCTAGAAAACAATAAGCAATGAAGGCAAATGGTGGGGGAGGAGAGAAAGGGATGGAAAGGCCATTGCATAATCTCAGAGTATTCATCTGTGTTGACTGAAACACAAGGTATTGGAAGACACATTGCTTCGATGATCCCCGATGGGTATGAACACACATCTTTGTCTCCGACTTTCTATTTCACCACCCTTCTTGGTTGGGGAAGCAGACATGAATGACACAGCAGCTTACAGAAGCTAAAACAGGGATTGTCTTTGAGCTCCCGAGCCCCCAAATTCCCCAGTCGACTTCACACTACACTACGTGCACAGTTTTCCAACTGTACTTTCCAAAAGTTACTGAGTGACCATGAACATACAGAATTATTCATGTTCATTCAGAGCTGCAGTTGGCCTGGACTTCTCTCTTTTCAAGTTTGACTGTAATGGCCAGAAAAATTATTAAATCACAACCAATCAATGAGTGTGTGGATGAATTGTACTTCTCTGCATGATAATCACGTAACTACCAAAGAAGTAACCCACACGATTCCTGACAAAAACAGCTCAGACATGTGTTCATCTCACCTTCATTTTAACTAATAATTTTATTTAGCTGATAATGTCCAAGCATCCATTCATAATTCAGCCACTTATCCAGCCCTAGGTTACTAGTGTACCTAGACCCCGGCATGGGAGCCTGGCGTGGCCACTTAAATAATATAAATAATTTTTTAATCACTCTAAGTGAAATTACGAGAACTTGTCCCTTATATTAAAGACAGATTTATCATCACGATAAAAGTAAATTTACCTCAGATTAATTCCTGTCGTGAAAACATTGCTTTTGAATAATCAAATGGTGGTGTATTATTTAGTATATTTAATTCTAAATAATAAAAATTAACATAGTAATTTAATCAACCATGCACCACACAAGCTTTGCTATCTCTGATAGCTTTTTGATAGCTTTGTTATCGCCACATAGCTGGGAGATTAGATCTCAGACTTGTCCGCCCTGTCAACAAAAACAGTCAGTGTGCGAATGTCATCGTTCATAGGAAGTCCAGGGAACTGTCTGCGTTTGATCTGCAGTTCTGATAGCACTGGTTTTGATTCAAAGTTGCCAAGGTACTGTAAGGGTCAGGCGGAGCGCAGCGTTGTGTTTTTGAACTGCGGTTCAGTAGAAGTCAGATATCATGCATCATATGGATGTATCTTCTGCTTCGTTCGTTTCATGGGTTTGACACGGGTGCAGAGAACCTCTGGGAGAGGTTCCCTCGGCCTCCTTGTGGTGTTGGATTCTGGGAATTTCCTGCACCATCACACCATACCTGCTTTTTCTCCATTTTCTGCAGTTCTTGTGATAGATAATGTGGACGTACAATAGCTTATAACAAGAGAAATGGGTATCTAATTCTGGCCACAGTATACCAGGTGGTCACAGTCTTCTTAGGTATTGGTTGATCCAGGACACCTGCCTCAAACAGTCTGGTGGCAACACGACAGGTGAGTTTTCAGTGCTCCGAATGCAGAGGATGTTTGGTAAGAGGTCGTTAATCGTTGCCTGAAGTGTGACGTGGGATGGGTGGTGATCTCAAGCTCCACCCACCTTTAGTTAACAATCTAGTTGTGAAACATTTCCTGGCAAAGGACAATTCTTACACGTCATTGGTTGTCACTGGAGATGATTGTAAGGGCTTTTTTTTGCCTCTATTGTTGGCTTGGACTCTTCATTTTAACGGCTTCTCATATACTTAAATGCTGCCATTGTAATGTGAGCACCAGCAGAACAACTGGCCCACGTAGCTATTATTACGCTAAACGCTAACATTAAACGTTAAGTACTATTAAGATACCGCTACTATCTGTAAACACAGATAGCTCTGAATTAACCATTTTTGGTTTGTTTAAAATGTAGACCTGCTTTATCACTGAGGTCTGGAACCGGAATGGAATCGAGACCTTTTTGAAGAGTCACGTTTGAACTGGATCTATGGAAAGCAAAATTTGTCATTCACTCAGTGGAACCGTTTGTTTTAGAAGGTAGCTGCTGCTCCAGCAGACCGAATTCTCACAGCCTGAGAAGTGGGTCCTGTTGTTGGGCGGGTACTTCACGATAAATGGAACCCTTGTTCCACGCGTCGATTCACACTAGATTGCGATATTTCTGCTGAATAACAGGCCTGGGCTGACATGCCCTATGGTGGAGGGGTCCTTCTGCCAGGGTTCACTAAGAGCCGTGTGCTCCATGTGCAAGCTTGGTGCCCGCTGAACCTTCCTTAAAATACCAGGCCCCACGGTGGGCCGTAATTGCCGGTTCCTCCGACTCCGTGGCCTATAATTACTCAGGCAAGTGCGGCAGATGACAAATTGGGGGGAGAATCTAATATCGCAGAGGTCACGGCACGGGCGTCGATGTTTCTGGGGCTCAGGCCACTGGGGCCAGTGCTGGGGGGAGCACTGCCTGCCAAGGGTTGATTGCAAACAGAGGTTGTGCATTTTTAATTTAACTCTCAAGCAAAACCTACCAAGCATGAAGGCAGCAGCGACGATGGTATTTATTTAACTGGACTTTGAAATTCCAGAAAAGCTAACCTGATACAATACATGCATAACAACAGGCCTAGTATAAATCATAAATCACTAATAACTTCATACATTGTAATAAATAAATGCCACCAAAAAATGGAAGATAACGGAATTTGACATGGATGTTTAGTTCAAATTCACTTAAGCCATTTCATTTTTTTAAACATATCTCTTTCTGAGAGTGCCCAACGGAGGCCACTCATTGGTTGCCTGAAAACCAGTCACGTGACAGAAAAGGAGACCCAGCTCTAAACGCCATTCCTGATTCTGCTTGTGTACCAAACTCGGCAAAATCAGTTTTCGCCCTTAATAAACGGGGCAGACACTTCCGGATTGCCGAATGGAAAATGTGGAGCATGGCACCCTCCAGGTTTCACGCAGTGGGCCTGCTTCCGGAAACGCCTGTTATCCCCTCCTCAGCCGGGGGATTTTATCAGACAGAGATGGCATTCTCAAAGTGCTTTTGAGATTAGAATAAATTATCCGTTGAGTATAGCATATCAATCCTTCACAAACTGGATGGTATCCCTTCCAGCTCCAAAAAGGGCTCAGCCTGCTGGGAACTCTGTCACTGAAGATATTTTCATGTCTTTGTATATTTTCCTGACAGTGACTAACCAATTGAAATTTTAAACTGTTTCTTTTTAAACCTCCCATCCAAAAGATTTCTTGAACTTTTTAAAGTGCCTTCAGTGGCAGTGGTACCTTTCTCAGAACAGCCCTGGAACAGACAAAAACTCATCTCCATTGTTGCTCAATAACTTAGATCTCAGGCAATTATTATTAAAATTATTATTATTATTATTATATTATATATTATATATATAATTATTATTGAATTTACAAGGTTTTGATATAATGGCAACTTCTCCCCTTAGTGTGAGCTTTACATCGAAGCTCTCTGGAAAGCACCGCATAATGGCATTGCACGGTTATTATGGGATGTTGCCTGCAAATTACCGTAAATGTGGTACCCTAGGAGGTGGTGCTGATGGATCTCTACGTGTGCCCTTCCAGGAAAATCTATACTTAATAAGGCCTCCGAATTAATCAGCACCACACTTTTCTGTTTCTTATTATTTCCCTGGGAAATGAAGAGGCCTTTAAAGGAAAACAATATTCTATTCAGAGTGGAATATCAACACAGAAAATGAGTCCAGCGGGTGGTAAAATGTTTGTATACTTAACAAATAAGAAAGCATGGGCAAGTCCTTTGGTTTTACAGACAGCGGGAGTCAAACAGGCATTTGGCGTTCATCAGTGGAGGTGACTCAGTGTGTGCGTGGGTCGCGCGACCAGAAGGGGGCGCTGAAGTGCCGAAACTCACCAGCGCGCAGTACGTCTCCGGCGGGTCGCCGCACGTGATGTTGGGCGGGTCGACGGCCACCTTGACGTACTTGGTCATGTCGGTGGCTTCCGGCTGGCACGCCATGTAATCCCAGCTCAGGCCATCTTCCGTATAGACCTGCGACTTGCACACGTCGTAGTGACCCCACGCCGACGGGTAGTGCTGCATGGCATGACCCACGCCCGCCCACACGGCCTGCAGGGCCAGCAGCACGGCCGCACACATGGCAGCCGCCTCTCCGCGGTTCCCCTCCGGTGGCTCAGTGGGCGTGTCGTCGGGGGGGACGCCAGTCAAGCGGACAGACGCGAGCGAAGCAAACGGATTTTATACAATCCAGCCAATCCACGCCGGCATGCCAGCTTCCCAGTAAGGCTTCCCCAACGGACCGCCAGCAGGGGGCGATCTCCTGTGGTGGCGGGAGGCACGTCCACCAAGCGGATTCCGAATGAGCCGTTGATGAATAAACCGCGTCTTCAGGTTTGTTGGCGGTCAGTCATCCTTCTCCCACCCCCGTCTGCCTTCTGCAATGAGAGGAAATGGAAACGAAAAAAATAAATAAACAAATAAACAAACGCGGCAAGATCATTTTCAACAGTGATGGGAAATTAGCCAGACGACGAGATCCAGGACGGTGTTTCGGCTGTGTGTCGGGGAGGTGTCCTGTCCGGTCCCCATCAGGGGGGAAACTCGATTCTTACTCCCCCCCCCC
>JAODKL010000044.1:5341120-5356273 GCA_026780765.1 Petrocephalus schoutedeni
CCCCCTACCCCCCCCCCCCCCCATAGATGTATAGACAAACTACCAGTTAAGGCCCCCAGAAAAGAGCCCTAAATAAATAAATAGTGCACAGTCCATTTGCTTAATCCTTGTTAACAGGTAATATAATGCGAAATATCCCAAGTCGGGCCGCTGCCTGGTCTCCCCTCTCCCTCTCCCTCTCTGCTTAGCCGCCGATGCCCACAGGTAACATGCTGCCTGACGGCTAATGGCTGTAATACCAGATAACCAGTGCCTTTCACATATAAGGATGCCTAGGACTTCACATCAACACTGTGACAGTTTAAACTTCACCACCAAACTTCCCAGTGGGGATGTACTCTGACCGACGGTGCTCATTTAACAAACCGCACGACCAGCCCAAGGATATACTAGGTATAATATAACAGTCAAGCAAAAGAATCTGAGCTTCCATCTGAAAGTCTTTAAAAAAAAACTGATTTCAAAATATCTGCAAATGTATTTGTTCAGTTAACTCCACGGAGAGCATTCCAACTATTCTTACAAAGGTCTTTTAAATGCTTTTTTTTCCGTTGCCTTCTGCACATACTTCAACAATTAAATTTTAATTACTTGATTATTCAATTATTTCGCTGAATGCGCTGTATTTCGAGATATCGTGTGGCAGATTTTTTCCGCTGGGCGTTTCTATCTAGTAGGCTGCCGCAATAAATATGCATTAAATTGGAGTATCATGCATGGCAGACCGAGATGCAGTAAGCTCCGGGCAGTCGTTTTTACGGTGCGGGGCATAGCTAAGGAGGATGAGCGCGGCCGAGGCGCTCAGGCTCCCCCGGCGCGACCCGGACCGCATTCTGCCGGCCGCCGCCGGGAAGCGCCGCTTTCGCGGTTCCGGCAGTGCCCTGCGGTGCAGTACTGCGAGTGCCAGGTCGGGGGTGGTTCGGGACCGGTTTCCGAACAATCAAAGCAAACGTGCAGGCAGGGCAACGGACTCCCTCTTACTACTGCCTATGTGTATGGAACGCACAAGAATTAAGGCACTTCACAGTATTAGAGAAACGGTTCTTACAGGTCCACAATAATTAAATAATGTCATTATTTTAAGGTCACATTCATTTTAAAAGTACATATATTGACCAAAATGATCATTTTAAACTTTACAACAATGTAATTTCTCAGTCTTTCAAATATATAGGCCCTGTGTGTGTATGTATGTATATAGTTATGTATATATTCTTAAAAACATGGAAAACACAATAATGACGCGCTGCAATACCCCACACAAGACCAGATAAAACTTACTCGTGGCGTTTTGGTAGTTTAAGCACTTTTGAATTTAACAAGTGTTGATAAAGATCACATGTTGCGTGGAGTGAAAAACATTGTAGAGGAATTAAATAAAAAGCAAAAAACAAGGTGCTTCTCGGACGGGGAATATCTTACGTATACTTGCTGGTTCGTTAAGATGAAATTTCACGTGAATATTCAGCTCAGCACAATGGGAGCTGGGAATTATGCGCTCGAGAATATGCCGGACCTGCATTGGAACACGCCGCCCCGCTACTCCGGACCCCCATTACTAATTGCCTTTGAGAATAAAAAAGATCTGCACACATGCCCGGGTGCACGATCAAAACCGAGATTAGATTCTTAATAAACCGTGATGACCCACCAGAGGGCGATAGGTAATTCTGCAATGAATACTGATTTGTCCAACCTATTACACATTAACAAGGTTACCGTCTCCTAATGCAACATGAATTAGCTGGGAAAAATATAATAGTCGCACAGGGTTCTGAAAGAAACGTGCAAGTAATACGTCCGGACGGCAGCAGCCTACCTGCGGTCGCTTTAAAGTCACCTCGACTCAAGCAAGACAGAAAATCCAGCAACATATGAGAGCGTGAAAATAGGCTATATTACATTCGGCCCAGCAGCAAAACAATTATTAATTGTAAGCTCCACCAAATAGAGAATCTATTATAATATATGCATTAAATGCAACCCTAATTTAATTCGTATGTAAAATAATGTCTTAACGGCGGACTGAGATGTTCAGAGGAAGCAATACTTACAATTTAAGACTCCTTGAGAAATTTGCGGTTAGGGTGACCCGGTCTTAATGAGTGTTCAACAAGTTCGGGGATGGCTTTCTGGATTTGGTTTTCAGATGCGGCTGATAATCTAAATTTGATGAGCTCGGGGGCAGAGTTGCAGGGGAAAAAAGTTGATGATGCAGGAGTTTTTAATGAGCTGACTAAATGAAGAGATTTACAAGCTTTTCGATGCACGTCGGTCTTTCAGCATGCAAAACGGACAAAAAATGAGTGATCCCCGGATTGACAGCTGGGTCAGCAAAGCAGCCAGCCGAAAGTACAGAAAATGGCAGTACTCCCGACACAAAATGGGACTAAAACCCCACACCTTTCCAAATGCACAACTATTACTACAGCGCAGATTCCAGGCAACTTTTGCGTCCCGTTTCTCTCTGTCGATTTATTTATATTTTCTTTTTTTCAGGCAACAGTGTGAAAGTCTCTCTTCGTGTCCAAGTATTCGGCCCAAGTCAGCGAAATTATCATTATTTCTGAGGGTCTCTATAAACTCTTATCAGACATTGAAAGCCAACCCTGGTTCCCGAAGGCGTCCTCTACAGTGCTCCGGACCCGCGATCGCCAGGCATTCCTTCACTCCGTGCCCGGCGAAAATTATCTGACAGATCATGCATCTGGAAAGCCCATTTCTTAGGCAGACATTGTACAAATGGTCTTCTTTATTTTAGTTGATCAGCGCATCATCTTCATTTCTGCCACGTTACATAGGTATTTTTTCCCCCGGAACCCCAAACTTGCAATGCAAATGCAACAATAGTAAGAAAAATTGGAAATTCCGTTAGCTCCACCTAACACTCTTGGCGGGATGTAGGAGATAAGCAATCTTCTCCAAATGCGACCTAATATCGGGACTGTGCGCCGTCTCCTACCCCAACACTTGCGCTCTCCGCTGGGTCCTAAAGAGCACCTACACGTGAGTTACAAATCACCGGTACCTGGCCGCATTATATCAATCTCTCCAGTGATCTGGTGCATTGTTTTAAACACATGCCTCTGTGTTGTGATGAGCTTCGCCATTTAATCATAAAAACCGCACACGCTTTCTCCGTTTAATACCGGCACAAGTTAATGACATTAACAAATGTATGTTATAATCCCAAGGTTCGTTAACACCTCTATGAATGGAACTATCGTAGATAAATCGCATGCTTTCATTGTGTCTTAATCAAAGTCGTTATAATTAAAGTGTGACTGGCAAAAATCTTTTTCGACATGTAACAGGGTTCAAAATAATGTTATAATTTACACCTGAGTATACTTCTCCAAACTGTGAATAAGTGCGTGTAAGTCGCATACACGCACCCAAGAACTGCCAAATGTCACTTAAACGGTAATGATTATAGTTATATCAGCCCTACGCTGCTTCTAGATATTATTAAACTCGCATGGTATGTCTGTATTATCGAAGGATATTATTCAACCCCCAAAAAATTAGAGTAAGCAATGATGCCACAGACGCCATAGATCATCAGATTTTTAGTTGATGAAAAAAGTCAACTGTTAAACCCTGAAAATCACTTAAATACTCACTCTCGGGTTAGTCTTGTTAAACCACATATTTAGTATGTTAATAGTACACTTGCTGCTGTATGTGGTTTGTACGTTCCCCAAAAAAGACACGAGAAACACAAATAAAAACATCCTGCGTTCCATATATAAAATACAAAAAAATTAAACCTATTAATATTATATGAATAGTCGGCATAGGCATCAAAGTCCAAAGTCGGCAGTCTTAGAAAATCAAGAGTAGCCTATATTGATATAATAATTAAGCCTATATTGTTTCAATGAAACAATACTAATTTTAATACATAAATACTGATCGTAAATTACATTAGGCCTATATTCGGCTGGTGTGTGTATATATAAAATGTGGTCAAACACAGTATTAGTCGAATGGCTGAAGTTTTGCAAACTAACAAAACGATTTCAGTTCCGCCACCGGCTAGAAAAAAAAAGTTCTCCCAGTGATTCAGTGCCTCTGCGGTTAAACCCCACTCCGAGAAGTTATAAGATGTACTGCTGCGTCACTCTATGCCTACATTTTTAATAAACCTGGAAAAAAAACAAATGCATCCCAGAAAAATAAGGATTACTGCGCAGTCCATCGAGAATAGCTAGATTGTTCTACAAAAGCATCCGTCAATCTCTGTAGTCATGCTGACGATGAGTATTAACGACGACAACGACGATGAAGATGATGATGGTGGTGGTCATTAATCCTAGGTCTAATATAGAGGCATCATCGCTTCAGTCACATCGCAAACCGAATGATGCAGATCGACCCCTGAAGCACAAGCTATACCGTGCAACAAATTTAACATACAGTATTCGTGCCACAAACTCCCCTACCCGCCGGAACCTAGATATTCAGATACTAGATCTTGAGTTAAACCTCATCCCCCCCCCCCCACCCCTCCCTCCCACCGCAAAAAAATCTACATTTACTAATAGCTCCATTTCTGTTTTTCGTTGTTCTGCATTTGTATTTTGTTCCATTCAAATAGAACACATCACTGAAAAAAATATAACTTGCCACCTTACCTTTATCCCCAACTTTTTTCCCTCCCCCCACGTAAAACTGCAAGGTAACTTCTGACTACTCGACTAGTAACGCACAAATCTGGTGGCTCAGGTAGAAGGACGAGCTCCGGATCAACTTCTGTCCGCGGCTCAGTCGCTGCGGACTCTCCTCCTCACTTCTGGCGGTGGGGCAGCGCAGCAAACAAAAGCAACGGGTGCGCGGCGCAGCCGAGGCGCTTGATTTCAATATAATATTCTCACTCGGAGATGGCATGATGGATCTTGGTCTGGGTGCCGAATTACCAATGCATTATGAACATGAGCGCCCGCAGACGCACGCTATTTATTCCGACATGCCCGTCAGTACAAGGAGCGCTCCCGAACCCAGCTGCGTGCCTTTCCAGCCCTCCACTTTATTTAGTTGCCTGCGTCATATTCCTAAATATCTTGTGATTACGAGATATCCATCATCACTGGAGATGCTGAATCCAAGGGCTGTGTTTGTCCTAATGAACATTTACCGACGTTTTTAAGTAGTAGTACTAGTATTACGTTCATGCCAGTCCCATAAAAAAAAAATCAGTCACAAGACCGGGAGTCTTAAGTCTGAAATTCGCACAAGGATGCGGCAAAGAAGTGATTGATGTACCTGGTTGAGAAACAGTTTAAAGCGAGGCTAGCCCTCCCCAACGTCCCAGACAAACTGCGGGGATTAAAAAGCGACCCGAGCGTTAGCCGATTTGGGTGTATGATCGCGCAACGCGGTGACACACTTAGGAGCCTCGTTTGTTTCCCGCATGTTTGTAACGAGACGATTCGTGCCCTAGCTGGATTTACCTCACATGACGTTTCTTCTCCAAGACGGCTCAGGATTTTGAGATGATGTATATCTCTTCCCTTCCATGCAACCCGACGCATTTTACCTGTTCTAAAAAACGAGGAGCGCCCTGCTCTTGGCACGCAGTCAGGAAGGCACAATTTCATTACATCTCGATGTATCTCGACTTACGCCTTGAACCAGACAAGACTATATTGTCGCTTAATGGCATACTATTGACTTATTGCTTTGTCTGATTCAGAAGGTCGTTTGAATCTTTGGAAAATGCAGCCGAGAAACTTATTTAATATTTAAGAATGGCAACAAATCGTAGGATATTTGGCCATATCATGTGAAGAACTTGGCACACCAAGCCCTGGAAGATGGGCCTCTGTCTGGGGCTGTCATCGTAATGTGTGGGCCTAAATTATAAATTATGGGGGGTGGAGGGGAGGGGTAGTTACCCACCCCCCGAAATAATCGTATTGTCTGATGAATGTGTGGGGACCTCAAACCACCCCCTCCATTCAATCCGAAGTCACGCCCTTGCCCCACCGCTAATGTTGACAATGGAGCTGTCAATGGACATAATAGCAAACAGAAGGTTACGTGTTAAAAGCAACATATTACTCTGGACTGATTGATTGTATTCAAAGTAATTGAAAATGTAACCCTCGTGGGAGCACTAGTAACTTAGTAACTCAGTTACTACTGAAGTACAAATCATGAAGAAATACAGTAACTGCATGAAATAGACGAACCGTTATGATCGATTTATGATGAAGGAGGGCTCTGCGCGTGGCTAATACTACAGTTTCTGGTTAATTAATACATTTAGTAAGATTGTACGACAACATTATTTGTGCCCCCTCAAGTACCGAAAATGCCCAGAGAGAAATCAGCTTGGACATGACATGGGTGACATCCGTGACTTCTCTCCTTGCTCCTTAGCGGGATTTTGGGCTCCCGTGTTTCCATGGGCATCGCGGCCCTGTGCTGGATAATCAGCCGCAAGATGGATGGAATCTGAGATGCTGTCATGTTACTAAGCAGACCACTTGTGACTGAACAAAATAATGGCATTAATTAAAAGACGCTATGACGGAATCCATCCGTGGAGCAGGAGGGGGTTTAAGATTTCAAGATAAAAAGCGAAGAAAAAAGCACGACTGTTACCTTGTGGTGACCTTGATAGGTATTGACTTCAGTATTTCAATTTAAAGTCTGGCAACCAGAACTGAGAACGTGCAATGGTGCATATTCCTAAGCAAACATGGAAAAAAATCCTCAGCTGCAGCACAGATGTTGTTTTCACCTCTGAAAATCCTCAGTGTCACCTTTTAAATGTTTTTTTTTTATTATTATTATTTATTTTATTTTTTCACCTACTGCTACACATTCAACTGCACTCTATTAGGTTCCAAAATGGCAGTACTTTTTACTGACAGTCATGCAGGCGAGTCATTTGTCACTTGCCAGATTTTGGTCTTATTTACTGCAAGTTTACTTATTGCCGATTAATGCTTTGAAAGACTAACTGAGTTTGAACGGCACCGGCTCACGTTGTTCCAGTTAAGTTCATTTGGTTTGTCAATACTGCTTTATACAGTACTGCAAATTGTCGGTACTGTATAAAATATATTTTATATGGGGAGCCACACGGTCTTTAGGTAGTATCTATTATGGTCCCTGGTTTATGGTGGAAACTCTACCCCCTTAAACACTTTTATGAAAGAGTTAAGTCCAGCTGCGAAGTTAACAAACTAGCTGGAAATTTAGGACATAAGACATACTATAAAGGACTCGTCCTGGAACGGTTTGGGAGTTGCTTTTAGGCGACTGTCCCAGTTTGCCCGCTACATAACTTCGGTGCCTCTTAAATACAGACTTAATAACCGCAGCCCCTCATCTTCAAATTAAGCCCGTGGTTAACCACAGATGCAAAGTAGGGAAGGTTTACATTATATGTAACGTATTGTTATTGTGTCGCTGTTATACCAGTAAAATAAGATTTCTGCCCAGTTCGTGCCCAATAAGTTTAGCGAGCTTAACTGTCGTTTTAGACTCTGAAATGAAACAGATCGATATATGCGCAAGCCGAGTATCCACATAAAGTTTTGTGTGCGATTAAAAAAAAAAAGGACTGCACTTAATTTATTCAGCACGTTTTTATGTTGTGTTTTTTTGTCTTCTATATAATGATTTGCCCTGCGATGGGTTGGTCCCCCCACCCTGGGTTGTTCCCCGCCTCGTGGCCGGATGATATAATGATTTGCATGTGACAGCTAGATTGCATATCTATCTGTGGTTTAAAATAAATTTAAGACCCACCCAGACACCACAGGGAATAAGATAAGGGTAGATCCTCTTCATACACGCACATACTAACACTGCGTAGTCTAGAGAAGCTGGTCAGCCTAAGTGCTGCGTGGTTGGACTTCTGGAGGAAGCCAAGATGCACAGAGAAAACATGAAGACGCCACCCACAGCAGATGTGCTATTCGAACCTTGAACTCTGGAGGTCTGAGACAATGTTGCTACTTATTAAGCCAGTGAGGTCCAGATACGAGAAGGGACACTTATTCAATGGGGACACTTACTGCCAGCCCCTGTTATCAAATCACACCACCACCCCTCTCAAGTCGCACCTCCAGGATTAAAATTCACCTCCAGACCATGTTTCTTTTCTCCCTGGCTGAATATTGTATGAGTTGCAACAGAAACAAGGCAGAATTGATTCCGCACGCAATTACTATGCAATGCCAGGAATTATCCTCATTTAAAGTTCTTAAGCTAGTTTCTGTTTACTTTAAACATGGCTCAAACTAAAATGCCTAATGGCTATTAGCTGACAATTTTACTAGGGAAAATATCCCTGTAAGGTGATTTCAGTGGGTATAGGTCAGCTCTCACTTGTAGCTAATATTGCACCTGACATTCGTACCCTGTTGTGGATTTGCTGCTCGTGACAGTAGCCTCACAACTTGGCTAAACTCTGACATGTACTCATGGCAAAGTGTTATTTTGTTTTTTTTCAATCAAGTTCTCTGTTGTTCAAAAAGCTGTTCTTTGTTGTGTTGAAATGTTTCATTTTTAGCCTTGAAACCTTTAAGGAGCGGGACTGAACGCAATGCATTGCCGGTCCGTCTTAAAATCGACATTCTTCTGCCCAATGGAGGCTTTAAAAGTGGCATATACTGTACAGATTGGTTTACACCAGGGGTGGGGAACCTGATCCATGGAGGGCCGGTGTGGGTGCGGGTTTTTGGGATGACCTATCAATCAGCCAATAATAAAGCATTGGTTCCAGCTCCAGTCCTGGGGACCCACTCTTATTGGCTGATTGAAAGATCATCCCAAAAGCCCGCACCCACACCTGCCCTCCATGGATCAGGTTTCGCATCCCTGTGTTATACCTTGACTGGATCAGTTTTCAACTGCATTGATAGTGTCTTTAATGAAAATAGCTCTTGTTCAGTCAGTGACTTAATGTCAGCAGCAGGGTTAGGTATACATTGTCTAAGCATTTCTGAGACAGGGCTGCTTGTACCCTACCTAAACGGTGTTGGCATCTCTAAGTTAGCAACAGTTAGCCCATCCATCCATCCACCCATTTCCTGAATACTTCTAGGTTATAGGGGGTTTGCAGCCTATCCCAGAAGCTATGGGCACAAGGTGGGGAAGAACCCAAGACAGGGAGCCAGCCCATTGTGGGACACACACACACAATTTGGTAACTCCAAATAGCCTCAGCATGTTTTTGGACTATGGGGGGAAACCAGAGTACCTGGAGGAAACCCTATGACAACACAGGGAGAACATGCAAACTGGAACCTGGGCAGAGATTCAAAGTATGGTCCCAGAGATGTGAGGCAACAGTGCTAACCACTGCATCACCATGCCACCCCCACTGTTAGCCCTTGTTTGACAAATGAAAGGTTGATGACAAAAAGTTGCCAGTTGAGTTACTGGAGAGAAGGGACGCTCAAACGATCATTTTCTGGGCTTTGGTACTGTTGTTGGGTTTAGGGGTGTAGCTTTGATGTAGGGCTCCATGCAACGATGTAAATTAGCGATTAGCATTTGAAGAAGATAAATAAATCAAAGGCCACGATGCTGTTTTTCACACCGTCTAATGAACCAAGCTTCTTGAATGACCTTTGATATCACAAATATCCAGTGATGAAAATCCACGGACATTATGGCAATCAACAAGGGCGCGTTTCTTTGCTTTTGATTGGCATATTTACACGGGCGCTAGCAAAGGTTTTCTAATTTCCATGGCTGCAGATGTTGTTTGTATTGGGACATAACTGCTTGTCAGGGAGTGTTTGATACACCGGCGACAGTATCTAGGGGGGACAGCATGTCGTTGGAAAGGTCAGTTTGGAATGAACTGGGGCCTGCCACAGAACGATGGTGTAGTGTAATGGCATACTCAGTAGTTGTCCAGGGGCTATTTATGGAAGTGCATTTTCGATTCAGGTTACAGCGTGACATGTTCCTGTTTTTCACGCGGTGGGGTGCGATCCATTTCTCAGTTTGGCTGTTTAGGATCTACATTGTAACTGAAGGACTTCCCCTCACCTCAGAATCTTCTAAGAGACCACATCGTGGCCAGAAAATGTCATATAGGTGATCTTTAGGATGAATGCCTCATCTACTGGGAAAATTTACCCACAATTCCCTTCTCATGTTTTGTATCTTCATTATCTCCCATACGGTTTCTCGGCAACAAAGGACAGAGTAGAAATATTGGTGGTATTCGTCTTCCTTTGAAGGAATTGAATAAGAGGGGCAGACAGGATTTTATTATTTAATTTTTTTCAAAGCTTCCAGAAAGAAGACAGTTCTGGGCCAAGAGTTCTGGGTGTTTCAAGACCTTGCGTGGACAGGGACGGACTTTCAACCATGAGAGCGCACTCTCAGATCACGCAATAACACTGTACTTACTTTTAGACCTGGTTTTACTCCAAGTCTACAGGCTTTACACCGTGTGTAGATTTCTATCAAAAGAATGCACGTAGATATTTAATTTAAAAGGGATAATTTGCATTCAAAGACACAAAATACGTTTTCCCCATTTGGTTTTTAAGAGAATTGTAGCTTATGGGTGTTTCATGATTTTATCTTGATACCATACTGATATTGTGGTGATATTATTGTATGTTATTGTATATTAGTATATATGACTGATGTCTTTTCTGAGTACCTAACAGAGTATTTATGGGTGTACTGTAATGAGCACCTCAATTGTCCTGTGCAGTGTCTCACTATTTCTCCTGCATCTTTCCCTGCTCTCTGATAGGTGTTCCTACCGTGAGGTGCTCCTGGCATGTTTATCCCTCGATGCAAAGTTTGCGGGGGGGGAGGGGTGGGGTTGTTGATTTGCAAGTGAACGCAGCTGTCAAACAAACAGAGATAAATGCATGAAGCTGCCTCTGGCGTAGCCTGGAAGCCAATTGGTCTCATGCAGGGCTTTGGCGGTAATGGGCGATTTGTATGCGGTGGACCCAGTGCGCGTCCAGTGCTGCACATCCAATATGAGACCCGCTAATGCGGAGCCCAAACTCACATGTTTAGCCACGATGCAAGGGATGCAGCCCGGAATACAGGGCTTCTCCTCCACTGACTGAAACTGGGGAACCTTCATTACATCATTTGTCCATTTGGGTACCCCCCCCACCCCCACTTGGGAGAAACATGTAAATTTTATATGTCTGTAAATGAAGGGGTAACCAGATTCACACACACACACACACACATTCACAAACCCGCATCTATATTAGTTAGAATCCCACCAATTTTAAATGCCACTTAATGAACTGATTAGCAGTTTCTGGTTAATTTGAGAAGTGGAATAATTATTCCCAGACTTGTTGACGGTGTCAGTCATGCTCCAGAAAAGTGTTTATGAGGATTCATCTATTAGCTATGTATGGGAGTTACGGCAACTCTCAACTGAGCAAGTGGGATTTTCAATGGACGAATGGATGGGTGGATGAATGGCACTATTTACAGAGTCTATTGGGCCATTCTTTGCTAACAACATTCAAGCAGATGACCCACGAGGGTCAGAAGGCACCGAGGATCCTCAGAAAGTGCCGTGCCTTTCTCCATGCGGCTTCCACGTTGCTTATCTTTGCCTTTTGATCTGGCCGCACTGGTTCACAGTGCATAGATTATTTCTCACATTTCCTTCTCTTCACCACGGTGCAGAGGCTAGCGCAGCCAGGCCAGCGTTCTGCCTTTTCGGATTCCTGTCCCAAGAGTCTGCGGACAGCTTCAAAGTGAAGACCACCTGCCATATCTTTCATCATTCCTGACATCTCACCCGCAGAACACACAGCTGCACTAATGTGGGCACAAGGTTCCTTTAAAAATAGTGATGAAACATCTCCTCTCCTCTAGTACATCAGGTATTTTCTCGCAGGTAACTGGCGAATTGAACAATGGTTTTGTCTTGTTGTCGACTAGAAAATGACTTTTCTGTCGTTTCTGCAGCAAAATAGCAAAAAGTAAAAAATTGAACTATGGATGAATTCCTGTCTAGAAAGTACAAATTCAACTTTGAATTTCTCATTGTGTGACAGGACGGGAATCATGATACCGCACTGCTCAAAATATTAGCAGAAATTACAATCAGCATTCTTTCAGTGTTGCTTGTAGGTAGAAAATGAAGATGGGCGCTAATATTAAAAGTCAAACAACCAGTGACTGATCACTATTGTTATACTTGCATTCATTTAGCAGTATGATGATCTCCTTGGCTGACATTTCTTTGTATCAATATATAAGTTGCATATGGTATATAAATAAATCCTATGACTGAATGTCAATGAATGTCAACCAGAATCCTAGTAAAAAGGCAGCTACACTTTGCTGGGAAGTTGGGTCTTGCTGCTGCAATCTGCCCTTTTACGCTGAGCTGGGTATGGGGCCGGTGATACTCTTACCTTTATTGCCATGAAGTGTCTTTTCTTTGGACAGAGCAGCCCACGGTTTTGGGATGTAGATGTGAACGTGTCAGCAGTTCATAGTCATTGTTTGCGGTGCTGGAGACAATGGGTTTCTAAGCCGTCATGGCTGCCGAAGGGTTAGACATAGTCCTTCTTGTCGGCCAGGTACGGACTCCCAGTCAGGATGACAAAGAGACACCACAGATTACTTGATTTATGTTTATTTAGCAAGATGGCAGCCATGTCTATCGCTGCGCTGGATGTCAACAGGTCTCCTGACAGACCTTGCGAGTCCCATGTCCTATTCCGGGCTCCTTCCTCAAAGCGATGGCAATAAACAAGCTAGCTCCCGATAGCGGGGCCGGCGTCCGGCAGACGCCTGCGAGAACGACGCCGATCAGAGAACCCTTGGTGAAAAAAAAATAATAATAACGTCATCATGAGAGGAGACGGCTGTAAGGGGTCACCTTCAGTACAACTGGCATGAGTAAAAGACGTGGAGATGATTCCAGCGTTATGATGGAGAGAATTAAACGAATGTCAGAAAAGTAAATAATGAATGAATCCTGGGTGGGATTAGATGGGTACCGCGGCAGAAGACGCAGCATTCCCGCTTCTCTCTCGGAGGGGCGGACACAGGATGGATGCCGGAATGATATCTCGGCATCCCGCTTACACGTCTTTGTGAAATAAAGCAGCTCGCAGGAAGATTCCATTAGCTGAGCCGCTCGATACTCACACATTAAAATAGATATTAGAAATATTATATCCAGAATATCATCCCCCCCACACACACACTTGGACATTTGAAAAGATATTGCCTATTTGTTAGTTGACTGATGACATTCAGCAATATCATAGCATTTTGACATTTAGATGTTGGTTCTAGTTATTAAAAAGGGATAAGCCGTTATTACAGTAGGCCTTAGGGGTAGGCAAGAGAGGTATACATGCAGTTATGTTTTGGCGTATATAACAGCAGTATAAAATTATTATTATTATGTATGACACCTAAATTAAGATGCTTAGAATGCAGCATTTTGGGTTCTGTACCGAATGCAGGAAAAATGTAGTTAATCATGTAAATGAAATTCATAAACGCAAATGAAATGATGATAAATCAAAAAATGTCATATTGTCCCAGAGCGGTTATGTTGTATAGAGCAGGGTTTAGTAGGCTGGTTTTATCAGGATTAAACTTTTTCGTAATTCTGTCCTTAAAACACATATTTGTTTGCTGCTAAAGATTTTGGCCCCCATAAAAGCGTATCAGATCGGGCCCCCAACCCAGATCAATCCAGTTATGTCTTAGTTTGGAAGATCACAGTTCAAATTTATAATGTCATGAAAGTTCAATGCCTTTTTTTTACCCTGGGATTTCTATTGGAAATGTGTCACATGGGTAGTAATTTGTTCTTAAAATGTGTCCCTTTCTTACACTTACCAACCACACTAATTTCTGGTGCAGGTACACCTTTGTTTTGGAGGCAAGGTCCACTCCGTAGAACAGCAAGTCTACACCAGACACCTCCTCCTGGATGAACTATTTACTGACAGAATGAGCTGGTGAAACAGCTTCACATAAAATCTCGGAACAGAACTTGTGGATCTGACTCTTTTATGACCCGTTACTTCTCCCGGCTGGGATTACAACAGGTCATAATTTAATTTGTACTGTACTGTTTTTAGCACTTTACTGATACTCTGGTAAGAAATTGTACTCAGCAATTCAAAACAACAGGAAATGGCTGTCCGTTTAATAAAACGCTGAGCGTAAGCGCTGTAATTTAATTTTACCGGCTGCACTTGTTTCTTTTACGGCCCATTCCTCTGAGCGACTTTAATTCTTGACAGTTGTAAGAGAGTTGTAAGTGCTCCTGGTACCCTGACTCTCGGATGCGTCAAAAACGACGTTACGTTATAAATAGAAAGGGTCTCCCCCCCCCCCCCCACCCAAAGCTTTATATGAGATATCCGTGGCTGCTGGTTTTCAAATAGTGGATCGCATAGCGTGGGTCTGTTCTGCAGCTGAAGCAGCCGCTGTCTCTCACCTTAGGCCCCCGGGACACCTCTCACAAAGCAGAAATGTCACCTGCCGGAGCTGAGGGCCCCCTGGATCCCGATTTCATCAACAGAGACGGATGGTGATGTCAGTCACAAAAGCATAGGCGTCTCACAAGCGAGGGAGGGGGGCGCGGGGGGAGTCACGTTTTTATTGTTCTAACATATTGCCGTGGCAACGGTGCTCTGGACCTCTTCTTTGCCAGTCTGCGTTTCGGTCTTCGTCTAAGACTGCCGCTTTTAATTGTGGGCTCATGATGTCGCATTTCTCAGTCGCATATTTATGCGTCTAAGAAGCCATCCAGAGTCAGCGCTGATCAGCATAATCGTGGGCTGTGGCACCGGGCTGCAGTGGGTTGGGGGGCCCAGGAAACGTTCGGAGCGTCATAAATAATGCAGTGATGAACAATCATGGAAAAAAAATCGCCTACAAATATAATTTTTAGGTGAGGCCAATGATATTGGTTACTCACTGAGTGCTGCGATTTGATATCTACCAATCAATAGTATTTAGACTGTATATTTAATGTTACGGCCTGGGCGGCATTAGCCTAACCGCGACACTGCGGCATAATGAGTGACAAAAGTGAGGGGAGTAGGCTTTGGCGATTAAGGAAAAAATGGCAGAAGGATATTTGTGAGTTTTACTAACGCAAACCGACAAGTGGACATTATGTTATGTCCATTCCCTTATGCCCCC
>JAODKL010000044.1:5356373-5369245 GCA_026780765.1 Petrocephalus schoutedeni
ATCTTGGTTTTATATCGGGCACCATCCCTGCTTTTAAAAATCCCGAAGGCTCCCATGGCAACAGACTTCCTTATTCAGATGTGGTCTGAGATCCATGAGCATAATCCTGGCCAATCAGGTACCAATGGGAATCTGCAGTAGGCGGGTCATATGCATGTTGTAAATAAGTGATTGACAGTGATCCTCACCAATACTTACAAGGAAACGGCTGCCCCCATTGGTTGACGCTTTGCTGTTACTGTTACCCATGTGTCTCTCCCCGCCAGCCCTGTACCCCATAAACACACCTGCTATACATGGCCAAGCCTACCAGCAACAGGAAGAAGGATGTATCGGGGCAATTTTTGGCACAACTCCACTGCCCATTAACCAGTGCAGTAATTATAGCCCTTTCCCAGAAGGTTAGCGCATGATATCAGCCTTAGATCAATTACATTGCAGATGAATTAGATTAAATTACTAAGTACAACAAAATGACAGCCAAGAAAGATGAAAGGAAAAAGAGAGCCTGTCAAAAATGCATTGTGTGATATATTTACCCCGGTATAGTGTAACAACCAGTGCCTGTGGTCAGAGACATTAACTGAGGCGTGTGCATGTTCTGTAGATTCAGTCCATTTAAACGCGAGTGACTAATTACCGTCATGTCCGTAGCAAACCGACATCGTCTCAGGTGACCGCAGAACAGAATAAGGCTATGCGAATCGCACGTGAGCTTATTATTATGAGCTTATTAACCGGAACCTTTATTGTCATCCTTACGGTAAATCATCCAACTTATTTACCACGATGAAAGTCAGTCGGGCTTTAAGAATACATGATTAATTTCACGCTCACAGCTTAATAAAGAGGTAATTGTGGTTCTTTTTGTAACAGACACCCAGGTAGATCAATCTAAATACTATGAAAATGATTCCTTTTGGTAATTGAATTTAAAGCACCTACTTCCCTCTTTTTCTCATCATAACCCAGATACATTGAGGTTTTACTTTTAATTCAGAACTGGTTTTATATTAAGCTGCAGTTGACACCTGGGTCCATATATTGATGTCCATTTGAAAGAAAAGGGGCGTGGCATCTTGATAGAGGGTCATGTGACCAGGGTTGATTAGTTGCACCTGGCACTTGCTCTCACCGCACATATAAAGTGGCGCGTGCCGCTCTGTCTCGACCCAGTAACCCGGATACATATTTGACGTCATGCACGAGGAGTGCTGTCTGCTCCCCCGAGTCTGTCCCCAGGGGCTCCTCACGTTTGTGGACTCCTCCAAAACCCAGCTGGTTGTTTGATGTCACCGTTTGGGTTTGCGTTACCCCCAGCCCCACCCCATCCCCCAAAAGGGACACTCATGTAATTAGATCTATTCCTCGCTGCCAAGTCTCCTTTGCTCACCCGTCTGCTAGGTTACATTCCCACCACCCCCACATAAAGCCATCATCACCTCTCGCGTATCCGATTGCATGTTAATAGATGTGATGAAGACATTATTGAATAGTGGCGTCTATATTTCGCACAGCATTTCTTGGCTGACCTCTGCTCTGGTCCTCTGCCGAGCCGGAGGAGGGACAGAGACTCGCCGCGTCTGTAAGGGTCGACCCCGACGTCGGTGACCGCCGTGTTGTCAGCTGCACGCCTGAGCCCATAGGAGGCACTGTCCCGGTCAGCTGTCAGAGAACCACATCATTAAGACAAGCGCCAAACATCCTGTCTGTAAATCACAAGACGCCAGGGCTGAAAGTTCACAGGTCAAACTGGTACCTGGAGCAGAAGGCAAACTCTGTTGATAGTTAAATGGGGGGTGGTCTGTGGCTCAGCAGGTTAGGCTTCGGTGTCTGTGATCAGAAGGTTGTCAGTTTGAATCCCATAACCAGCAGTGAAGCCACATCACTGTTGAGTCTTTGAGAAAGGTCCTTAAGTCCTTGTAAAAATGCTCCATGGGTATGCCTCAAAAAGAGGGGAGTCAGATGATATATGCATATTCTAATATACTTGTTCAAATGGCAAATTAAAGCTTCCTTTCCGAAATAGGACATCCAGTGAAATCATTAGACACCTATATCTGTAAGCATGGGGGAGAAGGCAGTATTGACCTTGCCATGACAGCGGTTGTCATAGAGCTGTATGGCGTGCCAGAGACTGAAGCCACATTGTCATATGGTGGTTTTTATAATCATGTTTGCAGAAATTCCATATACTTTGCACATGCATACACGAGAGATCTTTACATATGCAGGGGGGGGGGGGATTCCTTGCTTAAACAAGAGTCCAGGATGATTTTACTTGTTGTTGGGTGTTTCAGAATACATAACCAACAGCACAAAAGTTGGTCTCACCCAAGTCAACTTTATTGTCACTGTAGACATACACAACAAAACACAGTAGTAGACTGGCACTTGTAGTGCAAGGGTAAGCATAGTATAGTACCTATAGGTCATATGTACACACATATACACACAGACACACACAGACACACATATATATATATATAAAATCTCAAATGTCTGTGTGTGAGTGTGGGGGGGGGGGGGCATGCAGATTACTGTTATGGGGGGGAATAGGAGTTTCAGAACAGAGTGTGTCAACAAGGAGCCGAAGAAGACGGCGCCGTAAACAGCCGGCGGGTTCATCATGGGAGGCGCAAATAAAGCCCAGAAATCCCAGCCACCCCAGCGGCTCCGCATTTGCATTTAAAAAGTAGCTGAATCAATACGACGTCTCAGTTTCTTCCCCTTGAAGGCCACCCCAGTTCCCCAACCCCCCCTCCCGTGCCAACGGAAAATCTGAACACGCGTGAGTCTTTGGGACAGACAGCGGACCGCCGAGATCTGCTAGCTTCTTTTGTTTTTGCTGTAATATAATTTTGGCCATTTCAAATTCCACACGGCGCATATTTGTTTTCGAGATTCGAAATATCGGTGATGAAATTGATAGGCTATGGGAAAAAATATATATATATGGCTTCCCTATTCGCCAAGCTTTCCTGGAATTTCAGCTGTCATCAGGATTCACTTAGGATCTGACTGACTCAGATGAATCCCCGGCATGTTGCTGACTTAACCAAGACCCGTCTTTTTGTTCCAGACCCGGGTCCAGCTAAGGTAGACAGGGACACCCTCAAAGGGAATCCTTTCATTCCTGAAGACACTCGTCCACTCCTAATTAAGCTCATTTTCCATGCAGAGCCTCTAGTAAACTTCATGTTTTCTCCTGTTTGATCCTACAAGGCAAAACAACCTGCAAAGTCCTCACTAATTAGGCTGCCGGTAAACCCTTACACAAACGCTGCACTTGCTGTTTAAATGTGGAGCCTGCTGGCAAGTCAATAAAACAATAAATGACAATTAGGGTGCATGAAGTTGTTATTTTTAGTAGCTTTTTAATCTATTCAATAAATACGTAATGTTATACTAAAAAGGTGTGCATCTAGAATATGTAGGAAATATTGACGTCTTATTGTGATTTTATATCAGGTATATCTGATGACTTATTGTGCAGCAAAAACTATGCAGGAAGGATAATTGCAGTAGCTTTTAAAAATATCTGTAATTTTCCTGTAAAACTGACCTTGAGGCCCAGCTGAATAAAATCGATAACTCTCAGCCTACAAAGGTACATTTTTAAGTTCAGAACTGTCCCTCATGAGTAGTCTGGCACATGGGAGGGGTTAAATGTCCCTTCTCATGCGTCAATCACCACAGAAGGAGGCAGGCCTTATTCCAGTGACATCATCGCCATGTATGTCCGACGGTGCCTATTTGCAAATCCGGTGGAAGACAGAATAATAAAAGAAAAACAGCAATATGACTGAGGCCGCCAGAGATGGCAGCTGATTAAAATTCAAGATTAAATCTTCCATAAGCAGACAATATGAAGAAGAGAGCCCTCAGTCATTACACTGGGTTTAATTTTCTGAGCCAACCTGTGCCCACCCCCCAGAATTGTACCTGATCTGCGTTACCTGGCTGGCATTTCCATCCATTAAAGCCGCTGTGCCTGTGCGCCGCAGCACATTTACACAGGATCTGCCCGCATGCAGATGAGGCGCCATCGCGGTTGATGAAACGCGAGACGCCAGGCAGGGACCGAGGCCGGGGCCGGTTCTGGAAAGGGGCGGGGTCACAAATTTCCCCAAAGTACCATAAAAGGGCTTCGGAATGGAAGCATGAATGAAGCATGCCGATTCGTCCGTGACTGGGATGGTGGGCGGGGCCACGTGATATGGGGACAGGGGTACGGACAGTGTGCATATTAAAATGTGGAATGGGTGGAATTTGAGAGCCAGGAACACAGAGGAGAGCCTTCTGTAAAATGAAACGATACATAATGGAACGGGGGGGGGGTCACTTATGATCAATTACAGTGTATTAGGGCTCCTATAGGTCAGAAATAGGACAGCAAGCAAACTCAATGGCAGAGGGAGTGAGATCAACCAGGAACAAGACATTTTATTTTTCAATCCTCTTTGGCATAATTAGAACACTTATATTGAAATATTCTTCAGGAAATAGAAAAAAAATCACATTTCTGCTCCCTCATAAAAAAATAGTGGAAATCGCAGGTCTTGTCTGGAGTAAAATGAGGGCTGACAGACATGTTACCCCATCGAGTTCTCTGGGGAGTGCCCGTTCCTTCCCGTTTCCCATTTCCGATACATGTACGAACATCTCCCGATTGGCCTCAACCACTTATCAGCCGCTTTGGGTGATGAGGAGGATGACAACGACGGAGAGTCCCCCCCCCCCCAGAGCAGATGTGACCAATCCTAACGGGTATGTGGTGCCAATGTCATGATTCTGCCACGGGATTGGTCCACGGCTTGTAGCCACGCCCTCCGGCCACCAGCTGTTGGCTCTTTTGCAATTCAGATGCATTAAGAGGAGCTTTGCTGTCGGCCTGCCTGCCTGATGAGACGCGACCTGGTGTAACGATCCGCCTACCGTCCCCTCAGATCCACCAGGAAGCGAAGGCTAGACATATGGCAGACTTCCCGTGGCCCAGAGATCGCATTGCGTCGGGGTGGCACTTAATTGGTAGCTGCACACACCAGCCCAGCCCAGCCTGCCGCCTCCCACCACCGCTATTCAATTAAGAAATTAAAGATAACTTCATAAAAACAGACTCATTGCCACAATGGAAATTTTTCTTTGAGTTTTTTGCTCCTAGCTAAGGAGTAGCAGAAGAGTAAATTTATGGGACGAGAAAACGATGCAGCGCAACAGAAATGTAGGTGGTTTTCTGTGTACAAATTGTCCCATTACTCCAAAAATGCCGTGTCAGCTACGCCAACAGGCAACATCCACCACTTACAGACAGCTTGATCAGGATGACAGTTTTGCTTTTTTTTCACCATTTTCACCATTCTTTCATTGTTTAATAGTCTGCTGTCAAACATTGCATGCGTATTTTTATCTATTCATGATCATTACTAAATTATTTATGTACACTTATCTAAACTTGCACTTTTTCCAGACAACAATGCTCACTGGTCACCAAAAGAAATAAATAAAAATCAGTATTCAGGTGTCGACTCCTCAGCCCGTCGTCCTTTTCAAAGAGCACCCGTCGAGATCTGCTCCTTGCGGGCATTTCATTTTGGGGCACGGCTGACGGGAATTTTACAGCGACGCACACAACTCTGACGACGGGCGAGTCCCAAACTCGACACAAACACGAGCATTTATTCACATCTTCATCGGATGACGGGCGCAGGTGCGGCCGCTTTTTCCACGGGTCGATCAGAAACGTCGGACGCGCCTTTTCCGGGAATAAAGTGCTAGCGTACGTAGCCTGATAAGATGCACACTTGTACACTCTTGATCGCACCTGTCACACCCTATCCAATCCTCGCCATTCCCCCCCTCCGGTGCCTCCCCCAACCCCTGCAGCGTCTGCTTGAGGTCACCTTACTCAGCACAAAGAATCTGCAAACCGGGGAAAAGAAGAGCTAGTGAATCTCCAGCATTCCCCAGTTAGCATTCGTGGGGAGAAGTTGCATTATTTATTATGAGGAGGCTAGCGACTTGGCAACGGGCTGTAGAAGTCACAGGGAGGCTTCTCTCCAGAGGGCCCGGCCATCGCCTAGGAATGTTCCGTACATTCTGTTACTCCCCATGACACTCTTCTTTAGCATACTTAAAAAAAAAAACTGTAACTGTACTTGGTTATGTCAGTTGTTTCTCCTTTCTCGCTCTTCCCAGTGAGTATCGTCCGTTTAGGCTGTACGCGGCTCCCGGACTCGCGAAACAAGCAGCGGAGATGGCGTGACACCACATTGATTGTTGTCTCCGTGTCGACAGTACCCGTCTCTTTCCCTCTGTGACCCCCCCCCCCCCCCCCCCCCCCCGCCCCTCTGGTGTTTTAACGACCCATTCTTCGTCACCCTCGTTAACCTGGGCCGAAGTGATAGTGCCCTCAGGTTTCCCCCTGAAACCTGGAGCCTTCGTAGGAAAAACAATCAGGCCAGCCGCCAGCGTTTTTTCCTTAAGCTCCACATTTTTAACCCGGGCTGCTCTAAGGCAAGACGCAAATGCTTTAAAACGGAACTTCAGAAATAAATGCCAGGTGTTATTATATCTATCCGTTTTCTAACTGGCTGCGTCGCCATTACAGGGTCACAGTGTTAGGCTGGAATCCATCCCAGGAAGCAGAGGACGCTTGCAGGATTGGGTGCCAGTCTGTTGTAGGGAACACACAGGCACAGTGTATGAGTTAGAGATGCCAGTTCATATAACTGAATGTTGTTGGACAGCAGGAAGAAACCGGAGTTCCCAGCTGAAACACACAAACACAGGGAGAATCCACAAATACCACACACACTCCATGCCGAGACAGGATTCAAAGCTCCAATGTTGGAGGTGTGAGGGAACCGCACTGCCCGCTGAGCTCTGCTCTGTTCCTCACCCCGATTCAATTTTTCAATACATGCCAATGCATCGTATTATATTCATTCTGGTTTTGATTGTCCCTCCCCATAGAATGACACCTTAGATATACAGCTGGTCAACTTCATTGCCTGGCTGGCGTCTCATCAATGTTCAAACATGGGCTGGAGAAACCCAAGGAAGACCCTGCAGGAATCGACAACACCGTCAGCCATTTCTTCGCCACATCCGGGGCGTTAAATAATGGATGGCCGCTTGAGCACAGTGTCTGGCAAAAAGTCTCCCCTTGCCAAAAAGTGGTGTTTGTAAAATTATACTCTATAGGAACTTTTTTTTTTTTTTAATAAAGCACAAGATTATGTATTTATTATTTATCTGTGTTGAATCAGTCTGTGGGTTTAGTCTGCTGTCAGGTCCCCGTTTCCTTAGATATGCAAGGCATGTACTGGGCTTCCTGCAAATCTTTTAAATATTAAAGGATCTCACCTGCACTTTTCCCCCGCTCTCTTCTCAATAATGCAAGACGGTCACAAATTCCCATCCATCTGCTTCCCGAATCCTCCCGTGCCGATGCTCTTCACGAGCAAGAATATTCCCGGATTGGATTTACAAGCCGTTTTGATGAGTTGTGATTTATTTTAATAAAGTTTTACATTTTATGCTTAAATATAATGAATTTTTATAGTAAAAAAAAATACAGGGTGGGGTCACAGGGGCATTGGTCCTAGCTGAGATCTGATTGGCTCCTGGTGTACCCCCAATCCTGTCACCAAAACATATCATTGGCTAAGGATAAGGTTAGACCCTCAGTATGAATAAGGGCCCATCTTAGGCTCCCCATCTTAAAAAAAATCCTAAAATCGCCCATGCCTACAGTCCAATATCAGTCCTGTTTGTGGTCAGATGGGAATAGGTAATAACCCAAAGAGCACATCGGAACACTACAAAATTAGTTTCCTTAATAAACCACCAGTACGAAGAAAACTTTTATTAATTCTACCCCGGGATATTCAGCACCCCTGATCCACGTTTCAAAGGTTTCCGCAGTTACAATGACAGACCTGTGGGCTGTCCCCACAGTCTCTCGACCCGCGTTGGGCGAATCTAATAAATTCCCACTGTGAAAGGTATTTCGAAATGTGAGAGATCAATGAGTACTTTTAATAAGCCGAACCATGACGCGTTTAGCATTATGAAAGGGGATTTACAAAAAGGAGGACACATATTGATTGCTGAAGATATTCAATTTAAAGATAACAGGGCGAATAGCTACCTGGTGGAATACATATTATAGCTTATTATAAGAATAAAATTTTAATTTACAAATATTGCAGGGTTTTCATGCCCTACTCCAAGTGCATGCGATGAATTCTGAAAGACCACTATAGTGTCTCATACTAGCTCTATATGTGTTATGGGGGTCATGGGACCCTGATCTTCACTTCTTTGTGATTTCATGAAAAATGAAAACTAAGTAATACCATATTTCCATATTTTAAGATTTATGAATTTAACTTTTTACCAATACATTGAGGCATACTAGATGGAGTCGAGATGAAGCCCTGCATTACAGTAATGACCTATAATATCTATCTATATCTATCTATCTATCTATCTGTCTATCTATCTATATATCTATCTGTCTATCTATATATCTATCTATCTATATATCTATCTATCTAATCTAATTATTTGTCTAGTTTGACATTGTTTTCCAGTTTGACATTTCAGAATATTGCTTTCAAAGAGAAAAGACAACTGCGCATTCATGATCTTTCACACCTCCTGCTAGGACAATATTGTATGTTTATTCCAGAACTTCATGTTTAATTCAATAAATCGATACAGCAGAGTAAGAGTTTCTGAACCTCTAGTCAGCGTGTCTTTGGTATCTTGGAGGAATCTGGCCCAGAAGCCTGTGGAGAAGCTTACCCTCCCTAAACTCCAACGAGTAACCCAGTAGCGAGTTTTGGGGTCAACAATGGATGTCTTCTCTGCAATTTTTTTAGAGTTCGGCAATAACAATGTCAGCGATTCGTAACACACTCGTATTTTTTTTCAGAAGTGACCAGGTGAGGGACAGCATATTCATCTGCATTTCTGTTTGAAGAATTATTCAATGAGAATAGCTGATGTGTTTTTCTTTTACTGTTTAAAGCGTGTTCATTTAAGGGTTCAGCATCGATTTAAGGTCTAGCAGGCGTGAAGAGATAAATAATTCATGTTTGTCTGTGAAGCTCTGGAGGAGGCAGGTTCTCAGAGAAGGAGTACAGCTTGAAACACTCGGTGTGTGATGTAGTCACGTTGCCTTTAAGTTCACGTTATTTTATGCTATTATTTCTAAAGCATCTTATCCTCACAAAAAATACCACCTCATTCAGTTTCATAAATGATTTCCTTTTCCAAAACTGTGATTCAATGAACATTGCCTCCTGAGGGTCACCCGACCCTGCATTCAGTTTATCTATCCAATGGAACGTTGCCGTTGCACATTGTCAGCCAATCGGGTGTCGCCTTTGTACATAGTCAGCCAACTGGATGCTGCCTGTGCATGCTGCCAGCCAATTGTATCCCTCCGGAGAGAGGCTCATATTTGCCAGCAGTTTTGTGGGCGGCTCCATTCTAATTGTTCATTTGTCTGCTGTTGACAGTCTTCATGCCCAGAGGGTCTATCCCCTTGCTCCGCCCTCATCTTTGGGTCACCCCTCGCAGGACAGATTACTGACAGAATAGTGGGACTTCTGACAGGGGAAGGGAGGCCTTCGGCAGCCTGCACGGTTCCACAAGAGATTGTGATGGTTTCTGCAAATGAGACATCACTTCTATCCCCTGTCGCTGAGAGCCCCTGTCGGCGGGGGGACTTTTTGGGAGAGCTCCAGTAGTGATGTCACCATTACATAACTGGCATAACCTAAGCAACAGGCAAAAAAGAACAGTCATTGTTTGCTTTCCCACCATCATAGTTTTTCCACATCTCAGGAGATGGAGGAAGCCAGAGATGCTTTTCTGGATCTTAAGCAGACATGGAACCCACTGAACGAAATCAGTACTAGTCAAAGCCCAATTGGTGATCTAGGCCAGCTTCACCGCCAGCGCCTCCTGTCTGAGACAAAGTGAAATTGGCTGGCACCCCCCTCAGAAGGTGGTGCCCTAGGCGGCCGCCTATGTCACCCAATGGGTTAACTGGCACTGAAATAACAAGAGCAACAACAAGCACCTGAACACTCGTCAAAGTCTAAAATCATATGTTGTATGTTCCATGAATTAAAATCAGGAAGAAGACTTCAGGAAAAAAAGGGGTTAAATCTACCCCATCACCCGTCAGGGGTGTATTGGTCTGGATCAGAACAAGTATAGCATAACCTCACTCCAGTGACAGACTGCTTTAGCCAGCATATACCTGTATTTTTATCTATTATTATTTATTTATATTATTATTTATAAATTGAATACGAGATTCAATGCGTGCAAAATAAATAGCTTATTTTCTCCTCCAGAGTCCACCCATCCGTCGGTTCTTCCATTGTGAGGCCTTCACACAATCTTTTCCCCAAAACTCTAATTTTTATTAGAAAGGATGTAACCTTCAGTTAGAAGAAAGTGTCCTCCGCCGGCCACCTTAATGGAAGAGGTGGAGGCCCAGTGACAGCGGAGAGCCGTGAACATGTTTCAGAAGGAGCTCACCCCCTTCTTTTTCCCGGCCCAGTCAAGGTGACTGATTTATTTCTCCATTAGGGTGACCTTTGCCAGAGATGTTTTGGCTGTAACGATTTCCTGTCCCTTTCGCTCAGGCACGGGACCTGGCAGAGGAGCATCCAGGCTCTCCCCTCCGTGCTGGAACGTAAACGTGAGCTGAGCTGTAAAGGGAGTCGTGCTGAAACCGGGGGGCCCGTGCAAACTATTCCCAGCCTCTCTGAAGCCCTTCGCCTAACTGCTCTCACACATTCCGTGCGGTTTTTACACCCAAGTTTGTTTTCGCACTCACAACACACGAAGGAGCTCGGAGACAATGTTTCCTCCTTATGTTGGACGTGTTTTATCGTCCATGGCATGGTTTGTTAAATTTGGCTTCACGGGGGGCTGTGGGGCATACCGATTTCGTTTAATCCAGTTCCCTCGCTCGATCGGTCCAGTCATCCAGGATGCTTAAACAGCTTGTGTGCTGCCTGGAATTACTGCCCAGGAATGCAATATTTCTATATTGAAGGGTCAAAAAAAACAAGGTCTTGGGGAAACCCTGTGCCATAAGGAGCTCCTCGTCCTGGACGAACATCATGGAGAGAATAAGCTGTTATCTGCAGATGCAGGCCAGCAAGGTAACATTTCATTAGAGCGAAAACCAAACACAAGCAAACAAACAGACGACCAAGGCGGCTTAACGGATGTTATGTGCCATAAAAGCGCCCATCTTCCCTGTAAATGATTTCCTTTGTGAAAGCTGAAGGAAAACCGGTCCAGTTCGCTCTCCAGGGATGCGCCCCCTTCTGTCCGCTGTATGGAGGCGTCAGGGGAGGGGGTGACACGTGGCATCGGAACAACCGCGGGAAGCGGGGTCACGCACCTGCAATGCGCGGAGTGTGGAGCTTTGTTGCATTTAAAAAGATTTAAAGATCTGCGTAGCTAAAGCGTAATTTACGTCGGGAAGGGGGGGGGGGGGGGGGGTTGGTATTGTGGTATTTAACGTACAGGTCCCGAACTGAAATGACTCCGTTCCACTTGCTTGGGCATTGTGTCCACCTCGAAGCTGTAAGCTGCCTCCGTCTCAATGGGGATCTTTCACAATAGAGCTGACTGACTTGGCCCCAAGCAACAGACAGTTTCCTTTCCACAGCTAAGGAGAGAGCTCCGTACATCAGGGGTCTCAACTCAAACGGGCACGTGCAGGGGAACACGCCCAGACCTGCTCTCAGAAATTACAATTACACCAGGCATGTGTCCTTCAGCACTGCGCTGCCCTGATAGGAGACAGAATTAAATAGCGGCATCAACCCCCCCATCCTGAAGAGGGCGCCCTGAATAATGCTAAACCATAGGTGCCGTGACCGGCATCTTATTTACTGGAGGGTCCTGCTTCTTTTCAAGGGATTCTTTTACATTATCAAAAGACCTTCAAGGATTCAAGGATTCAAAAGCTTTATTGTCATTTGTACAAGTGCAAGGAAATAGTTCCTTGTGTACCCCCTGCAGACTTAAACCACATATAAAGATGAAGAACAAACAGATTGCACATAAAACACATACCATATACATGTGATATATGATCAGAAGTAGGTAATCCAGGTCCAAAGAGTAAAAATCCAGATCAGTAACATACTAGTAGGACAGCAAGACGTTGAGGTTATAATGGTAGTGGTTAATAGTGCGGATTGGGATTATTCTGCGACTTGTCAATGTGTATTTCACATTCTTACATATAGAAAGTGCCTGTAAGAGTGACTGTGGTCAGCTTGGTGACAGAATAATGCAATGGTGAAACGGGGAAGTGAAGATAACCTTTTATTTGTTCTCTACAGGACAATGGTATCAAGGACTACAGAGCAGAGGGACTGTGGTCGGGGAACGTGGTGGACAGGGAGCAGATCTTTGGGCTTATATCAGTACAGACTTTCAGCCTGTTTATAGGTGGAAGGGGTTTCGTCAGGGATGATTGTGATTGGCTGGACTTTGTCACCTGACTTGACCCTGCCCAAACACGCATTAGTAGATTACAGATGGATCTTGCAGTATCTCTTATTTACTAATGTAAAGCTTGACCTGGACCTGTGTATTGATACGTGGGCTGAACGCTAAGTTAAGTTCCCTGTGGTTTGTGCATTAACAGCACTTTGCTGATATCAAAAGACACTTAGTATCGCGTCCTTCAATCGACCACAGAGGGGATATTAACAGGGTTAATCTATACGTTTCGTAGAGGCATCATTAGACTCTGCTCCCAGAGTCGCCGGACAGCCAAAATATATGGGTACTTCAAAAAAGATGCGAGGCAGCAT
>JAODKL010000044.1:5375450-5387378 GCA_026780765.1 Petrocephalus schoutedeni
CAGGCTGGTGGTGGTGGTGTAATGGTGTGGGAGACATTTTCTTGGCACACTTTGGGCCCCTTAGTACTAATTGATCACATATATATATGTGTGTGTGTGTGTGTATTCCTAGTGTCAAAAATGATATACTATTTGCAGACTAATATTTCTTGCATAACAGTGACCAGCATACACTTGCAGATTAATAGCATCTCTCGAATCAGGTCATGAACGCCGGCAGACGCAGTTAAGGGCGAGATGCAAACCTTAGCTTTGAGTTGACAGGTGAGACGTTTCCCAGTATTAAAAGCAGACGTGTGCAGAATGATACGGAGGTGCGGCTGGAAACGCCCGCTCAGCATCGCTCCTCTGCCGTCATGAATATTCAGGAGTGCGCTTTCGTTTCCTGCAAATAATTAGTGATTCTTTATCATACACTCACTGTACATGCGATGCATGCTTTGTGATGTAGTGTCGTGGCAGTAAAGAACGACACAATACAGAACAAGTATCGTCAGGTTTATTTTTCTCTTTAGAAGGTGCGGCATTAATAGTATTAAATATTGTATGTAAGACGCTGGTTTACTTCTTAGAGTATGTACCAGTGTTACTGTAGTGTTACTACTGATCAAACCAGCTGTCATTCTGCAGGGCTGGAGCTGGGATCACGCTGCGTTTCCCAATGGCTCTGTCTCCAATAGGTGTAACATAAGGCGTGGGATCATTTAGGCTGAGCGTGGGATCATTTAGGCCAGGGCAATAGAGCATGACTTAGCAAGACATTACATCATGGTGGGGGGGGGGGGGGGGGTGGGGACACTGGCGACCTGCTAACCCTCCCTGAGCATGGGGGCTACTCACAACTTAGGAGTGTGTTAAGTGGGCTTAATGGCCCATGTTCTAATATGAGCTGAATACTTCGATTAGGTTGAGTCTTCGGCTATATTATCAATCCGTCCATCCATCTTCCTACCCTACTGCATAATTGTGCCTATATGACTCAGAAAGTTTTCTAACTCAATATTCTTCCTTGCAAGAGCTTTGCTGAATAGATGGACAAGAACTAACTTAAATTTGATTTTGCCAGCATCCGAATGTTCACTGGTCTACATCATTCTGCTGTGTTTTTTTGACCTTAGACATTAAGCCACCAGCTTGTGATCTGTATCTGGATGAGAACCCCTGCCTGCCCGTAGCCCTTCCCAACACCACCCAGAGGTTGTGGCCAGAGAGAATCCAGCCCCTGAAGATGCCACTGGACATCAGGTTACTAAGGCCTCAGCCTGTGAGAGACAGTTATAGTCCTCCTGAAACACTAGAACCTTCCACCATGTCCTCAACAGCAGAGGAAGTCCGGTTGGAGGACCTGGCCTTGAGAGTCAGCCACTTGGACATGGCTTTAATTTGGAGGGGAAGTTGGGAAAGCAGGCCCCCGCCTGAAAGGTAATCGCTTCACCGCCCTAGAGGCTTCCTGCTGCCATGCTCATATAAAACTAGGGCACCCTCACCTCCGGTCTCGCCTGTGCCTCCGCTTAGGCGTAACGTGTGCAGAATAGGCCGTCACTGGTATTCCTAAGCGCTTGGATGCTCTGGAAACTTTCCATTTTAAACCACTGGGTCCAAGGCGTGTGTCTATACAAGTCAATGGGGATAATTCGGACTTTTCTTTTGGGTTTATTTAGCTTCGACACATCAGTGATGCAGGATCTGAGCCTGTGATCAGAAGGTCACTGGTTCAAACCTTGTGCTTTTAGAATGATTCCATCCTTGGGCCCTTAACCTCAGTTGCTCCATGGACTGGCTGACCCTGCTGTCTCAACTGTAGAGCATTTTGGATGAAAGTGTCTGCTAAATAATTGTAAGAATTATATGCAAGATTTCAGGACTAAATAGTGTAAGTCAACACTCATGGCTCGTCTGACCCTGTAACACTTATACAGACTTGGACAGACTTTTTTTCCCCCCTCATAAAAAAACCATGAGGACTCAGGGAGAGGTGAGACATGGCGCATCAGAGCTCAGTGGATTGCTTTTTGTTCCTGGGAAAAAGTGTGAAATAATCCATTTGTCGATCCTGCGCTTGCATTTGTTTACACTAGAAAGAAAGTTTTTTCACTTCAACTGATTGTTAAGGTCCACTGCCTCTTTCTTTTTGCATTTTTATCATCTTATACTTTTTAATCAAGAGAGATTATTTAAACGTCAAAAAGGGCCAACTTTTAAACTTTAAAAAAGATCTAAGCAAAAAGGACATAGTCATTTTAAAAAATTATTTTTGTGACTGGGACACATGCTCACTGCATGCATTGTCAGCTTCCAGACGGAGGCTTTTAACAGCGCCATAAATAGTGGGAGATAACGCGCGTGGTGTTAGAGGCGCGCGGGTGGTAAGGCCACGCCCCTTCATTCCCGGCAGGTGGCTGAACCTGACTGCTTGCTCATTAGCCAGAGTGTGGACAGGTGTGGCCAGCCAGCTTCTTTGGGGGTGCTTTTAAGGAGCTGACAAGGGTGGGGGCCATGTAGAGCAGATGGTGGGCAAAGATTTTCAAAAGGTTTCTCCCTTTAAATCCATAAGAAGCCAGCGGTTTGATTATAATTATCCGTTAATACATAACAAAGTGTGAGTTTAGTGTGAATTTAGTGTGAGTGTCTTTATTTTATACATACCTTCACATTACTGTATATTTTTAATCTCTGTCTGTGAATGGTGAACATGTCGACTGGAGTAAATCATGTGAGCATAATGTATAATCCCTGGACAGAAGAACATAGCGGGATAATTAATTTACGCAGTTAGCTAATTAATTAAAGAATGTGAGGAATGAATTACGATTCATTGCAGCCCAGCACTAAGGGCTCTTGAATAGTCATCAGGGAATTATATCAGGATAATCGAAAACAAATTCAAGTATAGCCAGTGAAAACCTTGTAATCATTCTGCTGCTTTCTGCAAGTTTATAAAACATATCGATGATGATGTATTTCTACCCTGATGACAAAGTGGCTTTTCTACTTCTACCAGCACGTATTTTTTCATACCAAGGCTAATGAATCGTTAATTAACAGCAGCATTTAGATGTATGTCCCATGTCCCACAACTTTGAAACTCTCATAGACGTACGAATGTTTCCTGGCTCCGGGTTAGAGGTTTCTAATTATTTCCACTCCAAGAGCATTACTTGGAGACCTCTTGTGATGCATTTCCTGTTGACTTGACGTATAGTGTTAAGCAGCCCAGGAGAGAGCAGGAAAAGCCCCGGAATCGCTGCGGGCGAGAGACGCACTTCATACATTAAAACAGCAGAAAGTCCCCACCGTTATTAACTCAACCCACCAGGAGGGATAATGCCATCAGCCGAAGATGTAACTCAATGCGGCAGTATGTCAATGTCCAGTTAAGCCCGGGATAACAATCTGTGTCGCCTGGCGGTGCCTGGCACAGGCTCGTACAATCGAGTCCTCTTTAAGCGCATGGCTTAGGTAATTCATCTTGGGCACTTGGAAACACCCTACTGCAATCACTGGGCAATGAATATATAAAAAAAATCCCAGGGCTGAGTCACCTGTAATCCTTTTTTCCCATTGCTTTAATATTAACGAGCTAATTCTAGTCATGTAATCAAAGCAGTGCCCGGAAATGTATGACAAAATGCTGATGACAAGTGCCATCATTCATCCACCCATCATCCATCCATCCATTCTTATTCCAGTAGAGGGTCAAGGTCATCCAGAGGTCAAACAATGCCTGGATAAACCAGGACGTGATGTCATTCCAGTGCAGGGATTGTGCACAAGCCCTCACTAAGGACGATTTGTAGACATCGATTCAGATGAGCCGCACGTCTTAGAGCGGTGGATGGCATCCCACGCATAAGGTGCAGATACACACAGATCATTTGTTAATACACCTGGCATGCGTTCCGGTTCGTAACGTGTAGGCAGGGGATGTTAGAGCATGGCTACTTTTCAGAAAATCGTGCGGCAAAAGGCTGGATGATTTCCCGAGAATGGAAGCCGGTTTTTCATTCTGCTTGGTGGTCTCAGGTTTGACTTCAGCACTCCCTGTGTCTGCCTCCCCCTTCAGGATTATTACACAAAGAGCCTCGGATGGCCTATGCATTAATCCACCACAGCTTGGGATTAACCAAGAAAAATAGAAACAAAGGAGAAACAGAAAAGGACTACAATATTTTTTCGACATTAATCAATAGAAATTAATACTATATTATTGAGCCCCGGAGAGAAGTCTCTCAGACAAATTATTATATCTCACAGCAGAGGAGATGAGAGATGTCTGCAGTTGTTAATTTGTTATTTATGTGTGTTAAGAAATAAAAGGCCTCAGTGAGAACTGTGACCTGAGGCTCGGCACTAATATTAGAATGCTTTCACAGTGGGAACTGGATCCCTTCAAGCTGACTCCAGGAGCATTAGCTGTTATTTACATGACTCACGGACGGGGCCGAGCCGCCGTAACCCGCTTGTATGCATCGGATATGGTCACAGCTGCTGCAGAAACAGCTCCTGGGCCTAGCGAGCACAGAAGCAGCGGTCAGGCTTTTATGCTGAAAGAGAATGTCTTTACTGTGCTTGATGGCATGCTGTTTGAATTTATTAACAACAATATTACATACTTTTGAGATAAACAGCCCATTATTGTGGTGGGTACGTTAAATATAAAATTATAAAAAAAAACATTACAAAACTGTAATGCAATTGTTAGTTTGAAACGTGGCGTCTGAATTCATAATTAAGGGATATTTTGAAGCTAAGTACGTTAACGGTTATGTGATGTTACTGTGATATGAAATATGTACGAGTAAGTGATTAAATCTCAAATGCAGAACAGTTTTGTTCCATTTTTAATCCATTTTACATATTATAATTATAAAAACAATAAACAAGCATGGGGTGCATTTCAAGTCTGTCCAGCCAATCATTTTGCTGGCTCCCGTGCCGTCGAAAACTCGCATTTATTTGGGCTGACGGGGGGGCAGCATTGTTCGTCGCGCCAGGGGAAGGGGGAGATTCGCTTCCGCGGTGTGAGCTGGGCTTCCTTCGGCATTCCGGTGAAATATTTAAGAGGACGCAGATGCGCAGTGACACGCCGCCAAGGCTGTCACCGGGAGCACGGACTGGCCGGGGCGAGTGCGGCAGGACGGGGCGAATCGGCAGACGGGCCGGCTGAGCGGGATGGCGACTTGGGAATCGCGACTCCCCTCGGAGTCCCGGGAAGCTGGGACTGTGAGCAGATCTTATTGAGATCCTCTGGAGTGTAGGGATGGGGTGAAGGCTCTCTCAGGACTGCCCAAGTTTTTTCCCCAGAATTCAGTGGATTTGGTGGCTCAGTGGGTGGCGCGGGTGAGTCACACCTCAGTGGATTTTTGTGCGACCAGTTTGTATAGTTCCCCGTCTCGAGTGGGTTTCCTCGTGCTTTCTAAAGACATGCAGTTAGATTAATTAATGCTTCTAAATTGCCGGTTGGGTTTGCATGAACTGTGAAGGATTGGCAGCCCATGAAGGGTATACCCCTACCTTGTACCCTGAGCTTTTCTGGATAGGCTCCAGGCTCCCTGTAACTCTGGATTGGATGAGATGTTGAAAGATGAATGGACAGATTTTTTTTTTCCTCGATTTGATTTCATTCTGTTTTTGGCAGCTGAAAAGTACAGCCTTGCAGACAAAGCGAGTATAGCTGTCAGTCAGTACCATAGCTGTCTGTCAGCACCATGCCATCCTCAGCCCTCCCAGTGTTTATAAACCTCCGCCCATGTCAGTGGACCCTGACACCGCTCATCTGAGAGTCCTGCATTCTGTTTGTGTTTTTTTGTGGGCTGTGTTGCATCAGCAGACGTGAACCCCACTTTCCGGAAAGTCCTCCGTTCCCATCTCTGGCAAATGGCACGGCAAGACGCAAGGGGCCAGACTCAGAGATATTTTCCAGGGCATGCAGAGACCTCGGGCTGTTCATGCTGCTTCAGGAACATTGCGCATTAGGGCCTGTAAGTCTCAGAGGACCTGTTTCAAAAACAGCCGTGGATTATTAGTCAAGTTAAGCATTGACTTTGGAGCTGTGAAACCCCATAGATACCTCATCTATCAGCTTCTTTCCTCAATTCCTGTATTCCTGACCCACAGGGCTTTGTGGCATAGGAAAATTATTTAAAATCAATTTATCACAGAACCATGATTCAGTCATATCAATAACTGATAACAGACATTATTATTCACTCAATTTCAAATGTTTAACTCAATTTATTTATTTCAATCTAAAACGCTAGTTACAGGCTACCCATTACGCCTAATATACTTAAACTATATTAAACTATAAGTTTAATGCTATAATCTCTGCTTTATAAGTGAATATATATGAGATTACACCAAGGAGCCCAGGTCTGCACATTAACTCCGGTAATCACATCTAAATACAGCCATTCTTCAGAGGCAATAAGGATTAAAGCAGGGAATTAGGACAATGTCTCTGCATCAAATGGGTTTTTATACTCATTGTATTTCTCCCGGAATAAAGCTGCATTTTGAGGACAGTCGTTTGTTTCCAATATTCAGTATTCAGAAGGTTTCTGTGTAAACAACAGGCAAAAGAGGAACCAACAATTTCTCGTGGTCTGTTTGTTGGTGTTGGTTCATCCATCCATCCATCCATCCATCCATCACAACAAACTCCTCGCACATAGAGTGGGGTAGGATTCAAATCTCCACCCCTGGAGATGTGAGCCTTACTGCTGCTCTCTTAAATTAATATTTAATTTTCATTCAATTAATCCATCCATCCATCCACCCATCCATTTTCCAACCCGCATTTTCCAATCAGGGTCGCGGGGGGTCCTATACCGGAAGCTACGGGCACGAGGCGGGGAATAACCCAGGATGGGGGGCCAGCCCATCACAGGGCACACTCACACAGGTTTAGGAACGCCAATTAACCCCAGCATGTCTTTGGACTGTGGGGGGAAACCGGAGTACCCGGAGGAAACCCCACAATGGCACAGGGAGAACATGCAAACTCCACACACATGGAACTGGGCAGGATTCGAACCCCAGTCCCAGAGGTGTGAGGCGACAGTGCTAACCACCACACCATCATGCCGCCCCTCATTCAATTCCTAAAAAACTATTAATCAATTCAATTTTAATAATTATCTACCAAGTCGTCAAAATGTTTGATCATCGTGATTGTCTAATAAAAGATTAAGAGAATTAAACAGGAGACCCCCCTCTGTAGTTTATCTGATCATACTGATGACTTTTCGCAATGGCCAATCTGGTAAAAGGTAAATGGCCAACTGGCCGCTCTGATTGGCTGCTTGCTCTCTAATCAACAATGCAAATGTGTGTGTATTCTGGTTGGGTATGCGGTGCCACACATCTTCTGCTGGGCAAGAAATCCAGTCTTTCTGGCATCGTTCCCGCCCATCATCCATCTGCCAGCTCTTTCGGGTCCCTCAGGTGGCTGGCGAGGGCACGCTGTTTTGTTGCTGTACTTCTAATGAAGTTTGAGATGCGCTCAGAGTTCCACCGGCGGGTTGTCCGAGACTTTGTGTCCGTGTCGAAGTGTCGGATGGATCAAATTTATTCAAAGGGGCCGAGGGATTCACAGAAACTTCTGAGTGTCATTGGAAAATGGAGGTGATAAAGTATTATAGGATAGCGTTAGGTGGGTGTGGCTACTGTAGCAGTGTGATTATTTTCACTCTGACATTACACCAGTGTTTCTCAAGTGAATAATGACTTTTATTTATTTAATACAAGTGAATTATTTATACTATAACAAATATGGTTAACGAACCTACTTAACTAACGGGCTTAGTTCATAAATATCAACTAATGAGCTCTGTAAAAAAAATCCACTCGCGAGATAAAAAAAAAACATTTTTGTTCTCAACTTTTAATTGCTTTCCTGCAATCTAATGGTAATGCTGAAGTAGTTTTGGAAAACAGTTCTTAAATAGTTTTTATCGTTGTCATAATTAGTCTACTCTTAAAACCCACAAGACTGCTGAATAATTTGCTGCTTAATTGTTAGGATAATCGGCAGTGGCCTATTTCAACACCATGTGTGTATCATCATTACTTGTACATAAATCTAGCCTTAGGTAGGGGCAGGAGGCGGGACAACAGGGGCACTGGTCCAAGCTGAAAGCTGATTGGCCCCCAGAGTGCCCCTCCCCATTATTCGCCAAATCAAAACATATCATTGGCTAACGATACGGTTGGCCCCTCTGTATAAATTACGGTCCTTCTTATGCTCCCACACCTTGAAAATTCTTAGAATCTTGGGTACAGTTTCGAATTTTATTTATTTATTTATTCATTTTTATTGTTTTTATTCGATCTGATTTTATTTGCTTTTGCGGTCCTGGACATAGCTGTTAACCCTTTCACCTGTTTGTAATGGGTGCTTTAATGGCGAGGAAGTGAGCTTTTGTCTAAACGCTAACAATGACGCAGGGGACGTGGACAGCTCGCCGGCAAGCGCATGGGCGATGTTGCGGAGTGGACAGCAGGCCCATGACGTCTTTTCACTCTGGGGCCAGCTGACCCCCCCCCCCCCCCCTAACGGAGGGGCAACGGAGCATGCCTACTTGTTGACACCGGCCTCGTTGCGGTGACCCCCCGCTCCACTGTCCTTGACTTACTGGGATGTGGAGACACACCACGCCAGCTCCCTGAGGAAGTCCTGGCTCACGTGAAATCAATTAACATCTACTCCATGGCCCAATATGGGAGGGAAAAGATTATCTATCCATCCATCTTGTAAGCACTCATCCATGGTAAAGTTTGCAGGGGGCTTGGAGTCTGTCCCAGGCAGCATACGGGACAAGGCCGGGGTACACCCTGGCCGGGATGCCAACAAGATTACTGTAAGAACCGACGCAAAACAACGCAAAGCAATTTTGCTCATATTTTCAAATCCGCAATTTGTATTTTTTATATTTTGATTGATTTAATTTAGTTACCTTTACTATGGGATCTGGTCATTTGTTTGTTTTGTTTTGTATTGATAGCTCGCTGGTTGCCATCAGTAAAGGTAATGAGCATTCCCTGAGGTCTTTGGGTAAGATTAGAGTTTAGATTAATAAGCAATTTAGGCAAAAAAGAAATCACAGAATCACAAAGAATCTGGGATGCCCATTCATAATTAATAATAATAATTATAATAAATATATATTATTCTACTATATTTCAAAATGGTATATATAACAATCCATAATATTATTATTATTGTTATTATCAACATTTAAAAATAAATTTTACAACTATTCCACTGAGTGCTAAGTTTAATGTGAAAGATTCATAACATAATTTATGAAATCACATAAGGGAGCAAAATGCACTTTATTACAGTCCCCGTATTATCGGTATAATTTTAGCCAGATATTGCTGTATATTCTGCATTGACATTTGTGGGCAAGAAGGAATTATATTGTGAGCTAAGTAACACCTAAGGGGTAATTGGTGACATTTTTCAGGAATTTATTATACTTTTTCGGTTTAATTAAACATCTAAAACTTCTGGAATCTCTTTGCGACGGTACCATTTCCTGAGCTGGAAGGGAGCGTCATTATTTTAAATGACATTTTTGATACACAGGCTTTTAGGGGTAAAAAGTGGTTATCCTAAAACCAGATTTAAGGGGTGGAGGGCATATATGGGTGTCCAAGTGGAAAAAAAAAAATCTCACGAGTGGGGATTTGAGGACAGTTTGAGTTCAGCCACATGAATGGCTGATATTGTGCCTCTGTATCTCGGGCAAAATTCAATTCTGGCCACATAATGACAGCGGGATTATTAATTTTGTCACTGTCTCCCGGCCCCCTCCATTTGAAATGCATGGACGTTCTGTCTGGCCTGGGATACGATTAGAGTCAGACGGGGGTAGGGTGGGGGATATCTCACTCTCTGCCGTTGCGGGGAAAGCCGACTCATCGCCAGCACGTAAACGCGCAGAGCACGCTCATGTTTAATGATCATACCCACACCCCAGGTGTGCCTTTGTCATACTGATTGCCCCACAACACTTGATATGCACTGGAAGATGGATTGATGGAGATAATGATTGCACCATGCAATTGCTTTTATGCCCCTTACACAGATATAATAGTCAGCCTGAAGTATATTATGCTATACTGAGGGCTGTTATTTTTACTCCCAATGTATGCTTGAACCATGAGCTTATAGTGGGCGGGTCTATTCCTTTCTCTTTATATGCCTGGTTGGACCATGAACTTGGAATGGGCGGGACTATTCCTTTCTCTCCCTATGTCTGGTTGGACCATGAGCTGATAGTGGGCGGGGCTATTCCTTTCTCTTTATATGCCTGGTTGGACCATGAACTTGGAATGGGCGGGACTATTCCTTTCTCTCCCTATGTCTGGTTGGACCATGAGCTTATAGTGGGCAGGGCTATTCCTTTCTCTTTATATGCCTGGTTGGACCATGAACTTGGAATGGGTGGAGCTATTCCTTTCACTCCCTATGTCTGTTTGGACCATGAGCTTATAGTGGGCAGGTCTATTCCTTTCACTCCCTATGTCTGTTTGGGCCATGAGCTTAGAGTGGGTGGGGCTATTCCTTTCTCTTCATATGTCTGGTTGGACCACAAACTCAGAGTAGGTGGGGCTCTTCATTTCTCCCCCTATGATTGGTTAAACCATGAACTTGGACAGGGAGAACCTGTACCTTTGCCTCTTCCTTCTCTGTCTTCTGAAGTCTATCTTTTGTGCATGGGGCACTTACAAAGTAAGCAAAGGACCTTGAAGCTGGGCAGGATTTAAGAACAATTCCTCTTTGCAGTCATCATATAATGAGCTAATTAGGCTGAAGTTGTACCAGTATAGCACAAGAATTAATTCCCTCGAATCATTTAAGTTCCACTTTCTTTAAACTGGTGTTAATAGCATTAGATATAAAAATAAACAAAAATACAAATATTCCAGTTTAAATATTGTACTTTTGGGAATATTACAAGACTTAGACAAGTTATTTATTTATATAGGTAAACACTGAATAAACGGTATGCAGGCTCACAGTAATATTTCCTCACATTAATATTGCTAAGCACATTGAAAGGATAACAAAATTTGCATCGATTTTGTTAAGCCCAAAGCCAATGAAAATATAACATCACATTTACTCTGCCACAGAGAGCAATCCATTACTTTCAGAACTATTTATTTATGTGAATGGAAGTCAGCTTTTGATATTTACATTTGTTATTTGTATCCAAACCTGGGAAAGTCCTTTAACTACGGTTGTCATTAGTCCATATAGAGATTAAAAAGATTAAAAAAAAGTTATTAATGAAATACTACAATTAAAATCACTGGATAAAACATGAAAGAAAGACAATACAAAGCCTGGAAAATCTCATTTCTATTCCATGGTGCATTCGTATAATATTTCTGGCCTAACATCTTCCACTGAACTTAATGAATGCAAATAACATGCAATACAACAAACATGTCCGCCCCCTGGAAAGATATAGGGAAGTGTTCTGCTGCTCCCAAGGCCAGCTGAAATGGAAACTCGGGGACAATATATCCATGTTATCTAAAGGCCAGAATAAAACAGCAGGACTGCGGAACCTATTTTTTGGGTCGTATTTGGATAGTAGCAGCAAAGTTAAGGTTTGAGGGCCTACAAGCCCGATCAGCTTTGACGCAAGATGATGATGTGGGTGGTGCTATACGGCCCCCTCGTCTCGGCAAACGCTCAGACAGGCCATTTCTCTTTGTCTTCCTCTTTGTGACTTGCGGCATTAATCTTCAGGACCCGGCTGCTAACACGGGCCTACAGATATTCAATAAAATCCGGGTATGGGGCTCTGAAGAACCAGCTGAGATGGTGCTCTGCACGTTTTCACGGTTTAGCGGCGTGCCCCAGACCGCTTCCGCGCAGCGCCACAAAGAGCTGTAACCCGAGCGCCA
>JAODKL010000044.1:5387846-5416185 GCA_026780765.1 Petrocephalus schoutedeni
TAACTTTTCTAGATTTTAACATTTTTTCTTTGTTTATGTGTTTGTGTTTATTGTATTTTTTGTTGTACTTGTTTGATATGTGTTTTATTTTTAGTTTCATTTACTGTAAAGCATCTAACTATGTTGTGCAATAAGTGTATTATAAAGATAATGATGATTACATAATAATATTATTGACTGATAATAATATATTGATAATAATATTGATATTACTATTATTATCCAATCATAGCTGTTTTTTTCATGGTATAAAGGAAACAGGGATCCCTGTGGATTTGGAATGTGAGCCTGATTTCGGAAGATCACAGATAAAGGGATTGCATCTCAGAAATTTGTCTGCATCTAATAGGTCCTTCTCGGGGTATCCATGGTGACACATATGTCCACATTCTGTCTGTTCCTTCTAATGAGATGTTTCCGTGCCTGAGTGTCAATACCCACCTGGACTGATAAATTCTTTTCCTTTAAACCCCTTAGTGGCTCTTTGCCTATTTCAACCTTATTGCTACGTTCAAAGTGGCGTCCCATTCCCTGCCTCGTGCCCTGTGATTCCTTGGAGGGGCCTCTGGGTCACCGTAACCCTGTTCTGGATAAGGACGGCAAAGGGACGTTTAGTTCAATTTAAAAACAGACAGGTGTAACGCTTTAAGCGGCAAATGAGAGGAGCTTCCTTCTTTACTGTGAGTTTCCTCCCGAAGCAATTTGTATTTAGTGTTTTGTGAAAGGCAGGATGGCTAGTGACAGTCTCTAAATGAAAAGCGCCGAGGGACCTTGGCGGCACCGCTGAGGCGCACAGAGCCGTCTCTGTTTCTGGCCGTCTTCAAAGGGAGTCAAAACAAACAGGACCTCTCCCGGGACGGAGGAACAGGGCCCAAAGAAGGCCGCGTTTTTTTTTTGGTGTGTAGCGGACCACCAAACCGAATCGACAGGAGGTCAGAGAGGGGAGAGGGGGGGTGCGGACCTGGGTTTTATTCAAATGCAGGATTTTAGAAAAGTTTATTTTTCCTCTCCCTGTCTGCCTTTTCACAAATCTCTGCTTCCTGCCCGCTGTGCAAGGTTTAATAAACCATAATCGGTGCGTTTGTGATGATTTTAAAGATGCCAGTACCTAAATGCATAGTATTATTTGCAACATGCCATTAATATTTATATAAAAAAATCTTTATAATCATCCATTATAATAATTTATATTTATTATTATCTTAACGGATCACCTAAAATAGTTACATGGATAAAATAATTAGAATTGATTCAGACAAGACAATAATCAGAAAGGAACTTATGCAGCACATTTTATTATTATTATTAATAAGAATAATACACTAATAATAATAATAACTGTTATAATTATTATTATTATTATACATTTGAAATTTGAAAGTGTTTTATCCAAATAAAATAAGGTAGTAGGTAAGCCTTATTGTGATGGTGTCAGTTACTGCAATGCCAGTATGCAGTGCACTGTGTGAATCTGTATTCCCATGCAAAGCTGGCACGGACACCAGGCTGGACTGTTTACCAGCGTGTGGTCCGCTGAAGCCCAGGCGGACCCCTCCCCCCCCCGCCGTCACATCTTTCCAATCGGAATTCCGATCAGAATTCACGGTGCGGCCGGCTGGCTTTCTCCCCCTTTCAACCCCAAAATCCCCTCGTCGTGAAACGTTGGCATTCTGACAGTGTGACAAATCGCAGGAGCAAATGCTAAATGGCGCACTGGACAGGTGATGGATAGTCTCATAAGTCTGGCAGGACGGGCTAAGTGAGATACTAATTGGCTCTGTGGAACTGCTTCTAGTCAATAAATTCAGTTAGGATTTTTTTTCTGCCTTTTAATGTGAGTGGGTGTGTGCATTTACGGGTCTGTACCTGTGTTCACGTATGAATAATAGCATCCTCTCCCATCCCTATCCCAATGTTCTGAATGGTTCTTCACTTGAGTCACATGATGTTGGGCTAAACAGTGCCACTGAGGCTTTTTAGTATTTCAATCCTGTGCATGAATAAGAACGACAGTTTGGAACAAAAGATGGTAAACAGGATGTCAATCAGTGAATAAATATTACTTTAAGGAAATGGTATCCTTTTTTGGTGAAAACGTCACTCTGTGATTATTCCGGGAGTCTTGATATCACTTTTCAAATACTTTCGGATGGAGTGGTAAATACATTTCCAAAAGTCCTCCATCCCACCAGGTGGTGATAGAGCTAATATCAGAAGCATAGACACAATGCATGGACAACAAGGTTGATACAAACTCAGGCACACTCTACAAGTTGTAATGGGCAAAATTAGGTGGGTTGGACTACTCCTGCTATTAGTCACTGATTGGCTTAACTAATGCTCCACACTGGTTCTTATTGGTTTAAAGCACATGGCAGTCCCACTCACATATCCCAACACTAGCTATAAACAAAACAGACAGCATGCATAAAATATACACATTAGACAAGTCAGTCAAGCAAGGAGGAGAGAGAGGACAATAAAGGTCAGAAATCTTGACAGAAAGATGAAAACAAATCTCTATAATTATAAATCAAGTCTAAAACAATGTCAATTTTAAGCCTGACTGCATTTTCTTTTCGCAGATGTTAGTAAATGCTTTGGCCACAATGCTAAAAATAAGCCCCATTTTGCCTGGCTGTATAGATTAGCGTATTAGCCTCTCGGCACAGCTGAACATGGCACCTTCAGGTTCTGCTCTCCCCGGCTTCGCTCTGAGGACTTAATGATGTCAGGACCCGGACGGCCCACGTTCCTCGCGCTGGAATTCGATATCAGCAGTTCCCGCACACCTTCCAAGCGGCCAGCCTTCTAGGCAGGCCTGCGCTTTCACTCCACATCGCCAGCATAGTGTTTTTTTTACCGCTAAATAAATAATACTTGCCATGGAAATCTCTGGCAAATAAACGCTCCCGTCCACCCGGTCCCCCGTCGTTGCCGGGCTCTGCAGCACTCCTTGCACACATCTAATTATTTCCCTTTCTAATATTTTCTCCTGCTCTCTTGGATTGAGAAATTTTTTTTCTTTATAAAGTGGTTTTAGCGTCATAGCCGGCTCCATTCCTGTTCTATCTGGTGATGGGATTGAAGATCCTAAAACCCTCAGCTAAAAAGGAATTTAGTGACACAGACCTAACACACCTATATAAAGGTTGGCCAACTCTGACACTGCAAAGATGAAAGAAACCTTTTTTTTAACTTCTATTAAATACCTCAGAATAAGCAGCCCCGGCACTAATATTTAGAGACAATGACTTTTGTTTTTAACAAGCTTTAGATCGCTACAAGAAAATACAGTAGCGTGGACCTCAACAGAACAGATTTTGTGCTAGCTTATCCCAGTGACGTTACCCACAAAAATATGCATCTCACTTTCTCTTTTAAGTTCTTCCACACTCTCTGTTTCCCCCTAAATACAGTTTTTCTGGCAGCACTGTATGTTTTCGCCGTATATTTTCGAACATGGCCGCCGGCATCGTGCGTAATAAGGAAGCACTGCGACCGTCGAAGTATTTGAAGTCGACAGCAGCTTTGTGTCCTTTTAGAGCCGTCTTTAAAAAAAAATTGGGCACGGCAGGGGTTGGTGAGGATGGGAGGGGTGTGTTGGCAGCAGACAGGCATCGCGGAAAGCCACGGGCATGGCGCCAGCCCGTCTGGGAGAAGGCAGGCGGTATGTCTTTGGGCTGGGGGCCTACCGTGATGGTGGTCGCCCGGGGGATACGGCCACACCGTCAGGTTCGTCGTGGGTGGGCTGCCGTCTGGAGCGGTGCCACTTCCGAGTCTGTTCGTCCCGGCTCGTCCCGGCTGCCCCAGCTGAAGCATCCCGACGCCGTTTACGAGCCGCGCCGAAAAGCCGCCACAGCCTGTCCCCCTTATTTTTACTGCGGCCGTTCATAAACGTAACGGCTCCATTCCAGGAATATTTCTGCCCTTTATGTTCAATTTACCTTCTCTCTACAGGGGATACTTATCTTGACAAGACAGACTTACAGAAGGTCACCCCACCAACAAGCGCCCTGGCCCCCCCCCCAACCGCAGTGGCTAACCCCCCCGTTGATTGCTGTCGGAGCGCATCCAGACGCTTAACGCTGATGATGCTAAGAACAAATAACGAGACTCGTAAAAAGGCCGTAAACACTTAATCAGTAAATATATCAGAGCTGTTCGGGCCCAGTGGTGTGTTCTGAGTCGCTGCGTGTGCTGTTTGGCCGGAGAGGAAATGTGCAGAGAATGAAGAGTAAAATGAAAGTAAATAAAACAATAAATGATTGATTTATTTTTTTCGCCCTCTCATAAACGGACGTCAGCTGGAGGAATCCAAAAAACGGCGAAAGGCTTCATTCCTGGCCCCGTTTAACATCTGTCCGTGCTGACGTGCCACTGAAATACTGCAGTAGGCAGGAAATCTCCCAGAATACATCAGAGCCTGAAGTTTAATTTTGTTAAAGTCTGGGCACATTACCTGCTCGCTTTATTCCCGTCATTTAAGGTGACCGGCGCGGGTGGCGAGTCAAAAAAGCGCATTGATAAAGGCAGCTGGCCTTTGGAGATTTCCCAGGAGGGAGCCTGCAGACAGGGGCTGCCCCCCCCCCCACCCCAAAAAGACAGCACGCTGGCTAGGATTCCTCCATTATCTGTCAGAGCTCTCACACATCGGGGCACCCGGAAACATCCCTCGGAATGGTCCACGTGCCGACACGTATATGTTGCGATCGTTTCTGTCTCCCTTGGGATATAGGGAGCTGGATTTTGGGGTTCTGAGACCAGGTGAAAATGTCAAAAAATATGTCAAATGTCAAAAATATGCACTGTGACACAAGTGACTTGTTGGTTCGCTATTAAGCTTTAATACTTCAGACTGCATGAAAATATTCCGTCTGAAAGTTCTTCGTATTTTAACAAGCGTCACTAAAACACAGAACATAGAAAACATAGAAAAATAGCTGCAGTCATTCATAAGGAACACTAGGGTTCCTTATGAATAAAGTAAAGCTAAGGACATAGTCTTTAGTACATAGTACACAGTGTTACATACATACATGTACATGGTCAGCCTCAACCAAAAGCAACTACTCATAGGTCAACCCACAACTCTCAGTTCGGCCCAGTGGATAAATCCTACAGCATTCGCACAAGCATTTCTGAAAGCGAAGATGGTATGATCTTACGGAACTGAAAATTGCTGTTTGGGGCAGTACAAACAGCACGGGCTCAACAAACATCACCAATATCCCAATCCAATAAAAATGTGAATCTAAAAATACCTGGTTTGGTGCAGTTTGCACTTGATCTGGACGCTAATCTCAGACATGCCGGTCAGGGGCGAAACCTTCTATGACATTGCTGGCGGTCTTGCACCAATTGGATCTTATTTTAAAATTTATTTTATTTATTTCTTTAAAGGGCAGGAAGTGACTAAGCTAGGGTTTGTTAAATAAAGGTAGCTCGACTTTCTTGATCTGAGTGCTGCTTCACAGTCCGGCGAAATACGCGCATTCATAGAAACTCGCTGCTTAACGTGAATGTGAACTGTTGTACTGTAATGGGGAAGATGATTCAATGTGAAGCGTTAAGCATGAATGATAGCTACAGGTAGCTACTAAAATAAACCAAACACCAACAGAAAGTGGGTTAACAGGGTGCCAGGGCGCCACAAGCTTTATTGGCAGCCTCAAAGCACCTTGGCGTAGATGCCACTAATGTGGGGGAATATGTAGACAATAAGTGAGGTCTAATAACAGCATTAGAACTCCAGATCTTTTAGTCATTGCTGGTACTTCCAACGCCTTCCTTGAGAAGTGGTGCAGATATGAAACAACAGTAAAGGCACAGCATCAGGTAGCAAAATAACGGGTTTGAACCTGCCTCGGCGTCAACGAAATCTATGGAAGGGGGCCCCGTACTTTTTCAGCTAAATCTAAGAGAGCCTGCCCCCCAGTTGGCAAAATCTTCTGGACTCCCCCCAAAAATATTTTTTTCAGGCTGCAGGGCCACAACACTGTGATGCATTTCGTAGATTTATTCGGACTCTTTGGCTGAGTACTCTCCTGATCTTAAAAGTCCACTGCTTCTGAGCCCCCAGGTTCTCACCTTTATATCAACCTTTGAGGAATCCCTCAGAAAAGGGCTGAGGCTTTGAACCAGTGTCGTGTAGCTTCTCCCGCAGAAAGTGTCTGCAGTGACTTCCCTTGCAGTGTCATAACTTTCCAGGCCAAGCCACAGTTAAATATTTTTACCTGATCATATAGAGATTTGTAGGCTTTTCGGCCTGGAAGAAACACCTAAAATGCACTAGAGGGTTTAATGTCGGAGCAGAAGTGGAGTTAATTGCGTGACATGACAGGGATATGTTTGTCACATGCCCCCATCACCTCACGGAGGTCCCTTCTGCAGTCACCCCATCCCCAGGCTCATGTCATTTGCCTGCCTCTTGCCGGCAGATCCAGTCACACATGAGTATTATTTTTATTACAGTGCTACCAAGTTTAATGAATAGGTTTGCCGTCCATTTCTGACACAATGCCAGTGGCAGTGACTTCTGTTTAAGGCACAAGAAAGGCATGCCTGGAATCATTCTAAATAGGCAGCTGAGGACACCGTTTATTTGTGTTGGTCACCGGGTTGGGGGGTGGTGACGTGTTAGGGGGTGCCTGAGAGAAACTGTGTAGCAAAGGGGTCATTTGCACGGCGGGTTCCAGTGCGATTCATCCTAATCTGTGCTGCAAAGTGACAGCTGTCAGTCTGAGGCTAGTTTTTTTCCTTAAAAGTGCCCCCCATCCCCTTTTTGGTTGGTGGCCATCAATCTGCGGGGGCCACGCATGCTGAGAGCAAAAGCCACTCCTCGCGTCTCGATCCGGACTGACGTCTCTCTCTCTTCCGCCGAAAGACAGCGGCGACGCGTTTCCACTTATCGCGGGGACCGGCGGAGAAGAAGAGAACTCATTAATTTCACGGCAGGCCCCGAGAGAGGAAGATGACTGCCGGAGATAGGATCGGTACGAGGGGGAGACTACGGCATGTGGTGCGACGGGGAGACGGGAGGACACCTTTGCGGGGTTCCGATACGTTAAGGAGCGACAAGGCCTGTGATGTGCCAATCCGCTAATGATGGGACAAGGGAGAAGATGGTCTGTTTGGGGGGACTCGCCACCCACACGTTCTTATAAAGAGAGATGATTCTGAATGACAGGCAGAGGGAAATAATTGTTTACAAAATATAATGAGTCTCCGGATCTGAAAGACGGAAGAAGATTTATTTCTTCAGGAAATCTAGGCATGTACACTTATGTTTACACTTCACTATTCCTTTTATTTTCAATAAAAAGAAGTATATTGGGAAACTAAAAATTAAAAAAAGCTAGAACTTGGATGATATAAACGCAATACAATACATACAGTGATTACATGTCCTTGTCCAGCTGTTGTTTATATGTTGTAATAGTATTTATTTTGTGTGGCTTACGGAATGATTTAACAAACCCTACTTTTTCAATATAAACACCCTTTGTGGTTACTCAGAGTGACTGATTGTTTTATGTAGGAGAAACATTATTCTACATTGTGATTGATTTCTTTTTACTGGCAGGTATAATGGTCCTGGCAGTGGTGTTTAGTGTTTTCAGGGTAACTGCTTGCGATCTGGCTGGATGGTTTTCGCCATCATTGCTTAATTTAATTTGAATATGTGTTTTAATGAGACGTGCAAAATGTGAAAATCAAGCTAAATGCCCTGGTCTCTTTTTGAGCAGAACTATAAATGAAAAATACATTTAAAAGACCAAAGACTTGTATGCCAAACCTAGCCAGCTGGACCTGCTCACTGCACGCAAAAATATCAGCCATAGTTCATGTCTGGGTGAGCCTGAACCAATGTGGTGCTGATGTCACTTCATTCTTACAGAAATGGTTCAGATCTGAAACTTTTGACGTTGAACCGGCCTTTATGAAGTGTTGCATTTTTAAATTTTAACTAAATTTATTCCATCACTTGTGGCAGCAATGGGAGAAATGTGTGAAACCAGGAGCTGAAGCTACCAGGAAAGAAAACGATATTGTGAATTTTCCTGAAATTTGAGAAAACATTGAAATGCAATTTATTTATTTATATAGCCTTATTGTTCAACCCTATTTTGTGCATATATATCGAGGCAGGAGTTTGCCCAAATAGGAAAATTAGGATTTATTCAGCATATATTTTGTGGGGGGGTCTTCACCATAGAATTAGCCCAACTGGGCGCGGGGCGTTGAGGCTAATTTTAAGATTGAGGGAGGTTCAAATTAAGTAACAGAAAATTAGGTGGTGGGGATTCATACCCATTATTTTATGTTTCCAAGTGCCAGGCAGTACTCTATGGAAATAAAGGATTAAAGCTCAGATGTAGGCCAAGGTCAACTTCCGGTTTAAGCAGTTTCACTCTGTAGTAGGTGGTATCAGCATGATAGATGAATGGCTTTTAACAAAAGCGATTCAAGTATATTGGATTTTATTGTCATTAAACCAGAAAAGTAAACCATAAGACTGAAAGGACTCAAAGACCAAGAAAATTAATTGGAACGGTGAGCGTACAAATGATCCAGTCAGTCCACAAACAAGATCCATCAACTCAGTTGCTACTGAGGTCCAGATGTGTGTCTTTACTGGGAGTATTGTAATAAGGAATCTTCACATACTGTCACCTTTGTCATGCATTGTGCTCAGTGATGTGAACAACAGCAGTACAAGTTATCATGGTATTAAGATATAGGCTGTCCTGAAAATGAAAAGTCAACGAAAGTAACATTAACTTCCTATCTTCAGCTTGTTTGGGGCGAATCTGTAAAGGGCCAGTGGAACAAAGCGAGAAATTGGTTCATTGGCATTACCGTTGAGTTGGGCCTCCTGACGTGACATCTTTATTTCAGGAAGCCCGCTGAAATTTGCATGCGGGCTAATTCCTCACCCTCATGAATATATAGCTGACTAAGGCATTAATCACTATATACTTGATGAAGGAACTCAACGGACCATATTTAATAGACTAAAAAAAGGCTCTTGTGAGCAAATGGCACAACTTGTTCCAGGAGATGGAATGCAGAGATGAAAACGGAAACTTCTCACTTTGGAAGGACTCCACAGAGTTTGAAAATGTGCCCATTCCTACCTTAGGCCTTTCCAGCATTATTAATTCTTTTTCTGCAACTCATTATGCAGTAAATGTAGAAAAGACTAATACTGCTCTACTACCATTTTTGTTGTGTAGAAACCTGAATTATCCATCCGTCTATCTATCTTCTAGTGGCTGTCCTGGTCAGGGTCACAGAGGGACCTGGTACCTGTCCTGTGCAGCACAAGGTTGGGGTACATCCTGGACGGGTGGGCACATTTACAGTATGCGCACAGAATCTTACACCATCAGCCTGACTACATGTCTTTATACAATGGGAGGAAACATGCAAGCCCTACAAATCTCTATTATGCATAATGTTTTTTACAACATGGCCTGCAATGTGTTTAAAAGTGTATAGATGAAAAAAATAGTTCAGAAATGTAGAATATAGGACTGAAATGGTGGGCGAAAATGTCTGCAGAAGACAAGGGTGTTGATTTGGGTATGGACAGTAGGGAGTACCATGTGTGTTTAGGGGGCAGGGAGATTCTGGGCTGATTTGTTCCCTATTAGTGTTGAAACCAAACCTACGCCCTTGGCAGAAGGCCAAAAACCCGAACTGAAATCCATCTCTCAATAGGGCAAAGACCCTGCCTCCCCTGCAAACCCGAAGCCACAGTGAACTTTGGGAGGCTTACGAGAAGATGTCCTTGGGTGAACTTGAATCTTCAGATGGCCGTGTGTCGCCGGAATGGCACGCAACAGCTGGAGCGATTTCATAAGGTGGGGGGGGCACGGAAACAAAACCTTCAAGATGCTAAGAAGCCGATTCGCGTTAGACTCAAAGCTGTGATTTCTGCAGAAGGCTACCTTTTCAACGTTTAAGGACGCATGGGGGTGAAAACTCTAACTTATCTGTGATCCCCCACCAGTATGTTAATTTATCTCCCCCCCCTCCCCCCCACCACTCCTGTCCCCAAATAATATCATTTTATCACATGGCTCCATATACATTTGTATAAAATCAGTCTTCAAAATTATTTTATGGTCAGAGGTCTGAGCTGCTTTATAACTATTTTTAATATTCGTACAGGTATCGTTATATAACTAAAACGAAGCCGTTACATGCCAGTGTTTAAGTGGCTCTCAGATGATTTCCGGTTTATTTATAGCTACATGATAAATATCTGGGTTTTATACGTATTTATATTGTTGTCAGGTACTGCGACTCTGCATGATTTCACTATTTGGGGAACATCCCCACCGTACTTAATCACTGCTTCCTCTGGTTATTATCCGTGCCGTAAACTGGGTCACCGTGTACACCTTATACGTCACTTCGGATTAAGGTGTCTGAGAAGTGAGTTATCGTTACCATTATCCGGCTTTTGTGAAATATTTTCGATGATCCGCTGGTGCTGAGCCAGCCATACGTCTCATCCAGCGTCATTGACAGTTGCATACATAACACTGCGTATTTGCTAATTAAGGAAATCATTAATTGAGATTATCTAATGGCTGCTAAATAGTTTATATTGCCAATTAATTACTGGTTCGTGCATTAATTTGGCAAGCAATCGGGTAATTACAGATTTAGCCGTGGCTCTAATCTATGTGGCCATCCATCGCCAGGCGCTATGGTGCAGTTGGGGACAAAGTGGGGTGTCATGTCACTTTGTTCCTGCCTCAAAGGGTTGTCCTCCAGTCTCCCCTTCTACAGGATCATGCCATTTGCAATTAAGCATCAGCATCCATCATCATCTGGCTGATTATGGATGATGCTTAGGACAGAGCACGATTCTTATGATTTTTTTTCTTTTTTCATCCGTGAGTAGTAGTTTGATCCATGAGTTCTGCGATCACTTTTGAAATTTTATTATAGTGCTTACTATTAAAATAAGATTTCTTGCAGATAGCTATTTTTAGTTATTAATATTTTGTTTATATGATTTATTCAATCTCTTTGGAGCGTCCCAGTCCCATTTTTTCATATCTTGACCACTGTACGCAGGAGTCGATAAAACAGCTTATAAATGAATGGATGATTTGTGCTGACTTGTATTGATGAGCTCAGTAAAGGATCCAGCTGCTCCCATATGGATTAGTCTTTCCATCGATTATGATGTAAAACCCAGTTTATATGTGTCGGGCTGCATCCTATGGCCCTTAACCTGCAGAATATATGATTATTCCTCCCCTCTGTCAAATGATATTGATTGAGCACACATTTGTCTAGGTGGAACGAGGTACGTCATTGTATCTTTGGCCTTGAACCTTTTGACCTTCAGCCCAAACACCCAAGGTCAAATGTGACTTGCCTCTCTTTCTGTTAATATGAGTGTTAACATGAAATCTGCTCCCATTTCTCACATTTTCAGGAAGGTCATGTTGGTCGACTATGACCTTGGCATTCACAAATATTTATGTTAATGTTGCCAAAAATGTTAGTCAACTTTACAGAATATCTATTATACTATATACCAATTAATTTACAATGATATATACCAAAATAATATATACCAAACCATATACAACGATGTATACCAAGATTCATCTTTTGCCATAATTCTTATGATGTGCATTATCAAGGGCTTGATAGCACGCGGAGTTGTATTTATTAATCATACCAATTATTGTTATGGTAAATGTGTTCTCTATTCTCATATTTACATTTCAAGTCAATCAAATTCGTCATGCTTAATAAAGGCAATGGCTCGGTACCAAGGGATGAAATTTGCTACGTTTGATTGGCTGGCATCTAGAGGCTCCGTACCAATTATCTTCTGCAAATAGACTAAATGGAATAAATGAGATAGACATTTAACTCGGGGCTTTCTCTGCACCTCACCAATCTCTTCTGCTGATGAGTTTAATTCAGCTACCAAATGCTGCAGTTTGTCGTGCGGGATGTCTTACACAATGTCTACCAGTTTGGGGTCTTCAAGAACCAAAACGCGGGGATACAATGAGGCGTGTGTTTGTTCAGGCTGAATTAAAAAGCTCACTCTGCATTTATTCATTAGTGAAATTCAGTACGGCTGAGATTTCATAGGCTATGCATTATGCATCAGTGGAAAATCTTGTTTGTCGTTATACTGATGTTGTTATGATGGTGTTTCGGTTTTATAACTGTGTGCAATAAAAGATCACGTTTTTGAAATCAGATTATTTACGTTGCCTCGGCTTGTGCTCAACTATTGATCACTACAAACAAGCTGCATTCCTAGAAGACAGATCTGAAAACACTTGGCAATTATTCATGGTCTGGATTGGACTGCAGTCCGCATGGGATCATGGGAAACTGATCTTCCGGTGATGTGGCAGGAATTAGGACATCTATGGAGCCTCGACGTACCATAACTGACAGCTTGTCTACGACTAAAATATCATTAATGGAATCCTTCACAGGCTTATTGTCTTTTATTTATTGCAAACAACCATGTTTCAGTGTGGCTTCTGCTGTGGCCACCTGTTAGGCAAGGCAAAAGTCACCAACATAAAGTCTTTTAGCTAAGATTAAAGGCTTTCAAGCCTGTTGACTCTAATAAGCTGAAAAACAGTACAAAGATACATTGACTTACAACATTACAAACAGCACTGTATGAATCGACTGTACCTGTGACCTGGGAAATTGTCTTTTCGCTCGCTTGGGGGAAGCTATGATATGATCATATCACTCTGGGGTAATAAGACCATAACAGACCAGAGTACAAAAGCATGATAATGAATTTACTCTGTAATCATTGAGATTGTAACTAATTATGCATGCACATTGCAGGGTCGTCTCTAAAGGAGCCTGTTTTCCATCACCACAGAAGGAGTGGCCTTGGGATGTTTAATTTTATTATGCTAGACCCCACACTCGGGTTGGGTGAGCATTTGTAAGCCACGGCAGCTGGGATCATTGCGCCCGGTCAATCATTGGCTGGTTTAACTCACTGCGAGCAAATAAACAATCACTGGTAAGAGGTTTACACCAATCGCTGTTTGAGATGTATGACAGCCCCACCCAGAGTGGGTTTGAAAGACTCCCAGAGGTCTAATGAATACATCAAGTTAATCATTTTATTAAAACTTTACAAAATGTTTTATGATTTAATGTTCCACATATGTTTTATCAATAATTTATTTAAACACTTAAAATCAGTTGATATTTGTGTTTATTTTTAAAGGAGCATCTACATGATAATTCATCATTCATGCAATGATACATATTTCTTTATGAGCTTTGATCCAAGCTAAATAAGAGAACGCTTGTATTTTTCAGACACCACCTTTTCAGACATTTTGACTAACCCCGTTTGAGTTCCAGGCAAGGGCAGTTTCGGGAATTTACTGTACACATATTATTACAATCTGGTGCCACGTCCTATCCATCCAGTTTGCCACACCTTCTCATTTTCTTCCCTGCTACATGCCACACCCCTGCTTGTTAATCCATTCTCTCGTCTCTGCCTTCTGCCCATTACGCTCAGCTGCCCTCTGTTAACCATGTCTTTAAGCTTCTGTCTGGTCATTGTTTCCTGCTGATGCCTTTTGCCTGTTCTCCCAGCACAGTAAAGTCCCCGCTAGGGGTTTTGCCTGTGTCGCGCAGCCCACCTCCGGGTTGTGGTTACCGTCATTGGCCTGACATATGGGTCTTTGCCAGATAATAGCAACAAAGAAATAACTTTTCATAAAACGAAGCCTTGTCTAATTTCCATCTTCAAATAAGTGAGCTGCTTGATCACGAAAATAGGCAAAAGCCTCATCTTTAGAAAAAAGATCTCTGATGTGATCCCTGACTCCATCTTGATATGTGCGTTCACATATATAAATATATATATATATATATATATATATATATATATATATCGAGAGAATAATCTAGCTGTATTTTGTATGCAGTACCGTCTGTAATTCAACACAGCGTGTCCGTAGCGTGAGCAGAACTTGCTGGATTTTAAACCCTGTCATCCTATTTACTCACCTTAAACTCCGTTCCCTCTCACTCGTGACTGTTTAGTCTTTCATATGGCCTGGTGTTCTTGCAGAATGAATGTAGGCCAGACTGAGTGCTGAGGTCCCTCTCAGCAGCCTCTGACCTTTGACACAATCGTAGCAGATCTGCAAGCACACAGCTGGCAGCTGGAGTTGCCTCGGATGAGACAATTGATTTAGAAATCTATATAAAATATTTCAGATAGACACATCCGTCAGAATGACTTCTGTTTAGATGTTGACAGGTTTTGTTGTGAGGGTCTGTCAGAGAGAACAGCGTCTTAAGCTGTCTGTCATGTACCCACAAACCATTCAGCATGTTCAGGAGTGATTCTAAGGTGGGCACAAAAGGAAGCATAATTCATATTGAGGGGGCAACTTTATCATTAGCCAATGGCATGCTTTGAATTGCTGAGTGACAGGAGAGGGGCATTCCAGGGGCCAATCAGGTGGGACTCTGTGGCCCCGCCCTTGTATACACCCCCAAGCATGTTCTGTTTCCTGGAGAACATTACTCACTCCTGACACGGCGACTTGGCCACCCACTTTGGCTGCATGATGGCAGAAACGGGAGCCCTCAACCTTGCCCACCCCCCCCATTGCCAGAGGAGAGAACATGTGCAGAGAGAGAGGGAGTGAAGGAAAACCGTGTTCTTTTTTTCTGCTTTCGCTCAGCGAGTGGGCCCATAAACGCGAGGCTGACCTCTTTCTGTGGCATGCCTGAATAGCCCCACAGTTTGCTCATCCTGAATGAGCTTCTTTTTAAAGTTACATCTTCTTTCCATTATGGAAAGACGGCAAATGCTGCTCTTTATTGGACTGGACACTGGGCTTTTCCCTCATTAGGGATGATGCTGCACGCCGCCTCATAGGAGTGAGGAGAAAAGATGCACTGAAAAGGCAATTCTTCCCATGCTGAAATGCAGCCACGAGGCTCGTGTCAGAAGCAGCCCCAGCGACTCGGGCAGAGGCTTGGCCTGGTACTGTCACTTGCCCCCGGAGCGAGGGTACAGAGCATAACTGCGCGGGGGAGGGGGGCAGCTCTGAGGCCCGACAGGGGAATAGTGGCGTGAGGAAACAGGCCTGGGACCACCCCACAGATCCCCTGCCTGCTGCCATAGAGAACTTTCCGGGTGCAGTGTGACCCCCTTCCTGCAGAAGTGCCCCTTTGGCAAATAGCTCCAGCACCCTCAGCCTCAAGGCGCAGAACTGACCATCGCGGTCGATCTACCTGCCAATCTGCATGCAGGATTATTTATAAACCGCACAATTATATTTTAAAATAATTTGGAAATTATTCACAAAAGCGGTCTAAATGGCTTCATAAACACATTTTCAATGGAAATAAAACAGAAGTTTGTAAGTTTAGCTCAGTATAATTTATTGCAAAAAATTGAAATTGAAAAAATTTTAAAAATATTGAAGAGACACACCCCAATATTGAAAACACATATTTAACATAAAACCTTTTATACTGTATGTGCTGTATATATTTAGGCATGGTTACTGGGCTAAATATCCTGTGTTTATTTGGTTTTTTCAAACATTAATAAATTACAGAACCATTATACAAGTTCAATACAATACATACTATTCATTTTTTTATAATTTATTATGGAAATAACATACTATACTGCTGGCTTCATTTTGCAAATATAAATACATACATTCAGGGACACCTGACATCAACATTGTCATTTTTAATTGACTTCTGAGAAAACGGAAGAAGCAGAGGGGTCTTTATGATCTCGTCGCCGTCATGGCCACCGCGGCTGAAAGGGACTGCTTTGTTTGTCTTCCGCGTCTCTCCCCCGCGACCCGCGTGCCGTTACAGCCATTTCTCGTTTTGATTTAGCCGCGTCTCCAAGGTACAGGCCCGACAATTAAAATTTCATGGGCTGTGAAAAAAACCCGTTTCAGCATCTGGATACGGCAGCTACACTCCCATGAAAGTTAACAAAGCGACAGACTTGCAAAAAATAATAATAATAATAAAAATAAAAAAAAACAGAAAGATGTCCGTGAGACGGGATGTGCTTTTCGCAGACCATGCATTGCGGAATGACACTACCGCGGGTCCGCCTTCATAAAGACAGGAAGGTCGAAAGGTCGAGCCCTTGCTTATTCTTTTGTAAGAAGCTTAGCCTGAATCAGTTATGGGGATGTACTGGATTAAGATAAATTTTACATATATAATAAGTGATGCGTAATATAATCAGTAATCTATAATATAATCAAAACAGGGGTGGCACAGAGGTGCGGTGGTTATCACTGCTGCTTCACACCTCCGAGTCAGAGTCTCTGCTGTGACTCCACTCGTGTGGAGTGTGGATGTTCTCCCCGTGCCATTGTGCGGTTTCCCCTGGTTTCCCCATATAGTTCTAAAACACGCTATGGTAAATTGTGGTAAATTGCCAGCAGGTATGAATGGTGTGTGCGAATGGGGTGAGTGTCCTATGGTGGGTTAGCACCCCACCCTGGTTATTCCGGGATGGGCTCCAGGACCCCCGTTACCCTGCACAGGACAAGCAGGTACAGAAAATGGGTGGATGGATAAACAGAACAAATGATTGAACAGTAATTTTCCAAAACCCATTTAGTCTGTTTTTTGTTGTTTTTGAGATGAGACAAAATTACACGGAGTCAGGATTCCTCATCATGTGTTACAGTCTTGGGAACCAAAACTTATCATGTAATCTAATGAAGAACTTTCGGCAAATCTCCAGAACACATTAAATCCACAAAAATTTTCTCAAAAACGTGTCTTGTGGGCTGAGTAAGTTTCGGAAATGTACTCTTCAGTTAAAGAACAGCCAGAAACTGAGATTTGAAGCGTTCTTAACCTGACGCAGTTGAGATTCTTGACTAAACCAAAAAACGCTCTAAATCTGGTAATTTCCAGAAATTCAATTTCATTATACCAAACATTCATACTGATTGCACAGGGATCCATTTTCTGAACTATTCAGTATTTTTTTGGCCTCACAATGTGAATAACATATTTCAAAAGACAATATTTTTATAATGATTTATACTGCACAGATTGTTACAAGAGGTCAGCTAATACCCTAAGCCGGTATATTCCTATTTAAAAACTCCAATGTGTATTAATGTGCTGCACAAGTCTTTTACTCATGCTGTTACATTAGCACAACGCGGCAATAGCCTTGGGTCAGTAATTTTGGTTTGTTTTCGCAATCAAAAATATGCTCTCGTGTTTAGCGTCATCTCACCCGTGAGTCGTGCTGTTTTATAATAAGAATTATATGCTGATTTCTTTGTTTGCTCATTCCAGGCCAGGGTAACGTTGGTCATAATAACATTTGCATTTTTTTTTCTCCCTCTGTCTAATTAGCCGTCAGTGTTTCTGAAAGGTTTGAAAAGAGATGCTGATGAAAGCTGACAATCTGGACGCTGGTGTTTATTTCAGGCGCCCTTAAAACTGAGACACGTTTTTGACCATGGCTGACTGATAGATCAGACACTGAAATAACAGGCAAACGAATGTCTACTGTTCGGCCCGCTTTGCGGTCTGATATATATTTCCCACTTAGTCGGAACGCTGGACGGACTTAGGATATAATTAGTGTTTTGTATATGCTGCTCGAATATGGTCTTCAAAATTGTACAGGTGCGCTAAGTGTCTTAGCATCATAAACATCTTTATATAGTTTTGTATTCTGTGCTTTCCCACTTTTCAGGATATGTACACTATGGGCAACTAAGAGATACCAGTTAGCCTAACTGCATGTCTTTGTAGTGTGGCGGAAATGGAAGTATTCAGAGAAATCCCACATAATGTAGGGAGAACATGCAGACTGTACACTCACACACACACACATTTGATTTCATATCTATTCATTTATATGGGCATAACCCTAATCCCAACAATGACAAGCTTATCCCCTACCCAGCCCTAACCTTAACCACAAGTAACCAAACAAAATGCAAGACTTTTGGCCTTTTCACTTTTGCAGTGCGTCATGAATCCGAGGATGACATGACTTTCATAAGGAATGGGAAACATTAAGTGGAACATGAAGTGCACTGCTAGGACAGTTAGTATCCGGCCCCTAGAAGCAGGACTGAAGTTCCATAAAGCAAGGAAGAAGCCCTTTAATAAAGAGAAACTGAGAAGAACCAGGATGCAGTTTGCAAAAAAATGTATATTTTACACAGATGCATAACCATAAATTGAGAAATGAGTGAAATGAAAAATTGTGCTGTGGTCTCAGTTGTTTCCGGGGCTGTATAACTAAAACAGGAACATCCTCACCAAGGAATATTGCTTTATTGCTTATCACCTCATACCTGCTCATTCCATTGGTTATCATTCGCTTCTTCAGTTGCATTGCTCTGCGGTGCCCTTGACGTAACTTTACCGTCTTCCAATCCAGTGGAATGCAGTACATCGCAAATTCAAACAGAGCAATAAGTAGTTTGCGCAGTATTTTACATGTGTCTGCGTACTTGACTGTCTAATGCTTCCAGTTCCGTTTGGCTCCCTGACTGTTTCCAAGGTGTAAATGGCTTTGGTGTACGGATCCCTGCAGTGAGGAGTGTCAGCGGAAGATGCCAGGTGGCTCGGAGTCTTATTGCGTCAGCTTCATTCGTTTTGTCAGTTTCGTTGGCAAGTACTTTTCCCCAATGCTCCTGTCAGCGTCATTATTAGAGCGCGATGCTGAGCCGACTGACGGCGAGCTTTCCATGTGAATTTAACAAAAAAATTAAATAAAATAGCGATAAGACGTGATCTGGAGATCGTTAGCTAGGCACAGGTGATCAGACGGGGGCTGAGTGTAGCAGGTCAGACCAGGTTAAGGACCACATCAGTGACCCACAAAACCTTCTTTTAGCCAGAATACCTGAGCTGGGGAGATCCCAGTGTAATATTTAATCCTCTTAAACATAGCATATATTGACAAGACCCAGAACACTTTATGTGATATTCCTGTATTCACCATGTCAAGTTATTCACAAAGATTCTGTTAGTGGCTCTGCAGTTTTACAGTCTGTAATCTCTAGTACTGTGTATATTTACATAAAAATGTAATTTAATAAGGTCTGATCTGTAAATGTTTTTCCATCCATCCATCCATCCATCTATCCATCCATCCATCCATCCTTCCATCACTTATCTGATAGGGTCATAATGAAAAATATTTTTATGAAGAAATTAAAATACTTTAAATATCCTTCTATACGTTGAATAGTGTTGCAGCTGTGCATAATTCTGAGCATATACAATGTTGTGAAAAGGGATTTGCCCCATTCCTGATTCTTTACACTTTCATCAAATCACATCAAACTAATTTTAGTATTAGATAAATATAAACAGTAAATACAAAATGCAGTTCTTAAAAGTTGATTTCATTTATCAAGGGAAAAAAGCTACCCAAGCCTACCTGGCCCTATGGGAAACAGTAATTGCCCCCTAAACCTTATAACTGGTTGTGCATTTGCGACAGAACTGCAATTAAGATTTTGCGATAACCAGCAGTGGGTCCTGCCGGTCACTGTGCAGGGATCTTGGCCCACTGTTCTTTGCTAAATTGTTTCAATTCAGCCACTTTGGAGTGTTTTCGAGCATGAACGGCCTGTTTAAGATCATGCCAAAGCATCTCAATTGGATTTAAGTCTCTACTTTGACTAGGCCACTCCAAAACCTTCATTTTGTTTTTTTGAGCCGTTCAGAGGTGGACTTGCTGGTGTGTTTTGGATCATTGTCCTGCTGGATAACCCAAGTGCACTTGAGCTTCAGAGCACAAACTTATGGCCGGACATTCTCCTTCAGGATTTTCTGATAGGGAGTAGAATTCATGGTTCCATCAGTTACAGCCAGTCATCCAGATCCTGACCCAGCAATGCAGCCCCAGACCATCACACTACCACCACCATGCCTGACTGTTGGTATGATGTTCATTTTATGAAATGCTGTGTTATTTTTACCCTAGATGTAATGGGATGTAAACCTTCCAAAAAGTTCAACTTTTGTCTCTTCAGTCCACAGAATATTTTCCCAAAATTGCTGGGGATCATCAAGATGCTTTTTGCCAAATGTGAGAAGAGCCTTCATGTTCTTCTTGGTCAGCAGCGGTTTTCGCCTTGGAACTCTCCCATGGATGCCATTTTTGCCCAGTCTCTTTCTTATTGTTGAATCATGAACAAAGACCTTAACTGAGGCAAGTGAGGCCTGCAGTTCTTTAGATGTTATTCTGTGGACTTTTGTGACCTCCTAGATGAGTTGTCGATGCGCTCTTGGAGTGATTTTGGTAGGCCGGCCACTCCGGGGAAGGTTCACCACTGTTCCAAGTTTTCTCCATTTGAGGATAATGGCTCTCTCAGTGGTTTGCTGGAGTCCCAAAGCCTTAGAAATGGCTTTGTAACCCTTTGCAGACTGATATATGTTAATGACTGTTTTTCGTCAGTTCTTGAGTTTCTTTAGATTGTGGCATGATGTGTTGCTTTTTGAGATCTTTCAGCCCACTTCACTTTATCAGAAAGGTTCTGTTTCAGATTTCACCAGGTCTGGCAGTAATCAGGCCAGGGTGTGGCTAGTGAAATTGAACTCAGCTTTCCAATAAATGATCAAAGTTAATTTATGATTTACCAATCATGAATTATAACTTTTTCACATAGGGCCAAGTAGGTCTATATATCTCTTTTTCTTTTGATAAATGAAATTCATTTAAAAACTGCATTTTGTATTTATTCTGGTTATGTTTGTCTAATATTAAAATTAGTTTGATGTTGGTGTAACACATATGCATGAAAATAAAAAAATCAGGAAGGGGGCAAATTCTTTTTCACAGCACTGTATTTCACTTTAACAGTTCAGCAAATGTACTAAGGAAGTGCGTGTAAAATCGCTATACAGATATTAAAATGTCTGTTGAAATTTTGTCTGGAGTCTTTCTGTCTTTGTTCTTAGTATTTGTACACAGGGTCCTTGCTAAGCAGACAGGAGCATGTTTTGTTTCTGCTGTTCCAGTAGCCCCCCCCCCCCTCCCCCTCCCCCACCCCCTCCCCCTCACAGTAATCTGGTTTATTACAGAGCAACTGGAATATGATGTATGTTCAACCCCATTGAAATTAGTTTGAGGAAGGATGAAAAAGATGATTTATTCTGGCAACAATAACCTTGTATGTCTGAGAGATCGGGAGGGAAAAGGGGGCTTTCGAATCACAAAGAGATATCGAGTGTGTGGTTTCAGAAAAATGTACATTAAATACAGTGTAGCCTAATACAAATGTTTAAATATCATTACAGTATTGAGATTAAACAAGCTACATATTGTATTCATTAAAAGATTTTTTTGGTCAGATGTGCTATCAGCCCCCAACCACTCAAACCAAAACTGGGAAAAACACAGTTTTCACCATCGATGTGAAATAAAATGCACCGGTGGGTGTGCGTTAGCTTGGCATTAGCAACTGCTTCCGGGCAAAGCCGACTCTTCATGGTTGGGTTTTTACATTTATTTTTCTGTTTAACGCAGAGATATGCTGGATGTTAAATAGTTCAATTAAAGAACGAGGGATTCTCCTGTGGCAGCCCTCTTCATGGTTAATTAATGCTGATTAAAGTGACATTTCAGCACCCTTACATCTGTTCACATCAGAGGCTAGGATTAGCGAATAAGATTTTCCAGGCCTCTGAATAAGAAAGTCTTCCAGTAATCTCATGCTCTTTGGGGAGGAGTGTGTGTGTTTGGGGGGGCTGAGGGGGACACATCCTGATACAAAGAAAATTCAGACACGAGCATCAAGGGAAAAAAGCAGCCTCTCCACGCTGGCCGGGACGTAATCCAATTCGTACGCAGGACGGAGCAATGAAGGTGTTTCTCGTGCACAGGTGTGTGCAGCCATCCCTGCGCCTCTGCGGTGAGCTTCATCCTGATTAGTCATGAAGAGGATTTTAATAACCTGCCCCTGCTAACAGCCAGTGTCCCATTGACTGGCGACTTCTGCTCACACCACTGGTGGCCCCGCCCACGGCTCGAGCAGAAGTCGGCGGTAACAGTGCTCCACTAGCCACAGCCGCCGGAGCCTCTGTCCGGTGGTGCATGACGCAGCCGTCCATGAGACACTAAACAGTGACTCACAGGCAGGGGGATTTAATTGCCCTGACGCTGGATTAATTGAAATTTTTTAAAAAGTAGCGTTATTTTGGAATCCCCCCGTGGGAGATGATTCGGCTTTGGAGGCTGACGGCATTCACGGAAAAATGTTTCCGTGACGCACAAATAGGCACCTTCTCATGAACCTGGCAAAACAAACAAATCCATTACCGAATGAGATGCTTGCGTCAAAGTAAAGGCGGCCGAACTCGGGTTTTATGAGAACTGGACGAAAGAGATTTCTTGCCACACATTCAGAGGGAGACTCCCACCACTCCCACCAATTTGACATGTTCATGTATCGGAAAGACAGAATTACGATTCTTTAAAAAAAAAAAAAAGAAAAAAAAAATATATATATATAATGTAAAGCACAAATCTGCGAGTTTTGCCTGGCTGCAGGCCATCGGGCTTATTAAACTGTTAAATTAATTGCACTGAAAAAGCTCCACTAAACCAACAACGTGTGATTATTCATTTCTCTAATTAAGTTTGATGTCAGCCTAACGACGTATAACCAAGCTATGTACTTAAGGGGAAATTTGGCTATATCCCTCACATAATGCCTGCTAATTTGTATTATTTTCCTTATTAAAACGCACTCCCCAAGGGCACAAAAGTGGTTATATATTTATGGTGGGCACACACATATGATAAATATATAAATATATATATATATTTTTCATCATTCCATATCAAAAATGTCATTTAGTGCAAGACCCGTGGATAGTAGATTACATGCACATTTTTGGTTAAAACCATATTTTATACATGTCATGTTAGAATAGATCCTTAGTGCATGCCGAGAAAAGAGCTGGTGGCCAGTGGCAGCCCACAGACAGGAGACAGCTGTGTTAATCCAGTGCCACTTTGCAGCAGAGCTGGGAAGTTCTGGTTCCAAAAGAAAAAATCCAGACCAATACTGCTTGTGGGAGTTGTACTTACACAAAAATGTTCTGAGGGCAGAATGAAACATGATTGTTTAGAGAGACAACAAATCAGTTCTTGCATCAGATGTCAAACTAACCAGTCAGGTATCTTAAGCCTGCTTCTGCTAGTTGCTTGAGCCCACCTCCTCTACAATCTTATTGGCTATCTCTCTGAACCAATCATTTTTCTTTCTGCCTTCAGAACATTTTTGTGCAAGTAAAACTCCCATGAGCCAAGGTAGTACTCTGTGACAATGACTCTTTATACTCAGCTGGTTAGTTGAAACAAAACCTTGATACTGATTTGTACTTTCCGGACCTGGACATTCCACCTCAGCTGTACAGCTCTCTTCTGCCTCCCTTGTGGATGTGGGATAGCCTGACTTTAGTCCCTATACTGTTTGCATGGCTGCCTGACATTGTTTTTTAGTGTCACCCATCTAATGAAACTACCCGGAGATGGATCCTCCGTTAGGCAGTCGCATGCTCCTGGCAATTTAGAGATGCCGGTGTGCCTTAAATGTGCTTCTTCGGTTCCATGGGAGGACAGTAACTGCAGGAACGTGAAGAGAACGTTTAAGCGGCCCCAGAGGTGTGAGGCCATCTGGCACCCTTGGATCCCCCGGACGATCTGGTTATGGCTTTCTTAGATGGTACAGAGGTAATACGAGGCTGTCAGTTGGTCATAATCGAAAATAAACAAATAAATAAAATAAAAGAGGAAAAATATTAAATGTGTCCGTCAATGGGAAAATATCATGAGCAGAGTACAGAAACAAATCTATTATTCTCCGTATGACAAGACTCTACATATATTTCAAAACTGGAAACGCTATGATTGACTAATATTAAATGGGTTTTCCTAAATGGACCATACCCGACTGACACTAATATAATCTATAATAACTTTTTTTCTCCCAGAAAAAAGGGGAAATAGAAATTCTGGTTCTTGTAACTGTCAGTTAAGTTAAATTGTCTGGAGGAAAGCCCAGCATTTTATTTATGTTCCTGTTCATTCAGGTGGCATTGGGTGGGGTGGGGGGGGATAGAATTGTGACAGGAAGTACAGGGAGTAGGAGGGCCATCAGCTGGGGGGTGGTGGCGCTGTCCCGCGCCGTGACACCTCCGGCTGCCTCGCCGTGTCGTCTGCGCCCAGCTACACGCTGAGCATCTTCTTCCTTCCTGGCAGGTCTTTTCCTCCACTTTCTGTCCCCCCCAACACTCCAGCTGTGTATCACTTTGCCACGATTTTGTTGTCCTTCTGCCCCTCCCCCCCCCACCTGAGCCCTGCTGCGTGCGGCTCGGGCAGCGGCGACACGCTCCCAGCTGTGTCCTTTTGTAGGCTTTTGCACTCCCGTAATTTTGGGGGCGGCTGGGCACCGCCTGGGGGGTGTCCTCCGGCCTGATTGGCGAAGGTATTCGCATGGTGCTCAAAGCGGAGCTCTGAAAGGCGACTTTATTAGGGGATTTACGGGGATTTAGTGACCCGGGCGAGAGGAAAGGAACACTAACAAATTTGGCTTTATCAAAGAGGATATTCACAGGGATAGAAACACTGGGGGGGAGGGGGGGTGTAATCAGGGAAAATGTGATGAGGACTCAACTGAACGAAGGAGCCTTTCACCTGATGTTGCCTCGCCTCTGCCCTTACAGCTGGGGCCAGAGTGTGGCTCAGCGGGCCGAGCCTCTGTGCCTGTGATTGGAAGGTCACCTGTTCAAGCCCAGCTTTGCCGGAATAGTCACGTTTGTAGGCCCCTGAGCGCGACCCGTAACCCCCCTCAGCTCTGGGGCTGCCCTTCGCTGCCAAGTTGGCTCTTACCTGAATATGTCATATGTCTGTGTGCCAGGGAGAGCGCAGTGGGGTAGGTGAAAACAGAATTTCCCCACGGGGACCAATAAAGTGTCATTATTATCAGACTGGGGGGCATAAGAGAGGCCGTGACTCATAGAGCTGGGCTAGCCTTATCATTAGCCAATGATATGGCCTGAATCTGTGAATGGCAGAGTAGGGTCACTCTAGGAGCCAATCAGCTTTCAGCGGCACCCAACCCGTGTATATACCCCTCCCCCACCATAAGCACATGCAATAGGTGAACCTGTTTATCTGCACATCATTTTACCAATTCTATTACCGACAACCTGGGGCCACAGCAACCCGATGAGGCTGCCGCTAACATCGCATAAACTCTGCAGCGACCTGCCGCTCTTTCCTGGGTTGGGGATCCATGTGATGCCATGTTACTCGCACGGGCATGACATTTAAAGAGCGTCCACATTTATGCACATGATTTGCTGGGGTGAACCAGCGATAGTCGCTGGCTCTGTTTGGCTGTTCGCGGCATTTCTTATCGTTAATTGGTGGGGGTGGGGGTGGGGTGACTGGGACTCCCGCAACCTGGCAGGCATTTTGCCCTGGGGTGGATGGACTGGGTTGGGAGGAAAAGGTTAGAAAGCACGAGGTTTTGGGGGGGGTGCACCTTGAGTTTGTTTTAATTCCCGCGTACGAAAAGCTCTGTGCCTGTTTCATTAGATAAAGCCTGAATCCCATGCATGCTTGCAGGGCTGGTGTAACTTTTTATGATTAAAAGGAATAATGAAAAACCGAAAGCAGCCATAAACAAGTGAGGATTACAAATGTGTTTATGTAAACAGAGGCAGCTAGGCACCTCAGCGGCTTACGTGTCTTCGTGGGGAAAAAAATGCCTCCCCCCACCTCAAATGGCTGCGAGGTATTTTTAACGCACTGCTGACAGAGTGTAGGAATTGGAGTTTTCTGTTTTTTGAACTCCCATTGATGACAGAAAAGTGTTTCATGCAGAACTTCAGAGCTGCTCCACGAAGATTCACAGTAGGATAGTTTATACATATTAAAACGAATGTGCGATACATTTAAAATACCTGTAAATGCAAATCGTGAAAGACGGGTGGTCTGCAGAAGGCTTGCAGTTTGCAGAAGTTTACATTTAACTTGCGTGACGATCAGAGACAATCCCCCACCCACCCCCTCTAGCGCCACCTGTTGGCAATTCCCAGCAGTAGCTGTCTCTGGAGCCCCTTACTTTCGCTCCATCGCATTTGACTCATTTACAAGTTTTTCCCGACAATTACGTCGCCTGTAATTGTGATGCCGTATGCGTGGAGCTGCTGTGAACCAGGGGATTTGACTGACAGCGTGGGGCGTCTCGGGAGCACATTAACGCATTTAGGATCGTCCGTCTTGGCGGCAGGCGAGTCGATTTAACATTCCTGTGTGATCGACTTTCAGAAGAAACCTGATAACACCCCCCCTTCCCTCCTCCTCCCTGTACCACAATCTTGTAATCAGCTGCCGATGTAGTGATATGATCAGAGCTGGACTCAAGGTCCCCACACATCAATTTCAACCCCCCACCTCACCCCCCCATTTTGCCTGCCTTTGCAGATGGGGGGCTTGTTTCCTTTTAAGGGGTATCAAGGAGGTGTGCAGAGATGTGACGGGGAGGGAGGGGCTGGGGGTGATGAGTCAGTGTCTCCAGGAGACTGTTGCTCTGGCAAAGTTATATTGTAACACCCTTTTTTGCCCTACTGTGTGGCTACCTTTTTTGTTAAGGTTTTTCCCTGATTGCTTTAGTGATTTCTCCTTTGAGACCTTGTTAATTAATGAGATTTCAGGGACAACATTCATCCATTTTTCCAATACAGGGTTGCGTTGAATCTTCAGTCTATCCCGCGAAACGTAGGCAAGGGAGGCAGGGGCCACCCTCTACTGGATTTCAGGGACTCCTGGGATTGAAGTATGGAAGTATTAATTATATTCTGGACGGTCATTTTCTATTCCTCGAAAGTAGATAAGAACTTTGTTACTTTGTGTAATTCGGGGTTCTTTATGAGTCCTAGACTTCCCACAGCTCACCACCTGATGACCCAGTGCCGTGTAAAATGCATGTGAACAAGCATGATCTGCCCACCCACCGGGGTGAGGCAGCGAATGGGGAAACGGGGGAGGGGCCTATCAGGAATCGACATATCCAATAGGGTTATGCGGTCTCTGTACGCTGCCTTAGGCTAAGCACTGCCCCATCGATCCAGCCCAGCATCCAAAACGAACACCGCTGCAGTAAATAAGATGTGACGGCCCCCCCTCATCCACCTCCCCCTGCCGTCCTGATTGTTTTTCCTAGATATTTCACATCCCAGCACATTAAGCCAGTGGCCTGTCAGCACAAATGCCAAGACAACATTAGCTATTTTTAGACGCATTTCCTAACATGAATTACTCTGGTTCTGCTGGACACCTTCTACTGTGGGGTACTGGACCGTATCGCTGTATTTATGTAAGAAGCTGCTCCAAAGTGCAGAGTTCTGGAGTGCACAGCATCTCCTTTCCTTGAAACAATGTTAAACAGCATTATGGAAAAACAGCAATTCCATCCAACCATCTTCCAAAGGTTTATCCAGTCCAGGGTCATAGATTTGATGATAATAATATCCTTACAAGGTACCTACATAGTTGCCATGTTAGCATTGTAGACATTATTTAATGTAACTTTTCCACATTGACCACAGCAAAAACCACACAAATCTGTTTCCAAACTGACTTAATAATAATACACAGAATAATAAACAGAATGCCTTTATTGTCATTGTCTGTATAGCAAGTGCGACAAACAGTCTTCGCATTCCCCATCTTGCTGTCTTTTGAGACAGACACACGTGCATACACAGGTGAGAGTGGAGCTTGGCTCAGCCTTTTTTTGGCACTTCAAGAGTAGCTTTTTGAGGCTAAGGACTTTGCTCAAGGGCCCACCAGTGATATGACTCTTTTGCCAGCCACAGGATTGAGTTGAAGGGCTAGTCTCTCTGGGAGGCATCAAAAAACAAATGCTCGCCTGCCTGAACTGGATTCCTCCCCCATGGGTATATACAGGGGCAGGGCTGAAAGCTGATTGGCCCCTGGAGAGCCCCCTTCCCTGTCACTCACTGAATGAGCTCGTCAGATGCTGCACTACATGACTTGTCTTCTTGTAATCAGGAGTCTTGAAATCATTGTGGCTAACACCCTGCACCCTTATTAGCGAAAGGGGGTCACGCACGACAAGATCATTGACCAGGAGGAATCGCAGTTAATTCTGTCTAGTCTCCATACTTGAATTATGAAAATATACATCTTAACCCTCTGGCGCATAGCGGTCACTACAGTGGACAGCTGTTTAAACGTCATTTTCTCCCAAATGCAATGCTTTCT
>JAODKL010000044.1:5463794-5480848 GCA_026780765.1 Petrocephalus schoutedeni
AAGTGGGCCACACACCCCCGTATTCATGGGCATCCTAACCAAGTGGGCCACACACCCCCGTATTCATGGGCATCCTATAACAATAAAGAGAAAGACAGACATAGAAATGTCAAATGAGGCAGTCTATGGGACAGTGTTCTATCACTGCAATTTTTCATTCTCGAATAATACAATATTCATTGTTATCTGTAAAAGCTACTTGGTTGTATATTGAAGCAAACTGATACTGCAAATGGAGCTTTGAAGCTTTATGACACTGTGATTGAGACCAAGAAGGCTTCTTTCCATATTTATAATGAGTCCATGTTGTTCAGATGACATTTAATGCTTTATGACAGTAAGGAGACCATCTCCACTACCTCACAGCGCCAGCATCTGTGAGCCTACGGCCTTCAATGAGCAGCACGCAATGTGCTTGCTGGTTATGCCATTGTGGGTATTAACAGCTTGCAGACAGCTGGTGGCCATCTTGATTTTTTTGTTTTTTTTTTTTTTTTCCTCTGCACTTTTCTGCTCTCCCGTTACACTCTTTGGCTCAGTGTGACCGTATGCCAGTGATGCTTAACTGCAGGCTTTGGCCAGATTCATCCTGGCAGCTGGTGGAGGTGTTTTCTGTCATGTCAGTGCAGCTGCAGTACAGAAAGCGGGTCTGCCATGTGTCTCCCCTCGCTTTGGAATAGGCAGCTCGCATTTTGGTACGATAAAGGAAAAATGTTTTCCGTTGCCCCAGTGAGCTAAGATGTCCTGCACTTTTTGGCCTCATTTTAGATATTTTCCTTCCTCCATAACAGGCAAGTACACCTGAAAACTAGGGATGGTCAATGCTGTTTAAGAAAACAGCATGACGGGAAATGAGGCATAACCCGTCAAGACTATCTGTGAGCATCACGTACCTTGATGTTTGTATGAACACATCTTTGGTGATGTTCCAATACCACATCTCTAAAAATGCTACAGTCATCTTAAACAGCCCGCAGATCTAATTTACAGCCCTTTAGCATTGGTATATCTAGTGTCTCTCAAGATCAATGTGACTCAGTCACATGCCTCCTCCCTCTTTGATTATGCTGACTGCTTTGTTTAGTTCGATTTTTTTTTTTTTTAAGCATTTAAAAGCATGAAATATCTTATTTCTTGTGTACAGTTTTTATCCATTGTAAATGATACCATCTACTCAAAAATAATTGTCAGGCAATCACGATACACTCTCACTTTTCGTAAGAGCATATTGCCAGAACTGCATATGTGCTGGTGTAGTTACCATCTATTAAATGCCTGTTTTAAGAGGTGTTTTTTGTTTTACAGCACATGTTTAACGCATCGAAGATGAGATTTTGGTTTCATTTGTGGGTATAATTTCACCCCAGCTGCATTTGTGATCCTTATTTGTTTGACTTATTTTTCAAAGTTGTCTATGTACAAGAGTGCCCACTGTTCCGCTATCATTTCTGGCACAGTATGCTTTTGATTAAAGCATCTCGGTTCTGTTCAGCGCTGCATGGGTAGAACAACCCAAATCAGGCTTTAGGTATGCTACTTATCAGCAGTATTTCTGGATGAGCTTTGGGCTAAAATGGTATACATCAAATACGAAGAGCAAGAGGGTTTTCCATTAATTTGGGGCTATTTTTTGTTTAGCGGCTATGAAATTAGGCCTATACCTGTATGTATAACTACTCTATATTATGAATATGCGATACAAATTAAAATTATATATGACAAATTGCACTATGTTGAATTGAAATTACAAATGACATTTCTAATATAAATGTCCACCGTCATCTCGAAACTCAATTTCACAAAAAAATTAAGATAACAACAGCAGTATGACATAATGGCTGAATCTTCTTATCTGGGCCACTAATGATAGTAACACAATTTGTTAGCGACTGTGATGATCTCACCTTATTCAGGTCGCAAACAACACTTTCGTGGTGGCTTCGCCCCCCCCCCCGCCCCTGTAAGGTGAAGAATTAGTCCAGTTGAAAGCGATAATCCGTCAGACTGACAACACAGAGATCTGAAAATCGCTCTCTCATTCATATTATTTAAAAATCAATATGATGGATGCGGAGGGACCAGGGATATTTATTGCCGCAGCTCCACACCATTCAATGCAATCAATGGCTCGCGTCTTTGCTCACAATGAACATTTTATTTTTTTAAAACCGGGGGGGGGGGGGGGGGGTGTATACACCTGCCTGAGGTCAGAGTTGAAGAAACAAATGTTTCTGGTGGTGATCTTTATTTTTTTGTATTTTCCTCTCCTCTAAGACTCCTTCAATACTAAATTATCTCTGAATAAATGGTTGTAGGATTTGTGGGCCACAGTTAACATCTAGTCCATGGCTCCCTTAAAGGTTTTGCTTTTGTACTGTATTTTGCGTTTACTTATTTCTATATGCAAATATTGTAACGACACAATAAAAATGTATTTCTTGCTGGCTTTTATGTTGCTAAACTTGGCTGTGTCTTCAGCTTCCGAACTGGCTAGAGCCCAGTGGCGTGATTTGTGTACATGCTTATGGACTGGCCGAGATTGACGGATGGATAAAATCAATCTTTTACAGTATTAACAGCTCTATATTTAAATTTTATTTGTCGGAGTGTCCCTGGTCCCTGGGCTTGCAGGAAATGAAAGTAAACCCATGTCGTTTCATCTTTTCGGTTTGTTGCGTAGATTAATTGGATCGACTAAAGGAAGTTATGTTTTAGAGCACAAGACGTGACATTTAGATTAAACAGGTGATGTACTTAATTAAAATGATTTATTAAAACGAATCAGGTTGAAAATGATTCTGTTCAGCCCTGCTTATTAACAATATTTTAAGAAATAAATTGAATTAACTGACATATTAGTCTTCTTGGCCTGCAACAATGTCGCACAACAGGTACAGTAAGTGTCCCAGTATCCCAACCTCTGAGTGAAAACTGTACACTCAGGCCAACCTTGAGAAAAAAACTGTTTCAAACATGTCAGTTCTGGGACATCATGTCACCTGGCAAATAAAAAACACGTTTTGTCAATTCAGTCCACCAGCGAACTGATAATGATCACATCAGCCCAATTCAGCAGGATTTTACTGCACTTTGCCGTAAAGCGTACCGTGACACTCAAAACATATCTTTATATGTGTAGCTGTGCTTTCTTTTTTTCTGCCTCCATAGCACCCAGCGTCAGTATCCATCTGGCTGCTTAGCGCCTTTAGCCCAGGGATGACACATTAACTACGAGCCCGAGTAGACGGCTGGAATGATAAAATCTATCCAGGCCATTAAGATCTGTTTGCTGCTTCAGAGCTTGCTAGAGACATTTTACACCGGTGAGGGCTTGTTATTGAACCGATATCGATCTCTGGGGAAGGGAAGTCCCGCAGGAAAACATGATTCATGGATCGCCCTTCCCCACGGTGATCCCTCCAGATAACAATTGGGCCAGCCCAATGCAGTGTGTTTGTAGCAAATTATATAACCCAAGGGCTGCTCCGAATGGATACATTCTGGTTGTGCTTTCATCTGCATACAATATTATATATTTTAAAGTCGATGCGTTACGAGAAGCAGAAAATTTCATCTTCACGTTCGGCCGCTACCTAGCACTCATTATAAGATCCGGAGGACATTAAACAGATTTTGGGGTGGCGTCAGGGGCCCTGCTTATCAGGAGTTCAGCTAACGCAATGGAACGCAATGCTTCCAGCCCATCCACTTCGTAAACAAGCATTCTCTAATTACATGTCGATCGATTAATTAATCAGCTTAGCTACCAAAAATAGCTCACATGAGACCTACGATAAGATCCTGCATCAGTTTCAACAGCCAAATCCCTTTCTGCTTTTAGCTTTCTTGCTTTTAAATTCAGTTTTGTACTGTGGAGATGGCTACTGCCCCCTGCTCCTGTTTGGGGGACTGGATGGCCACAATGAAGCACCCCCATGTAGATCTGTAGGGTGACAGCTGACACCCAACGATATGCTTCTGCCCTGTCCTGTGGCCTCTGGCAGACCCCTAACTGCACCTTTTATTGAAAGCATCAAAGACCTTCATTTCGCTGCAAAAATAGAATTGCTAATGTTATTCTATGAACCTCAGTTGTTTCTCTATTGTTCATTTTGCACACTCTCATCTCGCCGTTTTGATGAATAGCTATATAAAACTGTTATGAGCCTTTGCTCAAGAGGGAACAAATTGTAGTGCACCTAGCGAGTCACTACTGCTGGTTTGCGTCAAAACAAATACGCATAATTTAATAGCCAACAGCTAGCATAAGTGCGCTAAATGCTTGACATGGCCTTAAAATAAGTGGTTTATCTGTGTGACATTTTTACTTCCTTCTTTTTTTCTCATTGTAATTTTGCTCTTTGTCCTGAATCGACCAAAGAACCTGATGAGAAATTTTGCAAAAATCATAAAATGTCCTTTTATCTAGGGGCTGATCTCAAAAGTTTGTGGTTTGCCTTAAAACAGTTAAGAATTCCCTATGTTATGCCAGATTGCCGAGTTATACACTTAAGGGGGGTGATTACAAAGCATTTTGTATGATTTTTGTATGATTTTTTCATTCTATTGCCCTGATTTAAGCTGTATAACATCTATGGAGGACTGTTTCTTTTCTCAAAGGTTACTAGTACCCATTTGCATGGTGTTGATATGTGGAGGACACAGGGAAGAAGTTGGTGGGGGGAGACGCCCCCTGGGGTGACGGCTGTGGTTTACATTCCGTTGAGGAGTCCTTGGCAATACCCTTTTGTTAGATACCAAGTTGTTCACACTGGCATCGGAGAACATTTCATTTACTGACATTGTTACAATAGTGTTATCTTTTGCTCTGAATTTGAGGCTGCTAGGAATTTGCCAGTGGGATACTTCAAAGACCACTAAAGCTATAATCTTACTTCTTAAGTAGCTTCTCCCCTGACCTCAGGAATCCGTAGATTTCGGGGTACCTGGTAAGGCATTCCGAAAATGAGACGGACGGGATAGTTTTCAAAGCTTCGCCTCAAGGTGAACTCAGGACCCCGATATGGGGTCAGAGGATTGGACAGTGTCGAGGGAAGATGAGGTCTTCTCTTTGATTACACATTTCTTTTTTTTTTTAAACGGCTTTAAGTATAATAGGCTGGTGGATTTTTTCTTATCTCTTTCTTATGGTCATAAACTTTGCTATACTTTTTTCTTGTATTGGGTCAAAGTCTTGCCAAAAAGCCTGGAGTAATGGAATGGTGTGGGGACCAGTATCAGCACTCTATGCCCAGATATCACCATTGACAGCAGTGACTTGGGGACTACCTGTAGGGGGCAGCACACTTGCAAACTCATCTCATATTGAGAGTGGTATTGATGGGTGTTTGCACTGGGGCTTGGAGCTGGCTTTCTGACAAGCATGACAGGTTGCCCAACACTTCCATCCAGCTGCACATATCTCCAGCCTGGTACGCGCACAGCGTAATGCAATCTTGGAAACAAAGGAAGAGTATTCTCACCGTCAGACCCCAGCTGGTTGATTCATTGCTGCCTTCTCTTCTGGGGCTGGCCTAGGGTTGGTTCAGTTGGTGCTGACTACTTTGATTGTGGCTCCTAGCCTGAGGCTGCCTTGTCTACAATGGACACTGGGCAGCTAGCCATACTGCTATTCCAACAACTCTATGGTTGACTGTTGCGTTCAGTGTCTATGGTGTGGGAATGTACTCTAAGCAGCGGGCTTTTCGGTCACTCCTACTGTCTGCTCACCTTCAAATCCTGCAGGGCAGCTTCCAGGCTCGGATGTGATACCAAGTCTGAGCAGAATTGCACAAGAACCCAACACATGGGAACTACTGGCTTGTCCAACTTGCTACCTAGACGACACACTTGCAACACGACTTGAGAATGTTTCAGCAGTTATTTCCTTGCCATGCCTCGAGGGACCTTTTGCTAGCAGCAGCTGAAAAGGGTGGTGGAATCTGCCTTGTCCCCACAGGGTAGGAACCCGTGCTGACAGACCTGGGCTCGCCCCCATTGCTTTATAGCGCTGTCAGTCGATCTAGGCCCCGCCTCTGCATGCGCATTCACGTCCATGGTTCATGGCTCACGGTGACGTGCCTCTATTTGCTGTCACTGTGAGGAGTGTAGCTTGACATGGGCGTGGCCACATTAAAGCAGTTGGAGTGTCACATGGGGGAGATATTAACCCATTCCATATGTATTATAATTCCATGCTTTCAGACAGCTGAAAGGTCAATGTGCCGAACTGGACTCCTTTCTATTTTGAGGTTTGAGAGCTCCAAGGTGAGAATACATCTGGGATTTCCATTATTTCCTCAGACTGCCTCATTACACATGCTGCAAGGAACAAGGCTCTCTGCAAATCTTAATTGGTTTGGCTCTAATAACAGGCCATGTTCTGGTGCTTATGTACTTTACCATCATAAGGGCTCATCTCTAATGAAAGCACCATGACAGGTTATTAAATTTTTTTTTCAGGTCGGCTGATGGAATCCCTTATGAGTTATTAATATGGGTCTGTATGTTTTTGTTATATCTGCAGGACCGTGCTTAATGATGAGTAATGCAACGGTTATTCCGTACAAAATCGTCAAATTGTTAGAGTTATGAATTAAACGTACAAAAAACAGAGAAGTTGTATAAGAGAAAATGAGGTTGTGTTAATGATATATTTCCTGCATGTGTATTTCCCCTGTTATTAATAAAGTTTATGTAATTTAATCTACTAAATTATACGTGGATTCAGTGGTGACTTTATTAGTTAAACCAACATAATAGCTGGTAGGATCACTGTAAGCGCTGCATCCACAGAAGGCATCCTGAACAACGCAGCTGTTCTGAGCTGTTTTACTTTATTTTCTACTACCATCCACAGCTTCTGCTCTTATTCCTTTAGTCTCACTCATTAACTAAGTATTTGACTCTACTGACTGGATGTTTGTTCATCGTATGATTCTCTGTAGTAGGCATGGAAATCCCAGGTTGGTGTATGTTTGTTAGATGCTGGGACTACCATTAGTGGCAACAATAATCAGGTGACATTGAGAGATCGCTGAGACCAGGCATCTTAGCTGTGCTGATGCTTAATCACTGCACCTTCTCACCCCGTCTGTGTGTGGTGTGTGTTCAGTTTCAACCACATGATTGCCTGTTTGGAGGGGGACTGTCTACATTATAAAACAGGTGTGCCACTGAGTGAGTACCTATGCACACAGCCTCACATATGGCAGTGGGTAGAGGTTGAAGACTATTTTTTTGTGTGTGTGTCCGAGGATTCACCTGATTGATAATTTGAGATGAAATAATGACGTGACCCCTTCAAGCCATTTTAACATCCCGCTTTGTCATCTCGCGCGTTCTTTTAATGAAACGCTCTCTTCTGAAACATGAAAGGGAATTCTGCCTTGAGCCGAGCAAATAATTGATTGAAAATGTCCTTGAGGAAGTGTGATCAACGCACTCCCTGCTTACCAATTACCGCGGCGCGGCAAGCGGAGATTCCGGGCGGACGGCATCGTCTCTGCTCCTCAAATTTAAGCATCCCTTCAGATTCCCAATCAACAACGCAAATACTGACTTCACAGTTTCTCACTGTTTTACAACTGATCTCCTGCAGCATCTTCACTCGCCATCTGGGTTGTTAGCGTCCGTGGGATGCCAGCGGATGTACACAATTGCACACTAACGTGACATAAAAATGCCCGACTGTCAGACAGTATTGATTTTTGGCTTTAACTTAATCTAAATTTTCTCTCAGTGGCTCAGCCTGCAGGACCACAGTGGCTAAGCTATCCAGTGTCGTTTGGAACCGGAGCGGGAATCGGCTCGCCTTTGATATGAAAACGAAATGTAGGAAAAGAGAATCTTTCCTCTTTTATCGGAAGGATGGGCATTGGGGTAAAGTTACTGTGACCTTCGTCCAAGATGCGGGCAAAGTCATCTTGAGATTTCCGCATTGGGAAAGAGGGCCATAGCAGTTTGTGGACAACCATCTGCTCCCTGGAATGATCGCTAGATTATTTCTCTAATGGAATATTAGAGATTTATAAATGGCTTTTCACGGAGCTCACTGTAGTATGTATGACATGGCATGCCAAATTGTGCCTTGAAATATATACAGGCTTTATTTTCTATAAGTAATGCCATTAATTTTTAACGCCTACCTTGAAATGGCTTCACAAATGAATATGTAAACATTTTGCAGTTTTAATAAAGAAGAGTTTAAGTTCATTTGATTAAGAGTAAATTTCTTGCTAACTCAGTTGATTACTGCCTGTTATTTTTTACTCTTTCGAAAAGCTAGCTGCTGACTTATAAACCCTAGAAATCAGTCATTGTTAGATATATCACAATACATAGGCTTAGAATGCAAGACTCGTGAAACAATCTGACAAATATGGTTAAAATTTTATTTTACAAAACCATGAGTGCACAAATGAGTCTCTCATGCTGAATGAGAGTGTGTCATTCACTCATTCCAATGAATGTTTACTATTGCACAGGGGCACAAAAGTGTGTGTGTGTGTGTGTGTGGGGGGGGTTACCTCTAGCAGCATCCTTGCTACACGCTGGCCTTACATCAGCTGTCCTCCACAAATAAAGAGTACTTTCAGATTAACCACCACCTTGGGATACTGGATTTTAGACAATGCTCTGTTTGTCATAATACAGTAGTTACTGGTTAGATAAAGTCGCTTGGGATAAGGACTCACAATTACGTTGGGGTGTGGAGTGCTCTTTGCTTTAGAGAAGATCTTAAAATGTCCCTTTACAACTCCAATATCTCTCCAAGGGATGCATCGCACATTGTATTTCAAGGTGACTACACAATTTCCCTGTACTGATGTGCAAAGCGATATTTACCCAGTGTCTTGTGACAGCCTGGCTGCCTGCATCTACTACGCCTTTACTTCACTTTATTAACCCCGCTATTGCAAAATTTGTCATTCAAGGTCACTAAAGAGAGGCCCGGGAGCCACTTACTTCTCCCTTACCTTTGACTGAAACATTGCCTCACATTTAAAGTAAAGTGGATCACAAAAGTGTGGTCAATTACTTTTCTAAAACTGAGGAAAAGATGATGTCATAATGACTGCGCTTGTGTAAATATTTAAATTACTATATGTACATGAAAATATGCCAAGCCATTTTTGAGACCCAATTATTTTGTAGAAACAAATTTCAGTCCAGAAAATCAGTCCAGAATCTTTGCTGAGTCCTGATTTGTGATGATCAAATACTGGTGCCACCAAGCATGGCACGCGGGCAACACAGTTCCACCTCTACTGTGGTACTTGTCAATTACTATGCTCAACACACCATTTATCGTATAACCATCCATCTTGCTCTGGGTGGGGGGCATCATGCCAGTCTACCACAGGGCGCACACACAGTCACAAATATACAGGTGATTTTAGAGGCATCGCTTAGGTTGACCGGCCGTCCTTGGACTGCAGTAAGAACCCGGAGTACTGAGCAGAAACCAGTTGAATCACGGGGAAAAATATGCAATCTCCCCTGAAACTCGGGGCAGCCTCCAAATCATCCATTTCCTGGCAGTGCGAGGCCACATAGCAACGCAATTCATGGTATATTTTATCAGAGACTTTAATACGGTAAATGGCCTATGCATGTACAAGAGCCGCGTTGCTGATGGATTTTGAACAGTCGCCAATAAGGCGTGACTTATCAGGCAAGGCGACTGGTCATCCTGATCAAAGACCCGATTCCCCTAGCTGACGGCACCCATAAGTGTCTTTCCCCGACTCCCGGGGTTGACATCGCCATCGCTGCCGAGCCGGATAGCACAGCAGCGAGCCCCATTTTTGCATGCAGACAATTCCGACAGGCATGGGAATCCTTAATTTTCCCATCAGTGTATCCATTTCGCTTCATCTCCTCGACAACCTATTTTATTTGCGTTGCAGTTGTCGGGGTGATGGGGGGGGGGGGGTGTGAACGCTGTAAACGTTACTGTTGCCCCTCGATTACCGCGCATCAAAGTGTGCACTGAAAGGGCGTCTAAGAGCGGGCGGTCCGTCACAACCCGCATATTGTAATTCACCAAATGATATCCTTTCATCGCAGTTTAAATAGGACCTTCAACCTACCAATTTAAACATGAAGTCCAAATACTTGAGATGAAATGAACGATCATTTTAAGCACTCCGTGCTTTATTATTATGATCCAAATTAGTGCCTTTTTTTCCCCTTTTGTTTCAATTCCGTCCGAATTCTGCAGATTCACTTTTGGAGACGCACAGATGCTGTTTCCCACTGTTTTATTACTCTAGATCCAAAAAGTCCAGAAATAACCCCGAAACTCATTAAAAATGAACATGCTGATCACTCTGAAGCCTGACTGGCTTCAAAACCCTGCCGTCAGGGAGTGGGGACGGTGGGTCCTATTCCTCCGTGTTCCGTCTATTTAGCTGAAATTCATACGTCCAGGTAATTTCTTCCACGGCTGGGGTGGCGTTTACCTGGGCTATAGGGACATCTGCATTGTGGCCAGCGCTCTGTTCCTGTCCCCATCCCTGGCCCAGGTCTGTTCGGAGGCAGATGTCACCGCGAAGACGAGGTGACCGGACCGACGGGCGACTCCATTCTGCATCCAAAAACGAAGAGGTGCCGAGGCGTGCCCCTCGCCGCTCCGCTCCTGCCGCTGAGTCATACCTTCGCGCCGAGTGCCAGGAACCCTCACAGGTAGACCGCCGACTCCGTCCTGGAGGCCGTGGGTGATCCTGCCCTGGGTGACAACCTGCCGCTCAGACAGCTTGAAGGTCCCGACTACCCTACGCTTCCGCCACCCGACACCAAACGTATCGAGATCCGGCAGATGCTCTACGAGCACGGCACTGACTCTGCTCAAAAATGATACTTGCAACCAATTCTAGTTAAGAAGTTTCCTAACAATTTGCAAACAACGAGCTGCCATCCTTTTTCTATACCCATTTCATTCTGTGCAGGGTCTAGGGCGTCCAGAGCCTATCCCAGAAGCTACAGGCAGAAGGGAATAACCTAGGATGGAGCACCAACCCAGCACACTATAAAAAGGACAATAGCAAGAAAATAAGCATTATATTTATCAGATTTTAAAACGTATAAGACAAACTCCACACTGAATGTATCATCAGTTTGGGGTAATTTCGATGAATAGATGTTATTGTATTAAACAGCATGGGAGTCCATTCTTAAATATGAATATCTTCCTGTGGCTCAAGATGAACCAGTACAAGCAAATTGACCAAAAAGTGAGACCTTGAAGCAAGACAACAAGGCCTGTGGCTTTCTGCTCTATTAGCATATACCGCGGACGAATTACAATGAGTGGCTGACGAGAGAGTCAGAGACTCCGCCTCCATCACCATGGCATCTCCCAGGACAGTTGGTACCCGGGTGGTCATTAGGTTCTGTTCCATGGGCCAAAATTGAATAATCGTGTGGCTAAACAAGCCAATCATCTGTTAGACATCTGCTGCGGAAGAAAGGCACGGCCATTTACAGCGTTTGTGTATTCTCAGGAGAGCAAGGCTCCTCTTCCACTGAACTCAAGCTAAAAAAAATACAAACACAGGGACAATAACAGCCAAATGGCTCTATATTGGACAGAAATGTAAGAATCTATTTCATAGATGTGACATTCAAGGTGACCTTGAAACAGTTCTGTTTTACAATATCTTGCATTCTGTAGCTATGCCAATTGATCTTGAGTGTTGAATTGAAGAAAGCTTTTCAAGTCTGTCACTAATTGTTCTTTTATTTAAAATTCCTCATGTCTGATGTTCATAAATGTTTTTGTTTAAAAGAATCTGTTGCACTTTCATTGCTCTCCGTGGAACGGTACTTCTGCCGTACCTGAGCTACTCATAACCTGAACCAATGTCAACTTATCAGCTATTTTGTATTAGCCATGGTGCAGGGTGGGCACGGGTGAAATCAGAAATGCAGGAGTATCCTTTCTAGTCTTGTTGTAACTGCTGTAGTCATTGTATCGATTTTAAGGCACTTGCCAGAGTGATTAGAGGTGTTTTGATGATTGAGAAGACAGGTGTAGCCAAAGTTCAAGGCCGGTTGCCATGTTGAGTCAATGTAATCTCTCTGCATTGATCCAGGCTGTGTGCAAGGTTGCCACATCAAAAACCTAAACTGTTCCCTGGCTGTGTTGGATAGTCTATCTAGTGTCATTATAAGACTTGCAGGAACATTAAGATCCAGCTCCAAACCAATGCAGAACCTCCCAATATGGCTCCCTGTAATACTTCTACCACTCCAGCTTGCAAAGTAATACCATGTTCTCTTAATTGCATCGAAATCACTCAGAAGTAATGTACAGAAATGTAGTTAACAGTCTTTGTGAGGAGGGAAAAAAACATACAGTAACAATAAAAGGTACAAAATCCTTGTCCTACAAGACAAAAATCAATGATATTTAAATGGTTTGAGGAGTATCAGTTGTTAATATATGTGATTGGGCATAATCAATGCTACTAAATTCTTCATTAGATGGATACAAAGCGTGATCTGGCAACCAGTACTCTATTGGTGCTTTACGTATGATGATTATGGGATGTGAGATGTTGCCGTGACTGTCTGGCTGTGAGTGTTATATGCTTAAGGAGATTCAAACAGTTAATCGATGTGAATAATGGGACACTCGGTAAGTAATCTGTTCTCTTCCAAACCTCTTTTTTTTTTTTTTTTTTTTTTAAGCAAGAATCATTTCTCAGCAGCATTTCCTTCTAAAATAGCCTCTGACTAAGTAGATCATTGAATATTTCAGCAGAAACAGACATGATGACGTGTAGGGGTCATATTTTTCGTGTCGTGATGTTCTAGGATGTGAACTGATAGGCGATGTTAAAGGAGTCAAACAACCCCTCTCTATATTTAGAATAATATATCGCTATCTACAGTTAAAAAGTTTTCTGTGCTGGGAGAGGCAAGTTCTTCTTTTTGCTGAATTAGGAATGTCACATACGACGTGGTGCAGTGAAATACATTTGACGCAACTCAAGTGTCTATCTGCTACTTCAAGTTTGAATTCTTTGACGCACGCGGCTGTGCGTACCCGCGCAGAATTGATAAAGTCAGTGTAACTTTGTTTCGCTGATCATGACGTGTACGATGGGTCTGTGGGCATAGCTGAAGGGCGGGTTAGTCTCTGGGGCTTCACTCCAAAATTCTATCCTGAACCCCCCCCCCCCCAGTTACACAAGATCGTAGCTAGCTAGCTAATTAGCAGAACATGCTGCATCACTATTTACTAAATCAGTGTTCCTTAGCCAGGTCCTCTGGGACGCCCTTGATAGTCCATGTTTCTGCTCCCTCTGAGCTCCCTGCCAGATAGTCCACATTGAGCTGGGAGGGAGCAAACATGGCCTGTCCAGGCTATTGTGACTGTTTGTGGCCAACACCCCTAAACCGTGGAGGGCTCACCAAAATACATAGTTTGAGTGACAAACAACATCACTGGTAGCACTGTAGTCTCATACCTCCAGGGTTGAATCCAGGGATGAAGGGAATATCCATATGTTGACTCAAAATTGCTTGTAATGTACAGTATGACTATATGGGAGTGTCCAATTCACATCCAAGGTGCCCACTGCCCTGTGCCCCAGGCCTGTCATAACCTTAAAATGGATATGTGCTATTCAGGACGGATGGGTAAGCACAATATATGACCTTTAAGACACATTGGATTCAGTCAGGACATCTAATGGCCTTTTAAAGCTCATTTGAGATGTTGAACTTTGGCTAGAAGGGAATGTCCCATGTGAAGATGCAGATTCTAGAGTTTAAGATGAAACTGGATACAGTGCTTCACACTCTCCTCTCCTCTGCTGCTACTTGAAGATAAACACACAGAATTACTCTGCCATAACTAGAGGGTTAACGCTTGCTTTCATCACTGTTGAGTTTTTTTTATTTTCCCTACTTCCCTTTAAAAATTGGATATTTACAAGTGGGCGCGGTTCTCCTGTTCCTGCCCCTCTTAGAACCGCGGTAGCTGCCCTCGTGCTCGGCTGATGCCTCACTTTAACTTTTACTCCAGATGGATATTTACAAGTGGGCGCGGTTCTCCTGTTCCTGCCCCTCTTAGAACCGCGGTAGCTGCCCTCGTGCTCGGCTGATGCCTCACTTCAGTACCTATTAATCAGAACATTGCAGTGGCCTGACGGACCGGAGAGAAACCATCGATTGATGCACGACAGAAGTCCCGTTCCCGGAGTCCACTGCCCCTATGGGGGAATGGTAAACCAACAAAAAAAAGTCTCCCCTGTGCTCCCCCAGGGAAGACTGCAGGAATGTCAGGAGCCAGAGGGTGCTACTCTGCATATATTAAAGCATGTCTTTGACGGGGAAGCGTGACACACCATCGGAGCAGATCGGCATGGGCAACGGAGAGCTACACTGGCTTTTCATTAAAATGTGCCACCACACCCCGAGCGTCACCGCGGTAACCATATGGGCGCCACGCTGCGTCTCATTATACGGCATGAATCAAATTAATTTTCAAAAAAGTAAACCCAGAAGCCTTCTGCGCTGGCATATTGATAATCAGATCACAATCTTGTGGTCAGAGAAGAAAAGGCTGGTTGGCTGGTCCATTGTTGTTCTTTTTTTTTAAATATTATGTTTTTTTTTTTTTTTTTTTATGTGCGGCTCCAGGTGCTGGAGCTGAAAGTTGCCTTGTGACTTGGAAGAGCTTTTCAGGGGAAAGTCAGATGAAGGGTGGGACGGAGTTGGAAATGGCCGTGCTGAAGGCCAATGAGATGCCATATCAGCCTCTCGTGTGAGACAGAAGATGGGGAGGGGGCTGGGGGCTGGGGCTAGGGCTGGGGCTGAGGCAGGGCCAGAGTGGTTCTGGAAGCGGGACTGGCTCCAACTGTGTTATGCTGGGACAGGACCAGAGAGGATTAGAGAGGGGAGGAAAATAGGAAGGAGGAGAAGAAATGAGATGAGATGAGATGAGATGAGATACAGTTGGAGGGCAGGGGTGAAAGGCAGGGAGAGGGGAGGATGAGAGCAAAGAAGAGGAGATAGGAGAGGGAGCGAGAGGAGTGGAGACGAGGGGAAACAAGAGGAGAGGAGAGGGAGTGAAAGGAGAGGAGAGGGAGCGAGAGGAGAAGGAATTACAGGAGAACAGGGGAGAGGAGAGGGAATGAAAGGACAGAAGAGGTGCGGTGAGGAGAATAGAGGAGAGGGGAATATAACACAGAAGTAGATGGAGAAGAATGGAGGAGCAGGGAGGAGAGAAGACAGGATTGGAGAGGAATTAGGAGAGGAGAGGAAAAAGGGAAACAACAGAAGAAATTAGTGGAATGAGGAGAGGAAGGGAAGAAAAGGTGATGGTGGAGGAGGGGTGACACAGCCTCTTTCTGATGGAGTTTGCCTTCAGGGTCTATCCAGGAGGCAAACGCAAAGGCTTCCAGTAGAGGTGATGCTTGAAAGCACTGCCACTCAAGGAGTGAGCGGCACACAAGAGGATGCCCAACAAACACACACTCCGGGTTCATGACAGATTCACTCACATCGCTACTCCCTCACGCAGCTGCTCCCTTGCATCGCTACTCCCTCATGCAGCTACTCCATCCCACGGCTGCTCCCTCCCCTCACTGCTCCGTCCCATGGCTGCTCCCTCGCATCTCTATTCCCGCACACCGCTACTCTCTCGCATTGCTACTCCCTCACACAGCTACTCCGTCCCATGGCTGCTCCCTCGCATTGCTACTCCATCCCACGGCTGCTCCCTCCCATCGCTATTCCTGCACACCGCTGCTCCCTCGCATCGCTATTCCTGCACACCGTTGCTCCCTCGCATCGCTATTCCTGCACACCGCTGCTCCCTTGCATCGCTATTCCCGCACACCGCTACTCCCTCGCATCGCTACTCCTTCACACAGCTACTCCGCCCCATGACTGCTCCCTCGCATTGCTACTCCATCCCACCGTTGCTCCCTCCCATCGCTATTCCCGCACACCGCTGCTCCCTTGCATCGCTATTCCCACACACCGCTACTCCCTCACATTGCTACTCCATCCCACGGCTGCTCCCTTGCATCACTACTCTGACCTACGGCTGCTCCCTCGCATCACTACTCTGACCTATGCATTCTCTCTCGCATCGCTACTCTGTCCCACCACTGCTCCTATGCATCGCTACTCCCTCGCATCTCTACTCCGTCCCACCGCTGCTCCCTCACATCTCTACTCTGTCACATCGCTGCTCCCTCACACAGCTACTCCCTCGCGCAGTTCCACCCTCACATGCTTATTCCCCTCAGCCCCAAATATACCAAATACACCTAAATATCCTCTTTTCCTGTTTAACGTGGAAATGCTGCGACAAGCCCCTTGTCGTCAACATGCACATTGCCCATGGCCCTCTTTGCTCAGTTTAGATGAATTCCCTCTTCTCTTGTCTAAGCAGTGAGTACTGTAGATGCCAAACAGGCACTCCTATTCTAACTTACCAGGTTAAGATGAAGAATATTAATGCAGAGGTCACAGCCAAAGAAAGGTGTCAAACTAGAACTGATATATCTCCACCAGGGGTGGTCCTAGGATTTGACCCTCAGGAAGAGTCAGTGAGCACATGGGATTTGTGTAAAATACCCTGATGGACATATAGAACAAGTGATTATACTCTACCAATTGGAAACTAAATCTGTTGTTTTACACAGGTGGTCCTGTGCCACCTATGACCATGGCAATGAAAGCAGATCCTTGGTTTTAATTATTGAAAGACAGACACATTTATTCTTCATGTCCCTGGGCTGTGAGGTTCACTTATAAATAAAGTAAAATAAAGAAAACCAGGACTGGTATCACTGTCAAGTATAGCTTTGAAAATGTGAATGTCCCATTTCCAAATTAACAGAGCAAGAAATAATTTACACAGATATCTCAATGTGACAAATATCATTGCAGGACACAACTTCCACTGAATCAGACATTTTTCGTCATGAAATTTTTATAGAAATACAGATGATACAAACTCCTGTTTGTGAATCGTATGTGTTATTAATTTTATTGTATATTATTCATATATATATATATATATATAT
>JAODKL010000044.1:5494994-5511617 GCA_026780765.1 Petrocephalus schoutedeni
CTTCCGGGATAGGCTCCGGACCCCCCGCGACCCTGAACAGGATAAGCGGGTTGGAAAATGGATGGATGGATGGGTGTGTGTGTATATATATATATATATATATATATATATAATGTGTGTGTGTGTGTGTGTGTATATATAATATATATATTCCAATTAAAAAGGGGGGGAAGGGAGGTTCACCCAGGTCCCATGACTGATAGGGCCCCATATGCTTCTGCTTAATTAGATTCATTTTCAGAGACCTAACAGCCTTTGATATGAAAACTCAAGGTCATCTCATAAAACTGCCTTCATCATTCTTTGTAGTTAATTTTTCTTAATTGCTCTTTATTTAAGGATGACAGCAAAATTAAAACTAGAAGGAGGTCTGGATCAGGTGATTCTCACAGTATTATCGTTGTCACGGCGAGAACACAGTTGGGATTAAATCCATTTTGGCGATTACCTGGTAGCTGGTGGCTGCTGACGCTCTGTAGCAGATGGCTTACTTACCGAAGTGATTTCCCGGCTCCTCTACGAAGACAGGGTTTTGTGATTTTCCCCTCCGCAGATTTCAGTCACCAGCAAAAGCTTATTGAATTTCTGTGTTTACAAGCCTGCCTTTGGAGTGCGGTGAGGAGGGGAGAGAATGAACTTTGAAAACTCTTATATAAAAGTCAACCGCATCATTTTAATTAAACACTGTCCTATCGTTGATGGCCATTTATTAAATTCTCTGCTTAATTAAAAGAGAAAAAAAATGTATGATAAGTTCTGTAAGTACAAGTGGGTGCCATTATACCAACTCTTTAGAGATAGATCCAATAAAAACCTGCTTAGCTTCATTAGGCTCTTGGTATTTAAATTGGATGGGCTATTCTAACCTATTCAGTACGATTTAGAGCTGACGTCTGGCCCATTCAGATTATTGATGATACAGACATTTTAATTCCCTCCCATCAAATGTCTGTATCACAATGAAGATGGTCAGACTTTCTTGGCATCATGAGCTCTACAATATTTATTATTTTCTTTCTTAACTCTTGATAACTCAGATGATCACACCGAAGAAGGCCTAATCCTGAAATGTTCATGCCGAACTCCCGGTGGATCTATAGTAAAAAAAAAGGCGAGCCAACAGAGTTTGGCCCAGATCATCATCATTTCGATTGTATTGAACTGTCAACGAACTGAGGGTATCAAGCATCTAAGAAGGTAGAGCGTGGTGTTTTCAGTCTTTGGCCTGTATGGTCTTAACTCTTGATTAAATTAGAAAACCTTGTAGGCCTTACTGTAGTCTGCTGATGTAGATGTGTCAACCAGTGTATCCATGATACTTGTATGGCTCATATGATACTTTAGCTACCCAAAGCGTGTGCAGATGCTAGTCCATCATTCAAGCAGGCGCATGTGTTCATGCAGTGTAAGATACCGGTCTCCCTGACCTGCATGTTTTCAAGAAGTGGCTTGAATTCCCCCCGAAAGCCACTCCATGCTGGATTTGTTTTTCATACATTTTTGAATAGTCTCCTGGTCTATGCCAGACCTAACTGTCTGGAAGATTCCACTCCGCGAGCAGGAGCTCGGGAATCAGAGGTTAGCCTCAGTTTCCGGGCCGTCTTTCATATCTGTGACCTGGATCACGTGTCATCACACGGGGGACAGGAATCGAGGGAGTGGGGGGGTGGGGGGGGGGCACTGACAAGTAAGAGAGCCTGCCTGCTCACGGAGGGGGCAGAGGAGGTCGCCTGCAAGACGGACTCAGGGAAGTGGGGGTGGAGCCTGGAGGAGCTGCCCGTGCCCTAAAACCCCAGCTGGCTTTCAGGGCAGCTCCACCATATCCAGCAACTCTGGCGGTCGAATATTTCTGCAGGATCAGCAGCAGAGGTATAGCGGGGAAACAAATAAAATAAGTCCCACTTCTGGCATGGGGACGGCAGGGTCGGTATTAGAATAAATAATCTCGCTCCCGGCCGGCACTTTAATCAGGAGTGTCATTCACTCGGGCTCCCTCGTAAAACATGCCCGGATGCGGTCGCATTAAATATTAAGCGCGGGGCCATGACATGCCTTAAAATGACCATGCGTGCAGGCGATGACGCTTCACGGGGGAAATGAGAGGGGGGGCGAATGACAGGGGATTGTGTATAAATGATGTCTCCCAAATTCATGCTCCTCATGTATTTCTGTCTCCTACCCTCTTATTAAAAAAGGTGCAGACAGCTACTTTCGCCCGACTTTGAGGAGGTTTACAACACAGGGCTGGATCTGAGTTCCAAGATTTACGTCACATCCGAGTGAGCTGGATCCTTCTTTGATTACCAAGAAAAAAAAAAACCCCTTCAGGTGTCTTTTCTCAATCTGAATGTATAGACGTGCACATCTCTGCACATTGCATTTACTCATTAGTCACTTGAGAAAGCAGGAACGGCAAGTCCCCGGGGGAGACTGGGGATTTAGGGCCTTGTTCAAGGGTCCGGTTGCATAGGAAAGAGTTTGATTTTTGAGGGGAACACAACTCAATAACTTAAAGGCAAAGATCTATTAATTTGGGAGGGGGGTGGTTGAATTAAGTCAAATTAAATTTTGAGAAGTATATAACCCTGAGTTCCCAAACCCCTGCCAACTGTGTAATCACTATGCCAAGCATAGGATACAAACTGATGACCTTCTGATCACAGACATAGTGTCCTAACCTACCGAGCCACAAACTGCCCCCAGATGCATGTCTGTTTCTACTCTGTTGCAGTTTATAGCTTTCCATATTCCAAATTACCAAACCGGATGTCTTTGGAAGGGAAAAATCCAGCACAATCAAACTCAAAACCCCTGAGGTATAAGGCAACTATGCCACTCTAAGAGCACAAATTGCTTGGTTTCAAATCGAAATCAGGCATTGAAAAATTCTTTCTGTGTAGAAGTAGTTTTTTAGTGGCGGCACGGTGGCCCAGTGGTGAGCGTGTTGCTTTGCACCTCTGGGACCAGCATTTGAGCCCCTGCCTGGCTCTGTGTGTTTGGAGTTTGCATGTTCTCCCCCTGGGGCTTTCTCTAGGTACTCTAGTTTGCCCCCACAGTCAAAAAGACCTGCTGAAGTTACCTGGAGTTACCAAATACTTTGATGGGTTGGTGCCCCATCCTGGGTTGGACCATAGGCTCCAGACCCCCGACAGCCCTGAAAGGGTAAACAGTTACTGAAGACGGATGGAAGCAAGCATGGGCTGAGTAAGTTTTGCAAATTTATTGTTTTTCTTTTAATTTAGCTTGAGGGTCACATTCATAGTTTAGAGTCGGCGTGGATGGCAATGAAAGGGTCTTCATCCGTGTTGCTGATCCAGAAGTTTGCCTTTCCGTCGCTGCCCACATAGACCTGCTTGCTGGTGCACCTGCCAGCCTCCTTCTGGCCTGAGATGACATCGCAGTAGGTGCCTCCAGGCAGACCCGTGTTCAGAGTCACATCCAGAGTCCTATCAGCCATCAGGAGACCGGTCAGTCATTACGACATCACGACCAACACCAAGTTAGCCAATCAGAACAAGGGTTTTCAATTTTTCTTAAAGAAGAGACCACCAAAGGAAAACAGACCAGAGCTGGAGACCCCCCCCACTAATGTGTGACTCCCTTGAATACGTTTTTCTGTATAGAGGTCTATTTTTCCCTCCCCATAGAAAACCCTTGCATTAGAAGACCGCTAACAGGACTCAACACCCCCTAAATCACATGGCATGTAGACTCACCAGTCATCGTTGTTGAAGACGATGAAGCCGCGGTTACCGCGACCGAAAGCAACCTGGTTGTTGCCGTTATCCCACCAGTTAGAAAAGGGCTGACCGTTGACAACGTTACGGAAGATGACCATGTTTCTGACAGAGAAGAACAGAATGTGAGGAGAACATCCAAAGTGGGTTTTGGGACCCGTCGGGAGACCCGCTGCTCACCTGATTTGGCGCCAGCGGTGCTCGCATACCCAGTTGTCCCCGCAGGTCGTGTCGGGGTTGATGGGAACTGGCTTGGTGGTGCCGTCGGGATAACTAGGAGGTCCCATCCAGTCGTTCTTATCCTAAGGGACACCAAGTGCAAATTCGGCGAGGGGAACCTTCTCAGAAATGGGCATGTGTGGGATCTGATACTAGTCGGATCACCTTGCCATTCTCGAAGTACCGATCCCAGCGGAAACTGGACATGACCCTCGTCAGTCCGTAGGGGTGGGCCAACATGAATCCCATGGCCATTTTGTACATTCTGCAGAGGACAGGGTACACATTCAACCTCATACTTCCACATTTCCTTTTGATCATTCTTTCTTTTTCCTGACGGAAGACAACCTCAAAATGACCGGGGCCATGCAGAATACCTGGGGTCCCAGAAAGTCAAAATGGCCGAGCCGCCAGCCCCGTGGCCTCTCTGGTTGTCATGGTTGTCGACAAACACCAGAGATCTATCATTGGGCATGAATCCCCAACCTTCTCCCCAGCTCCTGAAATAACCAGCAGAAAGAAACCCCCCCCCCCATCACACCTCCTCACCGTTAAACATGAAGAGACGGCCATAATCACTGAAGCGAGTGCAGTCATTCACAACTTAAATTTGATAGGCTGCTAATGTTGTAAAGCTGGACTCATTAACAACAAATATATTTGTTCTCAGGTGTTTGTGTTACATTTACATGTAATTTCATTCTCGTATGCCTGTATATGCAATGAAGTAATTTTCTAAAAAATGGAACAGCTTCAAATACCGCTTATTTATTTAGCTGAAGGAAAGACAATTTAAAGATGTTTTATATCATAATAAATCTATGCATATTTTTGCTGCTGTGATGGGTTGGCACCCCATCCCAGGTTATCCACTGAGTTGCCCCCCGTAATTTCTGGGGTAGACTTCAGACCCCTGTGACCCTGCATAGTGAGTACAGAAAATGGATCGATATTTTAGCTAAAACTTTGTGGTGCACGTCTTACTTCAAGTATGCCATTTTCTCTCCGTTCCATTTGCGGATAACTGTCCCTAACTTGGCACTATATTTGAATTCGGTGACACGCCCCAAGCTAAAGTACTCGCTCGACTTGATTGGCTCTCCACCGAGGTCGATGACCTGGAGAGCAAAGGCAAATCAGAGAGCACGACAGAGGAATAAACGGCATTTGGAAGCTCGGTCTTAACGGATATGGCTACCTCTTGGTATATAAGGGCCCTGGCGTTGCTTGGAAACCACTGGCCACTGAGGTTGTGAAGTCGATCAAAGATGGCCTGCAAGTCGCCCGGCCACATGTGCTTACAGGCGTCCACGCGGAAGCCCGCAATGCCAATGTCAATCAGGCTGTTCAAGTACTCGGCTATTTTCTCCCTGACATAGTCCTTCTCCAGGGCCAGGTCCAGGAGTCCGACCAGACGACAGTCTCGCACCTTTTGGTACATAAATGAGCAAGTATGAATATACAGGAGAAATGGTTCATGTCAGTGTTTCTCAACTCAGACCTTAGGGGAACCCCTGGGAGATCACATTTTTGCTCCCTCCCTGGACGGAACTGTATGTTTCTCAATACCAAGAACATAAAGACCGTACTTATGGTCTGTTCAAGATCGGTCTTGCTAACTTGCCTCCCAAGAATGAACCTGTGAAGCAGTGAATCGTGGGATTGGTCTCAATTGGCAAAGATGTAAACAATGCATCCTTGATATTTGGGGAGGGGCAAGAACAACATCTGGGGATTTTTACCATCCTCTGTACTTCTTGAGTACGGGAACTGGTCTTCGGTAATGGAAGATGACGTAATATGGGTACACAAGTACGGTCAAGTACACATATTGAGAAACACCCACTGGTTTATGTGGCATATCTGACCATGTGAGTTTTTGCCCCATAAAACTGGGCATAACAGATGCTCAAGCCATGATGATGTGGGTAAAGCCAACCAACCCACTCATTCCTGAAAACTGCTCATCCTTGGGCAGGACACAGAGAGAGGTGTCTAAGCAACGCAGACATGCACACAGACATTATTCTGACTGCAGAAAGCAAATGGCAACATGAAACAAAGTGAAATGTTTATGCAGGCATTTTTTGATCCCAAAAAAGTGAACAAGTTCAGGAAAAAGAGGACCTATGGTCACCCTAACATGTGGAGGAAAAGCGGTGAAGCCTTGCCTGATGGACATCGTTGTAGTTCTGGATTTCTCCGTTGCCCGTTTTGCATTTGCCGTCATTGAAGTCCCACCAGGAGTACGGCACCGCTGGGAAATCCTCTTTGTGGGCATTGAAGTAGGAGCCGCAGGCCGAATGCCTACCCTCACCGCCCCCGGCACCGCACATATGATTGATGACCACGTCCGCGTAGATGTTAACCTGCGAGGGCCAGCGTCAGGAAGGGCAGTGCTTAGCTTACCATCTCGTGCACTTGTACAACAGCAATGCAAGCAGCACACTAATAGCGTCTCGCTGAAAAACACAGCCGCTCGTTCCTGCACATTAAATATTAACACGGCATCAGTACATTGAATGCCACTCAATTCAGACTGTGCATGTTTCCGCTTTGAATATTACTCTGAATATTAAAGGTGCCAGCTGCATAACCCTCAGATGAATCAAATAATGGAAACTAGTATTTTTTTCCTTTTTTAAGGGGCAAACAGGTTTGCTGGCAGAGCAAGGTTACAGACATGCTATTCAAATAAAAGCCGAACTGAATATGTTTCAGTGCTTGCGTCGTTTAAAGAGGCAGCTGTGTACATTTGCTGGTGTATATGACAGAGTTTGAAACGGAGCCAGGAGTTTTGCGCATTCCAGTGACTGTTTACCCCAACGTTGTTGCACCGTTGCACCATGTCCCTTAGCTCCGCCTCTGTCCCAGAGCGGGAGCACAGGTTATAGCTGATTGGCTGATATCGCTGATACCAAGCTCGCCAGGGATGGTCGAGGACGATGTTTTCACTGGGAGGGGAGATCTGGCAAAACACAGCACTTACCATAGGCAAAGTACCTGCTCAAATTTGTTTGAAATGAAGTAATATTTTATATAATACAGTATCTGGAACAGTAGATTAACAGTTCACCTACATGTTCTTTGTTTTTGCTGCATTAAGTTCATAAATTGCGCATTTTATATACCAATAATAAAATCTTGTCAGAAAAAGAGAAATAAAATACTAATAAATAAGAAAATTATTTCAAGTAAATATGATAAATTAAGAACAATTTATAGAATACGGTAAGTTGATTTCAACGAGTGTACAAGAAAAAGACCGCAATAGTGGAAAATCAGGAAAATGTCTTAATTAGATTATATTACATAAAACGGAGCAATTGAGTGTTAAGCACATAAAATAAAATCTGTCGTTTCTTTAAACAGCTGGAGAGTTTTATCAATCAGGTGTCCAAACTTTTTTGACGTCCCAAGAAGCGGACCCACCTGCACCCCTCCGAAGCCATTGGGGGCCAGATAGCGCTCACACTCCAGCGCTATGTCCGCCCAGCGCCACTCGAACAGGTGCACGATGGACGTGCGGCCGTCCTTGAAATGCGGCTCGTACTGAGCCGAGCTCAGGCCGAAGATCGCTGCCAGAATCAGGAGCTGCATCCTCCCCTGCCGGATGGATGGAGCTCAGGTCAAACGGGGCTGCGAGCCTCGCCTCCTTTTATGCGCGAAGCGGCTGGCAAAACCCTCGCCGGGGCACCAAAAGAAACTCTCCATATGGAGCCTACCTTGCTGATAAACCTTTATCGGTGCTGCGCTAACAAGTGCATCTAACAGATGGAAATACACCGTTTATTCTCATCGACTGCTTTTAAATCCCATGTCGTTAATATGGTGTATTTTGTTACCGCTTTTTAAAAACAGCTTTGTGTTGTATGAATAATAATATTCATATCTATATTATTCCAGAACGTCTATGCCTATATTTACCTGCTTTTAGATCAATATTGTGTTGCGCTATAGTATAGGATTAATGTATAGGCCTGTTGTAGCCTATATTATTTAGATTCAAACGCCGTACTGTTTTGACATCCTGCATTACGATGTAATGCGACGTACTGACATGCGAAATATTTATGAGAATAACAGCCTGAGCGTGTACCTGGACTTGAGGACTGCTTGCCTCCCACAACCGGAGTCTGCACGGTTTTAGGCAGTGTTTTAGGTCTTCCGAAGTGCGCAGAAGCTCGCCTTTGCGGCAGCTGTCAAGCGGGGCAGCGGCTCCGCTGATTCGCGGTGACAGGGGGACCGGCAGGCGAGCTGCCTCTGCCAGCCAGCCCGAGTTAAAAAAAGCCCCGTCACAGCTCCGGGAGGAGCGGCTCTTTGCCGGGTGTCGCTTAGCGGCGGGACGGGCACGCTGCCCGCTTTTGCGCCCGCACCGCTTGCCGTTCGCCGCCCGCTGCCCTGCTCTCCTCTCCTGCGCCGTCCGCGGCCTCTTATTCCTCGTTTATCGCTCTTAGTCTGACATTTAACGGAAACTTATTTTTTGAGACGCTTTTTAAAATATAGCCCTACATAATTTATTCTAATGCATTTCGGAGTGCAAATTGCTCCCCTGTCATATAAAATAACGCTGCCTGGTCTTGTAAATACGTCCAAATCTCCGTTAAATGAACCAAATTGCTAATGTCAGCCGTTGCTGGGCGGGATATCTCACCAGTACCATAGCATAAGTTGCTGAATGAATTGCAGATATTTTGTTGTCTAGCGGCATTTAAACATATATTGAAGGCCCTCTTTTAAAGCATACATATTTCCTAGGCTCTTATGTAATTTTTAAATACACTTATTATTAAAGAAGACTAATAGTAATTGAAAACAGCTTCTATGTTGCAGCCAATATTTTTTTTAATCCCACCAGAAGTCCTTGCAACTGACAAGCGTCTATGTTGACTTAACCCTGGGCTGCGCAAACTGCATGCCAGTGGAGACGGTAATCGCCCAAATTTCGGCTCTCGATCAAACGAATTAATTGCCCAATGACGCAAATTAAGCATTCAAGGTCTGTATAGCCTTTGGTTATTGACTGTTGGAAAATAAGTTCGACCTGTGGCCGTCGGAATTTGCCCCCTAATTTTAATGAACGTGACATCAGCTAAAATAGTTACGTTCTGAGTTTAGCATTGGCGTCTTTAAAGATTTGCACCGAGAGCTTGCAAACTGACACAGAGTAAAATGCGGAACAGTAAATAAAATAAGCCGACCCCCGTATTTAAGTAGGTAATTTAATAATATATTCCACATTTGAATTGTATTACATTGAAATGAATTATGCATTGTGGATGGATGGAAATGAGTCGGCTTTGCTATTAACCGTTTTGTCTATGAGTAATAACAGGATCTTAAAATTAATCATTACACCGCAGTGTATTTACATTAACAGGAGATGGCAGAACTCCCAAATTACTGCAGACGGTCAGTTTCAAGCCAAGCTTGTACGCGTCACGTATATAACAAACGACATAATAATCCAGGGAATGAAAATTCAGTTTGCCGTTTTCTACCCCCCCATTTTCAGTCAGTTAGCAGCAGAGCGAGTGGAATCTCCGGAGCGGCAGCTGAGAGGCTGACTGCAGCCGCATCCCCCAGCCGGCCCCGCCAAGCTCTTTGTTTGCCGCTTTCCCTGTTTGTTGTCTAGCACTACGGCCCGTTTCCTTAGAGAGGACCCGGCCATCTGCTGCCGGGCCGCGGAAGGCTGCCTTAAATCGCCGGGCATAATCTCCAGACTAATAACGCCGCTCGCTTTTGCTCCTGGTTTTTCCACTAATTTTTAACAGAATACAGTATTTGGGCAATGCCTGACGACGCTACAGTGGGAAAGTAAGGGCAATCACGGTGTATTGTTTGTCAGTAATCATTTTAATTATACAATGAAAATTAATGAGATATACCGCAGATATTGGAAGGTGTGAACATATTTAATTTGTAGCTTTTTTTTCTTTGAGATATACAGGAGCGTGCAGCTAGCGCCTCATTAACACCTGAAAAAACAGACCAGGTGATTGATTATAAAAAAAATAGACTGAAAGAGCAAAAAAACCTGTAGCTGAGGTTTTTTTTCTTTTTACAGAAGTGCGGTGGTTCAAGACGTGATTTTCACCTTGAAGGAATCACATTCGCTTACCAAGCTGGTGTATAGCCAAGGATTATTAGGTTTTTAGCGTCACTTTGGCAAAAGTACACAGTGCCTCTGCTGAATAAAAAATGATATATGTTGAAAATCTAACTCTTTTAATCGTCTGTAGATTGATTCTATATGGGGGGGGGGGACGCGTGCGTAGGTCTACGTCCTACGTCCTTCAGCCTCCATCAGGGTCGAGGCTGGAGAGTCTGGGCCCCCTGACAGAAGCCCCCCCAGCTTCTGGCACACGTCCGGACCCCTTGAATCATTCACGATTTCCAGCCCATTTACCGTGTCTCTCCCTTTCATACATGTATTTTAATGTCCTTGTCGTCATCGACCTCCCCATTGTCCTCGGAACACAGCCACTCCATCTAAGTCCATCTCCTTCGTGTCATTGACAAAAATACTCCAGCAAACGAGCCCCGCACAGCAATGGCAAAGAAACGACGCAGCACCCATTATACAAACTGTATTGTTTGTATGTTTAAAGAGATTGCTGACATTAACTAATGGTTCTAGATTTTCTTTTTGTTTCCAAAAGGTGCTACCCATTATCAAGGCTGTACTCTTCAGCAAACGGCCTAATTGAATCTTAACCACCATAATATTTAGCTTGCATCCAGTCAGCTGGCGTGGAAGTGGTCTTTTATTGAGTTGCATTGTGAACACGCTACACCAGGCGAAGGGGATGCATTTAGAGCACGCTGTTTAAAGTCAGACAGAGAAGCGCTGTGCGCGTAACTAAATGTTTTATACGTTAAACTCAAACAATTCACCACTAGCTGTTCAGACTACCACCAAGCGTGTAGTTACACTTCGGTTGCTGACTTTGGAGCGCAATCCCACATTCAGAGAATTGTGATTTGCAGAAAATCCTCCGCAAACTTTTTGTACAGATCTAACACTTTCCGTCTGCAGAAAGCAGATAGGGTCCTCCTCTGATAAGTTCTTCATACAGAAACACAGCGGTTGTCAATTGATCGTCTGCCTTATCTGTCTCTCTGCCCCTGTCGCCACTGCTTCTCTGTTTGATTTATAAATCTATATTTTTCCAGTTCTTTGGATTATTCATAAGAAATACATGGAAAGAGAAGATAAACTCGATGCAACGGAATGATGTCAATTTCACAGTGAAACCTGGTCCAACAGACAAGAAAAGGGAATATTACAAAAAATAAAGAGAGAAAAACCCGAGAACTGCACACATACGAAGGACACGTATAATTGTACTTAAATAAATTTTAAACAAAATTCCAGTTACTAAATACATTAACTGCTCTTCTTCAAAAAAATCGTTATTTTAGCCTGCATTATTAAACATAACTTTTGACTAACCATAAATCAAATCTAATTGGCTAGATTAATAATGTTTCTAAATTAAATTCACACTGACTACAGCCATATGGTGTGATTCTTGTACATGACAAGTGTGTTTTCGTACCTCTTAAAATAAAAAAGGAAAAGAGTTCAGAAAGGTTTACCCTTCGAGTTAATAAAATGGGGGTCGGAGAGGCCGTTAGACCAAAATCACTGGCTAGCGGAAAAAAAGCTACGTTTAGTCATTGCAAATTAATCTGGAAGTCATCTTAATTTTAAATGCAAATGTCCTTGTCATAATTACGTTGTTACACATTACAAGTTTGGCGACAAAGAACAAAACCATGCTGAAATGTCTTGCACATGGGTGTAGACTCAGTTTTAGAATTCGGGTGCATTCGAGATTGTAGATTGGGTGTCCTTTCGGGTCTGTCGTTTATTTAATCTATGTCTTATTCTACGTATTGGATTTTTGCGACATTTCTACAGGCAGCTTTATAAATATCAAACGACAGAGATTCGTAGGAAAGATGAACAGGTGTCAGGTTTTGTTAGGCCCGTTTTGTGACGCTCTAGCACCACCAATAGGGCGCCGGGGAAAGTGCCCCTTCGCTAACCCTGGGCCTTTCTAAAGGGAAATGCCAATGTAATAAATCATAACTACCACTGAGCATTTGCTCCCTCAGTTTATTGTTGTTATTATTATTATTATTATTATCACTAGTAATACTAATAACAATAAATACATGTAAGATAACTGTTTGCTGTTTTATCTTTAGGTTTCGGAATATAGACTAATTGCACTCAACTGCGCTGTGTCTGAAACAATTTCGCAGTGCTCACAGCCGTCAGATTGAATTTCTTGCGTTTATTTTGGTGTGAATATTGCTCTTTCTGGCTTGTAGATAATAACGGACCGCACGCTGCGCCACCCTAACCCTCATATGAGATCATAAATTCGCTCTGCGTTGTAGGAATATAACGTCGGACCATCTTCTGTGCTGCTTGCTGTTTAGATGCCGCCATGAGAGGCAAGCACCATAATAAATTTTATGCGCAATGCACAGTCCGAGTACAAAGGGTATGTCTTGGCGTATTTGATCACATTAATGTACTTTGAGTAAATTAGAAAAAACAATATTACATGGAGTAGCAACATGGCGCAATAATCATATTTGTATAGAAGTATTTTAATTATGCTACTGAGATGACAAGAGTTCTCAGAGAACACATTGCAGTTAAATATGTAAGAGTACGGAGGCCGGAGACGGCCCACACCATACAGTAGCTGGAACATCTGACTGGAGCCGAAGATCTCTGTCATTCTTTGAAAGTATTGTCATGACCTCAAAGTAGCTAGCTTAAACCTTAGACCGAGTATTTCAGGAAAAAGAAGATTTATTCAAAAACAGCCGAGGTTTTGCTTTACATAAATTCACCATTAGAGGTCACTATTAGCAACCATATAATCAAAATGAGAAGCTTACTTTATTTTTCCAAATATTACTTCCCTAAGAATGTTGGTAACAACCAATATACGTTTTTACATTGACCAGTGGCAGCAGAAATAACTTTGAAATAATAAAAATCAATTCACTTTATAAATCACAATGGCACTGAGCTGCACCTATAACCATTTGTCGAAGGATATGAAAAGGATTTGATTGTGTCAAAAATTCTTGCGCATCGTATCTCTCAAATAGACTTTTCGTGTACTGTGTCATCTGCGATAAAATAACACACCTTGAAAGTCCTCCGCTAAGATCCGGTAGTCCGCTGTCATCTCAGCAGCAGAGCAGATTACTGCTGTTGATGTAAGAGGCACTATCTTGGGAGGGTGGCTGGTCCTTAGGGGCCTTTGTGCGTTCATTTTTTACCCTATTCTCCAGGAGATTCCTCTTGATATGAGCTCTCTTCTTCGCTGACGACACTTGGCATGCCTCACCTCAGCGGTTGGGGGGGGGGGGGGGGGGGTTATGGGCAGTCGGTGTTTCTTCTGAGTGCCTTTCTGAATGTTCACAGGTGAATGGAGATTGGTGTCCTCTGATCCCTGAGGCGATGGCCTGCCGCTGGAGTATTAACGGCACCAATGGAGTCACTTCTCCTGTCACCTTGTCACCTCGCCAGACAGTGACTGAAAAGAGGCATTTTTAAAGGGATTCCGTCCCATCAAAAGCATTCAGGTTTAAAGACATGACGGATTCAGCGTTTTAAGAGTATGTAGTCATACTCCAGAAGCTTTCTCTGACCTTAATTCAGAAATGCAACTTATATTTTTTCCATACTCAGTAATAAATTTCTTGTAAACATCTCACTTGAAACATGTCTAGCATATGGCCCAGAGATGCAATTTTTTCGAAATGTCTTTTGCTCATTTGTTTAAAGGAGCCATTTATTCTTGTTTTTTAATACACTCTTATCTGTGACTTCAATATAAACTCACAACCTGTTGAATATTCCAGAAGAATGCTTTTACGTCATAGTTCAGATTTAGGACAGAGGTATAAAGCATATTTATTGTACTCTCTAAGGCCAACTCTTCTCCAGTCTCGTAATTCATACCAGGTTTTTTTTTGGTCATTGGTGCATAAAAAAATGCACACACAGAAGCTGTTGATGTTAAATAAAGCTGAAATTATGGTAACCAGGTGTGGAAAAATTGATAAAGCCTAGGAACTATTACCAGATACTTTCATTAAACCCGCTTTCAGGAAAATAGTACACTATAACCTACTATCTGGGAAAGAATGTTTCTTAAATACCATTTTTTTAAATCATGCTTTACAACATTTAGGAAAAATTGCATGGAGACAGTGATTAATTCACACCTCGCTGTACCTCAAAGTTCAACAGTCGCTGTAAAGAAAAGCTTTCCAATTTATTTTCGTCCTGCGGGATGTGTCACAGGAACACGTGTGCAGGTTCTGACCAGGCACGCACACACATACTGTACCTGAGGGCCTCTGCCACAAAGCCGCGTCCCGGTGGCCCTAGGTGAAAGGGCCCTTTCTTTGGGTTAAAGGCAACCCGGCCCCAGTCAGCAGTCTCCGTGAAGAGCGCGTTGTCCGTTCATTCGTCCAGGAAGTGCACCAGAAAGAGATGGAGACCTTCCCACAACATTCCCCAAAACCGCTGGCCACTCCCTGTTTACATTGTCCGGGCCACAGATCTGAACTCAAAGACTATTTAAACCTCCCCTGTAATGAGTCAATCAAAGAAAAGGTCTTATTAGTCTTCACTACTATCCCATAAATTAGCACATATGCAGTAATATTTGGTTTAAATAATGAAATATGCTCTCCTTATTCATATTGCTTACGTGTTGTTCATGAGAAATGCACAAAAATCATTTAGGAGTCATAACTTAAGACTATATATATGGTCAAAATATTAATTTTGGCTATTTATCAACATATTATAAAGCAGCCTTGGTGAGCCTTCCTTTCCTAAAAAGTAATTTTAATGAAAGGAAGTTCTTTTGACCCCGGGGAAATAGAATATTTGGTTTCCACACATGTTCAAATTGTCCACCTCATTTTGAACCAAGTCCTCTCATTTATAAATAGTAGGTGAACCCACAGTTGTGCCAGAAGACCGGTTTACACCAGTCGAGAATCTGGAATCTGGTTTATGAATAGGTAGGTCACACAGACTTACACAAAGGTGTCCAATTCATGACATTTTTGGGGGTGCGATGTAACGCTAGCTTCTGAGGTGAAAGCCGTACAGTCAAATGTCAAATATTTGTTGCAGTGAGCGCCGGCTTCCACGCAGGTGGGGAATAGCCCAGGCGGTGGGACAGCCATGCCCACCCCTCCGACAGCGCATCTCGAGCAGTGCCGCCGCATTTCCTGCGCCCAGATCCCCAGCAGCTGCTTCTCGGTCACGCCGGACGCTGCAGGAGCTGCGGGCGAAGCGATAATTGAGTTTGGGATTTAAGCATTCCGTGGACAGCCGCACCTTTGCTGCCGATGGCCGTTTATTGGCATTCCCAACAAGGAGGGATGGTGTTTTCATTTTCTTTCTGCTTTAGCAGAATTCTGCTTCCAGGAGTTGGGAAAGCCGGGGGGTGGGCAAACATTACTAGGAGCACACAAAAGTAGACTGTTATGTACAGTGAAGGCTCCCATAATGCAACGGGAAAATGCTTTAGCGATCGGCACGTTTTCGGAATGTCGTACCTTCTTCAAGCGATTCCCATAACAGAGCCTGAAACAACATCCAGAGGTAAAAGGACTCCACTGCACAGCATGCCAGAGAAATGTGTTATGCAGATGTGTTCAACTAAAAAAAAAAAAACAAAATCCATTTTCCTCCTTCAGGAAAAAAAAAAAAACATTCAAACGGTATACCACATGGCGACCTGAACGTAAGAAGGGACACGCATTTTTACTCACCCAGTCCACAGAAGAATGACTTCATATTATAAACGATGTTAGTCTCTGCCACTGAGAGCCCTTTCGTTTGCACACGGCGCGAGTATTGTGTTTGTTTAATTGTCGTAACGCAATTACCGCTGTGTTTGTTTGCATCCGCGGAGGCATTTCGGCGGTGGTCCCCAGCTGCCCACGTTTCCTCACGCAATCGCGGCAATACCAGTAGCCAAGAAGGCGCAGAGGGATGGAAACGCTGGAATTAGCACGGGCTCCTGTGGTCCCTCAGCAGACAAGGGAGTGCTCCACCGGCCAAGGCATTTATCAGTGTTTTCAGGATTGTCTCTGAAGGCACTCAAGGCTGATTTCAGCCGTAAACAGTGTGTCAGACTCAGGACGCCTGTGTTTTTGTCAGTAGGATCATTCGCAAACATTTACATATTGTGGCTTTTTCAGTTTAAATGATGGTGTCCCCTCCCTTAAGAAACAAAGATGGTGATGCTTAAAATTATGAAGGCCAAGGGTTGCCCCCCCCCCCCCACACACACACACGGAACTACACCATTGTAGAAAAGAAAATAGGGGATGTCTGACCATCTTAATCTGATGCACCCATACATAATTTCATGAGAAACATTCATTTACCTTCTACAGGCCTACCATTTGTACTGTGCTGGGTTGCTGGGGTCTGGGGCCTATTCCGGATGCATTGGACCCAGAACGGGGCATCAACCCATCACAGGGGACATACACAGCCTCACTGACAGATGAAACGTACCAATTTATTCAATTCAATTCAATTCAGTTTATTTTTATATAGCGCCCTTCACAACAGAGTTGTCCCAGGGCGCTTTAC